>OU696697.1:58319144-58652352 GCA_916050605.2 Platycheirus albimanus | reverse complement strand
AAAACATCAAATTATGTCCCAAATTTGTCAAAGTTCGAGTAAGACAAGTAATCGGTAACAATTTATACGAAGTTGAAGATAGGCGAGGCCATAAGTCAACCTGCCATACTAAAGATTTTAAAAGGTAGCACTCTTGATCTACAACCATTTACCAGACTTAAACATTTTATGTTTATTTTTCTCAGTCTCTGAGATCATAGATATTTTACCAGACATGACACACAAGTACATCACAGTACTTTATCCTCTGCTAAGAATTTTTTTTTACGTATGCCCGGCTCTTAGCTGTGCATGAGACTCTTGATTGATGAAATTTTTCGTGAAAACATTTTTTTTTATCCCCAGATAGGCGATAGAATATCCTGACGTCATCAGAGCATACGATGTGGTAAAAAAATTTTTTTGTCTCCGACCGACTAGACGTTAAAGAGTCGCAGTGTCCTTACGACACGATGAGTGAAGTGAACTGAGGCGCCAGAACCTATTTGCGAGAAGTTCTCCTTTTACTTGGAAGTTAGACCAAGTAGACTTAGTCGATATTCCAAGTTTTGTAGGGAAGACTTTCTTGCCAGTACAAAAATTCAGGTACACAACTGGTGCCACCTATTTGAGAAACCTCACAGTTTCTCACCCCGTGCTGAACGCACCTATCACAATCCACCAGAGTATAGTTCCACTATTAATGTCCACTTTCATAAATGGAATCCATTTCCAGGAAGGAATCCACTTACTTCCAAATCCTAAATGGCCTTCCAACGCATGCGCATTCCGCCATTTTGGTGGATGTCTGGTAAAGCAACATAGCACTGCGTACACACTGGTTTGAAAATAATGCTCTGCTAGTACCAAAACTACAGAAGGAACGTTCACACCAGTAGGGAGTTTATTCATATTCATGAGTATTTTAGGGAATTTTGGACCAGCAGAATAACTGCCAGATAACTGACAGCTGCGTCCGAACAAAAAAAAAGAATGACCATGTATACCCTTTTTGGGTAACGTAATTTTGTCATGATTCTCAGTTTCACTTTCAATATGGTCGAACTAATACAATGGCAGCTGCCTTTGTACGTCTACGGTCTCTAATGTCATTTACCAATAGTTGACATGGGACTGGACGAAAGTATTCGCAAAGTGAGAGAGAATTCATCTACACTTCTACGTCGTCCAAGAGTAATAACGTAGACTCATTCAAGTTAGTAATTGTATGACGTAACCTCAGTCCGTGTCAATGAGACAATTGTACCCGTAGTCACACATGACGTCACGAGACGAAAAGACGTGAGATCTGATAAATCTAGACACACCCGGTAGAGTTTGCTTAGTGTGACATACACCCGACTAAATCGACATTTGTCACTTCATCACAAGACGATCAGTAAGATGACATAACTGACATATCGCCTCGCTGTCCTGAAGTGCAAATCGGTGTCACCCACACTACCAATTCTATCAAAGATTATTCGGTGTCACTGAGAACGTTCAGATATGGCATTCCAAAGTTATTAATGTGTGATAAAATTTCCATCGCCACCTTAAGATATACAGTTTAACGCCACTCGGTGTAACCGCATCCTTAATTCAGGAATCTCCATCTATTTATATGACATAGAGTACCTTACAAGTGTCAGAAATCACAAGTTTGCTAAAAGTAGTGCAGTGCGCACTATTCCTTTACCTACGCCACCTATCGAGTCGCAAAGAAACAGAGCGAATAATGTAGTTTGGAAAACGACTGGAAAACAGGGCATTGGCTTCATGGAAAGTAGGAAGGAGAAATAGGAAGTTGAATGTGGATGTCGTTTCATTTTGAAGAAAGACATTGGCGAGATAGCAGCTCCAGTCCAGAACGAGAAGTTTTTTTATATACATTCAAGTTTACATTAGAATTCGTAATTTTAAAAAACCATAAACAAATATGGAGTGAAATAATTTTTAATAATTTAGGGTTTCGTTAATTAAATCAATAAATTTGTCTTATCATTTTATTAAAATATCAATTATTACAGATTATATTCATTTATAAACACATAGGAACAAAATTTTCCTCAACCCACCCATCAGATACCGCCATCACCGCCATATTTCCAGCCCACCTTCAACTAGCAACCAACCATCCACCATTTTTTATAAGTTTTTCATCACCTAATACCTACCACCAGTAACCACCCAATCGACATGCAACCACCAACCTATCACCTTCCATTTGTGTCGATTCCCTAACCTGAGCAAGTCTCCCTACCACCACCATTTACCCAGCCCATTTACAACCACCAACCAAGCATCCGCCATTTTAGACAATTTTTTCCTCACCCCCACACCAAAACCCCCAAGCAGCAACCACCCACCCACCTACAGCCAACCACCTACCATTTTTGTCAATTTTCCCCCCTACCAACCCCCAACCCCAAACGGCATCTACCCACCATGTTTATAAATTTTGTCTCACCCACCCCCAAACATCCTCCTCAAAATCCACTTCACCACCAATACAACCTTCAACCACCCGCCATTTTTAACAATTTTGTTCTGATTGGTGAAAAGAATGAATAACGTAATTCCTCCAAACCCCCTGCCCAACAATACTCTGTTCCCCCCGACCCCACCTAGAACCAACAGGCAACCACCCACCCACCATTTTCATAAATTTTTTCTTCAATTACGTTTCGTTACAATTACGATCGATTTTACTGCCTAGGTGCGCCAATACATCAAAAAGAATCCGGGCTGATAAAAAGAGTCCCATATCCAATCCCGCACAAGGCCCCCAAGTAACCCTCAAGCATTTTTGAAAACTGCACCGACAATTTTTTTTTCTGATTGGTAAAAAGAATGGAAAATGTAATTCCCCCAAACACCCTCGCCGTCAACCCGCAACTCCCACAGAACTCCCAACTAACCACTCACTATATTTGACAATCTTTAAATCATCCCCCAACACCAAATCACCCACCGGAAAACAAATCCCACACCTGTTTCTTCATTTTTTTTCTTCACCAACTTCCCCACACCCCGCCCCCAGATCAACCACCCACCAGCAACACCCACCCCACCTACCACCAACCACATACCATTAAGGTCAATTTTTCCCTCCAACCAACTATCTACCATTTTTTAAAATTCTTTCTACAACCCTCACCAACCATCGAGCCCACCTACATCCTACAACCACCAACCGACCATCCACAATTTTCACCATCCCCCCCCCCCCTCCCCATAACCCTACTCCACTACCACCCTACCCCTGCACCACTACCGCCCCAGCATCACCAGCGACCACCCAACCTACAACCACCAACCACCCAACACTTTCCACTTTGAAAAATTTCATGGTCGTGCCATTTTTGTGTTACAATTACGATCGATTTTACTGCCTAGGTGTGCCAATAGATGTTTCACATCAAAAAAAACTTTTTATTTGAATCTCATGATTCAACTTTATTATACTTTATTGCATAGAGGCTATTTAAGAAGATTTAGAATCCAGTTAAGAATTTCAGTTTTTCTTTATATACTTCTTCCTGTTAATGAAGTAATGTCCGCTATTTCGCAAGTCTTTTGCTTAACTTAATTTAATACTAAGTTTAAGAGTATATAATTTGAAATACAAATCAAACAAGATTATTCGAAATTATAAATTCAGATAAGTATAAATCTAGATAAGTTACATCTAAACATTCCTTTTGTTAGCGTTTAAGACTTATTTCGATAAACTAAATCTAATGATTTTATAACGTTTAAGAAACTTTGTGGTCACTTCTATTTATTTTGGAGTTCACGTTTTCTTGAAGAATCGCAGATTACATTTATGATGGAGTAAATTTATTATAGGGAGGGTGGTAGCCCTCGCGCCTTTTATGGTGGAACTGGGTTGTGTATGGTTTTAGGAAACCTTTCCTTTCAGACGCAACGTGGGAAATTCTGAGTATGGTATCGGTTTAGATACTATGTCATGAATAAAGTAATGGAGTAAGCAGACAAAACTTTCTTTTGTTTGCTTTATCATGTATGGGGCTGCCGATTAAAATACATTAAGTCTTGGGGACTCACAGGTCCAACGGACAGCCAAGGTCGATGCCAAGAGAGTTGGTTTTTGGCATTGAATTGGGTGGGTTGTGAGACCAGGGGGATCAGCCGTCACATTAGATCCTCCCTCCCCTCTAGGTTAGACACCTCTCCATCCACGTTCAGCACATCATCGTGGCAGCTGAACGTGTAGATGTCAGTTCATGGGCCATGGCTCCCACGAAAATCTATGGGATGCTTTCTCCTTACTAATTGCGTGTCAAGTTCCTTGAGTCAGTATGGTGATTCAAACAGAATTCTTCTCTTTCGAACTAAATTTACTCGCAATACGATAAGAGGTGCATCAATGAATCATCTCTCTTTCCTGTCAATTCCCTATAATCTATTCTTCAACGGTTATGAGGGCCCTTAAGCACTTTAACATTAATATTCGAACTCGAACATCAGAGTTCAACGGTCGGCAGAAAAAAAAGAGGTAACACCGTGTAGATCCCGGAGCAAGTGCCCACGGCCTGGCTGAGCTAGTTGTGGCTAGGGTACTGCCGGCCACCATGACGGTCGATCTCAACCACGACCCTGCGTTGTCGCATGCCGTTCTTGATGACTGTTTTCACCAAGTAGTTAACGAGAAAGGGGGCGTTGCCGGCATAGGGTTGCTTCCATCCCATTCACACGGAATTATGTGAAGGTAGCTAGACGTATAGATGCATCCTGGTGTAGAACCTTCGGAAATATGTTTGAGAATTTTGGAGTTAGCATTTGAAGTCTAGGTACGTTCGTGAGGGATTAAAGTAGGGTCCTTGGTTTTCTGGTGTAGGCTAAAGTTTTCAGGAGCCGCAAGGAGAACACCAAATACCTGTGGCGGATAGGCGATAACATGCTACCTGCTACCCTCTAGGCTGTTCTACGGGACTTTGTAGTCAGTACCTATGGTAGGCTGGTGGATGGTTATCGCTTCTGTAATGAGGATGGATTGGGAATTTGGAGAATAGGAAGAGGAGTAGGAGGAGCAGGAGGCCGTGTTAGCGACGTGTAAGTGTTTTTAATCTAGGGGTACTAGATACACCGATATGCGGGCGAAGGACGATGGAGATGCTGTTCCTTGGTATAGGAGTCAAGGATGTATCGGGGTTCTTGTCTCTTCCTGCTTCCTCTTCGGTTTGTGTTGTTGATGGGCATTGGTTTGGAGCTTGGGTATCCATAGGATATTTGAGTGACAGGGCTTGGTGTCTATTGGCAATTATAAATTTTTCCTTTCTTCTCTTCTCTAAATTAATTATTTACGTTACAATTTTCATGTGTCATGAAAAGTTTCTTATACACATCCAATTTTACAGGCATATAAAGAATGGGGGTTGTTAAAAATGTCAATATATCAGTGTGTTTCTTATAAGGGTGTTTCTCATAAGTCATATTTTTTTTTACATTCATGTAAAAAGGATTGTACTTGGTGCTTTTGTTCAGGTTTCTTATAGGTAAGCGTACGTTTCTTATAAGCGTTATTTACTGTAACAATTTTGAAATAAAATCAAACAAACAAAAAAAACAAGAAACAAAATGGAAAAGGTCGTATAAAGAATAAGAAGGAAGATAGAAGAAAGCTTGGTGTCAAACCAAATGCGCAAACCTAGATGAAAACACTTTTATAGCAGATTAACAAATTATAATACTTCTCACTTCTTAAATTGTTGCATTTGAAACACTAAGGCCCGTATTTATCGAACGCTTTCAACTTAAGAGCCTTGTAAGTCTATTCATCAAGCACTATTAATACAGATTTACGAGCGCTCGCAAAACTTATGAGCGGTCAGGACCACTCCTAAGTTACGAGCGCTATCTTCGAAAAATATTCGAAATTATTAGTCTAAACGCATGCAGCAGTGAAACCAGTTTCATTTGAATGCTGAATTGGCAGTGTAGAGGGTTTGGTTATGAGTCTACCAGATTACTGAAAAAAGTCCTAGTGGAGGAACCTGGATGTTTAAGTGATTGTGGCCATGCAAAATGGAGTAAAAATCACTTTACCCTGCAAAGCAGACAGCCAAAAAAATTGTTAAAAGTTGACTATGGTAAAACTGCTGAGTACGAATAGACTACGATTTGTATCAATTTGACATTTTGAAAGAAAAAACAAGCCACGAAACAGTCACAAACATTTTTCGTTTATACCGCTCATAACGAACATAATAATTTTTCTTAATCGATGAAAAAGGTAAATTTATTTTAAAATTCTTAAAAAATAATAAATGTTCATTGCTGTTTCCTTCTTCTGCAAATAGAACTTATTTAACCTTGGCCTGCATCATCTCTTGTCCACAAATCAACATTTTTTCCACGCGAGCTTTCAATCCGAAATTCCGGCTAAGACGAAAAGGATGTTCTTCTGCCGTTCGTAGGAATCTGGACATGAAAGATATACAAAACCCGTTGAGTAGTTAGAATGATGAAGACATGATGAGGACGAGGACAGCGAAGACGGGAACGACCAAGACGAAGAATATAGTTCTGAAGAAGACGAATATAATGTGCTTCAGAGGATGACGAAAACGATGAAGAAGTCGAGGATGAGTGAGATGAGGTGATGTAAGATGATGAAGTTATTTGTTGCAAGGCAAGAGGAGGGGAGCGTCGGTAAGGTGGAGAGGAAGGAATTAGGATGAGGTAGGATATTGGGAAAAGGAAATTTTTGAAAAGGAAGGTATTATAGGAATGTTAAGATCGAGGGACGTGGCATTAGCTCGTCGGACGGGGGGGGGGGGAACTTGTCCCCCAAACTTAACCTCGCCTGCGAACGAAAACATAAATCAGGCCGAGAGAGAAATTCCGAAAAAAAATCAACATAATTGAAGGACATCGGACGGACAAAATCACCACTTCAAAGGCACTGCGGATGTTGTTGCAGTGAGGCCATACCCCACCCAACCATGAGAATCCTTGGCCATTTCCTGGATTCGCCCAAAATGGTGGATAGGCTGGTTGATTCGGTGGCGGAGCGGCTGGTGGGTTCGATGGCTGAGCGGCTGGTTGAGCGGTGCCAGCTAAATTTAAATCTTTAAAGAAATCGCTCAGCTGGTTTTGGATTTCATACTTCAAGGCATTAGTGACCTCATTTTGTATGGCCAATTGGCACGAAGAAATACTGTCCACTACGGCCGAATTGATATACGCTTTCAATTCCTCTGATAAAATTCATTCTTTAGGTCTAGGTGGCCGCTGAGCTAGATAATCCAAAATGTCCCTAGAACCTCCACGGTTGGTCACGTGAGTCGACGTTCGTGGTCTTCTTGAGGGGAAACGTCGTCAGCTCCCCCGCTGAGATCACTAAAAGACGGAGCAGAGATCGAATCAAGTGTCTCTTGTTGTTGAAAACTCGAAGCCCCAACACCGGAGCTGCCTACAAGTTGGGACACAGATCGGATGTGCCTTTCAGAAATTAGAGGAGACCGCAGATTTTTTTGTTTGGAGGTATAATCTAACCCTTGAGTGCTTGCCCTAGTTAATCTTGCGATTTCATACGTTTCAGCATCTTGTATTAATTTTTGGACGCGATCTGCTTCTTCACCCTCAGCCATGATTTCAAAAAAAAATAACAAAAAAACACAACAAAAGCAAAACGCTGAACAACAACAAAAATAATAAATTCAAGAAGTGGTGAAATTTGGATTTTAAATTTAACTCACTCAATCGAAATTCGAAAACAAAAATTCAAAAAACTATCACTTCAAAGTTTAGCGTATAGCTAACCAAAAAAAAACTTTAACTAACGTAAACGAAAATTGTTTTAATCTAAATTTCAAAAAAAATAACAAAAAAATTCAAAAAAATTAAATTGTCAAAAACAATGCCTAACAAAAAAAAATTTAAACAATTGTTATAATAAATAACAAATAATAATAATAGTAATAGTGTTAAGATTAAAAAAAATAACTTTACGACTAACAAAAAAAAAGACAAAATGTAATTTATGAAAATTGAAAAAAAAACTTGTAACCAAAAATTAAACGAAGTTATTTATCAACGAGATAAATAAAGAAAAGAAAAAGAAAAAAACCATATTTTATATTTAACAAAAAAAAAATGTTGAAGTACAACAAAAAAAACTATGAGATACAAAAAACTAAGATTCTAACGAAGAACAAAAACGTAATTCCTATTGGAAACCTTTTCAAATTTAAAGTAATTTTTTTCTATAAAAAAAAAATTAAATCAAAAAGAATATAAGAGTACCTAACCTAGTATTTTCGAAATTTAATTTAAAAAAAATAAACTTGAAAAAACTTATTTATTGAACAAAAAAAAACGTATTCCACAAACGAAAATTAACACCTAACAAGAAAATTGTATTAAAGTAAACTATAGGTATATACATATAACCAATCTAATTTCGGAGAAAAAGAAAACAAGAATAGGTAATTTTGTTTAGTTGGTTTTATAAACATAAGCATACGGGGTGCTTCAAGCAGCTGTCTCGGTGGTTTCTTGGCGATATGGTATGATCCTACTACCGAATCACTAAATCAAAAAGACATCAGACAGACTAACAAACTCATTTGAAGTGTCAATTTGTAGCTTTGAAAAACTAATGAAAACACGTACAAATTACATTACAAAGTTTTTCCTCTCCGTTAGATAGTCTCTAGGACCTTGCTTGAAGACATGAAACGGAGATTGAAACTAACAAAAATATTGGACTAGTGCGTAGGACTACACGTCATGCACTGACACCAGATCCAAATAGTTGAACAGGACTTAGGGATTTAAAAATTGAAAATTAGAATTTTGAAAAGTAAAAAGAAAAAGGGTTGGAATAGGATAAACGATACCTAGGAAGTTATCTGGCGCTGTTGTGAGCTCACGGAAACTCGTCGCAATACACCTAAGATCGTCCGAGACCTTCTCGATGCAGACATACGAAGTTTTCGAGCCCTCACAACAACCTCAGAATAACTAACAACATATATTAACCGCAGTCACTGTGAATTTCTAAATTCTCGTCGCAATTTATCTAGGTCTGTCCGAGACTTTCCTGATAAAGACTTACGAGATTTAAAAATTCACAGTAAGTTTGGTTTTGGACTATCACCACATAATCAAACTGAAACAAAGACCTCAGCTGATACCCTTAACAACAAAAGTTGCTAATCGTAGCAGCCTTGGCTTAACTAAACGTTGGACTAGACGTACCAACTACGTTGGGCGCCATTTTGTTGCGAGTCAAGAGGAGGAGAGCGTCGGTAAGGTGGAGTGGAAGGAATTAGGATGAGGTAGGATATTGGGGACTGCGGATGTTGTTGCAGTGAGGCCATTACCCACCCAACCATGAGAATCCTTGGCCATTTCCTGGATTCTCCCAAAATGGTGGATGATTGGGCTCAGATCATACCAACTTCACCGAAATGCTTTAGCTGCTGTCCACACCCCTGAAAATGAACCTCTATACAATCATGTTTTGGTTTTTACCAAAACAGAAAAAAGAATCTTATATGTTTCAACATTCAATCAATCTTAGCTTTATTTAACAATCATGAAAATTAAGTTAAATTTGAATATTTCTTTCACAAAAAAACTGTTATACTAGGGTATAACAAAAAAAAACAGACTTACAGGGAAATATACGAAACTAAAAGGCGACGAAGAAAAAAGAATTTTGTGACCGTTCCTAAAACCCAGAGGGGGGCCCTAGCTACCCTACCTCTAAAGAGCTCTGTGGTGGGTTATATTGAGGGATTTATACAAAAAAAAACAGAAAACAAATATCACAAAAAAACTTTATTTAGACGAAAAAAAAAGCAATGAACAAAACTGAATAAATAAATAAATAAATAATTGATATATAAACTTAATAAATAAATATGTAGTTGAATTGAGTAAATGAATAAATATGTAGTTCAAAAAAAATGTTAGCTAAATTCTTTTCCTTGTTTTTCCTCTTTTTACCATTGTAAAAAAAAAATCTTTCTTTTCAAAAACTTCGTTTTTTTCCAAAATTCGCGATTCAAAAATTTCCTTTTAAATATTTTCTTTTTTTTTTCTTCTAAATTTGATTTATATTTAAATTGCAGCCCACTTACTTTGAGTTTTTTTCTTCTATTTAATAATAATAAAACCTGGATGGGCGACAATTTCTGGTGCTCCAGCGAGGCAAGGGGGTGCTGCAAGGGGAGAGGGGTGGGGGGCAACGGTTGCTCCGGTCCTCGGGAGCCCTATATGTTTTTCCAGCACTCAGTGGGGTGGTTACCTTGAACCGCAAAAAGATTCAGCAAAACTTCCACAAAAAAACTTCCACGAAAAACGTCCACAAAAAAAAAGTCGGCGGGCCAGCTTTTGGCTTAGACTTTTGGGGACCGCCGATTACTTCCTAAAATTTAGATATTTCCTCAAATAAAAGCTACAATATATTTTTTTTATTATCTCACCACTGCTTGTGTTTAGTATTTAATATCTTTTTTTTTATTTTAAACATCTATTAAATTATTTGTTCCACTTTACCTAACTTACATGTATTTACCCTATAATTTCTCTCTTTTATTAATGTGAATTTACTCTCTAACTGTTTGATCAGATGTTGCTAATTTGGAAAATTGCTCCATCAATGCGAATTGTATTTTCTGTTATTTTGCAAAACTGGAAAGCTTACTCTCTAGCTGTAAATTAATTCTCTTAAATCAAAATTAGCCGTTAGTTTTTGTTGAAGCAATTTTCTAAATTAGATTCATCTTGCTCTTTTCTGTTCAACTGCCAACCTGGGCACATCGTATTCCGTAAGAAAATAAATTTATTATAACGTTGTGCTAATTGCTGAATTTTATTTTCTCAATCGTCGTCGTATGAATGGTTTGTTGGTACATGGTCGTTGTTTTCTTCTTCAAGGGAATTTTCAAACGTATTAGTAAAAAACATACTGGTCCTTCGTTGCCAAATAAATTGAACGTTTTTTTGTTTTTGTTAAATTCGTGTACCTACTTGAGAAATGGTCATTTAGTAAAGTTTTATTGGGAAAAGTATATATTTTTTGAACATTAGTCATACATTCCCGGCGGTTTAAATTAACAGAAGAGCATTTTGAAAATATCTTCAGATCGTGTTAAAAGATAATTCATTTTTGTAAATATTGCTGATATTTATTTGTTCATTTCATAATTTTGTTCGTTAATTATGAATGTCGTTAAAGCGAAACGTGGTCGTGCCAAGGGAAGGCTGACAAAAGCAGCAGATTTTGCTTCTACAGTGGATGCTAATACTTCCCTTGCAATGCTGCAAATACGTTTTGAGAAATTGGAGGAAACCTGGGCTGATTTTGTGTCGCTCCAGGATGAGATGTATTTGTACTTTGAGGAGGAAGACTTCGTAGACCCAGAACCAGAGTTCTTCGAATACGAAGCCAAATATTTTGTAGCTCACGCGGTGTACAGGAGTTTTATTAAAGTCAAGCAGTCATCGGAACCTACTCAAACTTCGGTTGCGGACAAGCTGGCGGGCCAGCAAGCAGCATTTTTGGAGAAGTTGAACTCCACACCTGCCAAGTCGTCAGTAATTCTTCCTAAAATAGCAGTGTCAACCTTTTCGGGAAAATACGAAGATTGGCCTTCCTTTAAAGACATGTTTCTTAGTTCTGTTGACCAAAATTCCTCACTCACATCTTCCCAGAAGTTTTACTATTTAAAAACTTTCTTGAGCGGTACAGCAGCTGACTTAGTTAGTCACATGAAGCTTACTGATAATAATTATATTGAAGCTTGGGATAGGTTGGAGAAAAGATTTGACAGGTCACAGCTAATAGTTCAGTCATATATTCATTCGTTTCTTTCCCTGACATCGATTAAGTCTACTAACGTTGAGTTGCTTAGGAAAATAACAGATGGTGCCGACGAGGTGATTCGGGGTTTGAATGCTCTGGATACCAATGGTCGTGATCCTTGGTTAATTTATTTGCTTGTACAAAAGCTTGACCCAGATACAAAGCAAGCTTGGGCGGAACATATTGCGTCAAAGGAAGATGCTGCAATAGAAGAACTTCTTGAATTTTTACATAATCATTGTGCCTGTTTGGAATCTTGTTCAACTCCTGTTCAACATCCTAAATCTCGGAATCAAACTCAAGGTACAATACGATCGCATGTTGTTGAATCTGTACAAGGTTGTCTAAAATGTAAAGGAAACCATAGCCTAGCAAATTGTGAAAAATTCCTCGGATTAGATGTGGATGCTCGTCGACGTTTTGCTAGGGAAAATTCTTTGTGTTTCAACTGTCTACGACAAGGACATTCTGCCAACAAATGTTTTTCACATCAGCGTTGCAAATCCTGTAAGTCTCGACATCATATTTTAGTTCATCAGGAAGTAGCTGCCATTCCTCAACCAAATCATACAGCATTAAATTCAAATCAATCACTAGCTGCTGATGATCCTGTCAAACATCGGTCTTCATCGTTAAATCCAGGTCCATCGTCGTTTTTAAATCATCATACGAGTTTCCAAACTATCCTTCCTACTGCTGTGGCTAAAGCCCAAGATAGAGAGAGGTCGTTCCATAATATTCGTTTGCTTCTTGATACTGGATCCCAAGTCTCATTTATTACTGAACAGGCTGTTCAGCGCTTGGGACTTCAACGAAGTCAGTCTCGCATTCCTGTGCTTGGAGAAGCTTCAACTTCAGCAGGCACAACTAATGGAGTTGTGACAATTAGGCTTACTTCTCGTTTTAGTTCAAGGTTTGTTGATGTTGTCTGCCATGTTCTTTCAAAGCTAACATCGCTGCTGCCAGAATCTTCGGTAGACAGTTGCGATATCGGAAATCTTGTTTCTTTTGAGCTCGCCGATCCTTACTTCAACAAACCAGGTCATGTCGATGTTTTACTTGGGGCAGATCATGTTTTCAGCATAATAACAGGACCACCTGCTGACAAAATAGCTGGCATACCATACATAATTCCAACGATTTTCGGATCGGTTATTGCCGGAAAGTTTGCTCAAACTCCTCTTAATTTTGATAATGCTATCAAAACGTTTGTTTGTACGCAGCTGGATCATTCCCAAGAATTTGACCTCGAGAAATTCTGGCGTTTAGAAGAAATTTCTAACGAGCCAACCATCTCGATTGAGGACCAGCGGGCTGAAGAGATTTTTGCGTCGACTCATGAAAGGCTTCCTGATGGTCGATACTTGGTTAAGTTGCCTTTCAAATCCAATGATAACGTTAACTTTGGAAATTCTTTTGCTATGTCCCTTCGCCGTCTTCACTCAATCGAACGAAGATTCTCAACAAATTCATCTTTGAAGGAACAATATCACAAGTTCATGAATGAGTACTTATCGTTGGGTCATATGGAGGAAATTCCTGCTGGCGAAATATGTATATCACCTTATAAGTCGTACTATCTTCCTCATCATGCGATATTTAAAGAAGATAGTAGTACAACAAAAGTTAGAGTGGTTTTTGATGGATCTGCCTCGACAAATCACTCTATCTCTTTAAATGATTCTCTTCTCGTTGGTCCCTTTATACAACGTGACATCTTCTCTATTTGCCTACGTTTTCGAAGACATTTGTACACCATCTCTGGAGACATCGAAAAGATGTACAGACAGATTCGAGTTTCACGTGATCATTGCGATTACCAGCGGATTATTTGGCGGAACACTCCCGAGGAACCTGTCAAACACTTTCGACTGTTAACTGTTACGTATGGAACGGCGTGCGCTCCTTTTTTAGCAGTAAGAACATTGAAACAGCTGGCCTTAGACTCTTCTGAAAGGTATCCACTTGCATCGGCAACGGTTCTCAATGATTTCTACGTTGATGACGTAGTCACTGGTGCAGACACAATTGAGGAAGTCATGTCCTTGCGGGAGGAATTGGTGGAGTTGCTAAAAATAGGAGGATTTAATTTGCGTAAGTTCACAACAAACTGCTGGCCACTTATGCTTTCGATTCCTGAAGACCAACGGGAGATGTCACCAATTCAGTTCGAAGACTGTGATTCGGTTAAGGTCTTAGGTTTGCAATGGTGTCCTGCGAAAGATCGCTTTTCTTACAAAGTAAAATTCTGCGAAACGGCTGTATGTACTAAACGTCGAATATTATCAGATGCGTCTCGAATTTTCGACCCCATGGGATTTCTTGCTCCCATCGTTATTGCAGTGAAAATCCTCCTTCAGGATCTGTGGAGGGAAAAACTGAATTGGGACGAAGAACTTCCCAAGCAGTTATCTGATCGCTGGATGACTATCCGACAGGAATTACCTCACATCAGAGATGTTCAAATTCCGAGGATTATTTGGACAAACAAGAGGAATTTTGAGTTTCATGGATTTTGTGATGCATCTTTGGATGCATATTCAGCAGTGGTGTATTGCAGAAGTAAGAATGAGGATGGTACAACGACGATAGCATTGGTAGCTGCAAAGAGCAAGGTTTCTCCAATCAACGTTTTGTCTCTTCCCCGACTGGAGCTCTGTGGAGCCCTTTTATTAACTCGTCTAATCAATAAACTTAAAACATCTTTACAGGATAAAGACATGGAAGTTTTTGCTTGGACAGATTCATCAATCGTACTTCACTGGCTTCTCTCTCCTCCAAAAAAATGGTCGGTGTTTATCGGAAATAGGACTTCAGAAATCATCTCTTCGATTCCACATAAACGCTGGAGTCACGTTCGATCTGAGAGCAGCTGCAACTCGTGGAATTCCACCATCTCTTTTGCCATCAAACGAGCTGTGGTGGAAAGGACCCTCGTGGTTGTGGCAGGAGAAGGAGCAGTGGCCATATTCGAATCCATGTACAAAGGAATTTCCAAAGGAGCAATTGGAGGAAAGGAGAAACCCGAAAATGCAGGTACTTCTTGTAAATGCTATTGAAGAAAATGTATTGCAAACTCTTCTAAATAACTCGTCAAAATGGTACAAGTGTCAAAGAGTACTTGCAACAATGTTTCGGTTTCGTTTTAATTGCCGCGTTCCCGAGGAAGAATCGGGGCTTCGTAACTATAAACCATTGGACGTACAAGAACTTTTTAAAGCAAAAATAACATTGATTAAGTATAGTCAAATGACAATTTTTTCGTCGGAAATTCACGCGTTACAAAAGTGAAAGGAGCTATCAAAAAACTCTAAGCTTTCAAGCCTTGCTCCGTTTATCGATTCGGATGGAATGCTTAGAGTTGGTGGGCGGGTGCAGAACTCTGAACTCTCGTATAATGAAAAGCACCCCATCATACTCTGTAAATCAATTCGCATCTCTGAGTTAATTGTGAATCATATCCATGAACATTATTTGCATGCTGGGGTTACACTCATGTTCGCATTATTAAAACAACAATATTTTATTCTTGGCTGTAGAAATCTAGTGCGAAAAGAAGTTCATAAGTGTATTTCATGCTTTCGGCAACGTCGCGACTCGTCGAAACAGTTGATGGGAAATCTTCCTATAGAAAGAATTCGATTTTCGCGTCCATTTAGCAAGGCAGGATGTGACTATGCGGGTCCAATAACTTTAAGACTTTCTCGCGGCAAGAATCCCAAATTTGTAAAAGCATACATTGCCTTATTTGTTTGCTTCGTAACAAAGGGTATACATTTAGAATTGGTTGGTGATTTATCATCAAATGCATTTCTTCTGGCCTTGGATCGGTTCTGTGCGCGTCGCGGAAAGCCAACGGAAATTTGGAGCGACAATGGAACCAATTTCCATGGTGCCAAACGTTTGTTGAACGAGATGTATCAATGCCTTTTAAATCAACAGCATCAAAACCTTGTCATCGATCATCTCGCCAAGGACAACATCACTTGGCGGTTCCTTCCACCGTCTGCACCTCACTTTGGAGGCTTGTGGGAAGCTGGTGTCAAGTCGGTGAAGCAGCACTTAAAAAGGGTCATCGGAGAGCATATTTTGACTTACGAAGAAATGTATACTCTCCTCACCAAAATAGAAGCGCTTCTCAACTCACGCCCTATGTGGCAGACATCGGACTCAGAACCGTGTGCCCTGTCACCTTCGCATTTTATGATTGGTGAATCTTACACCTCAGTTCCTCAACCTGACATGGTAAATTTTAAAATCTCTGTTCATACTAATTGGTATCTTTTGCAGAAACTTTCACAAGGCTTTTGGCGGAGATGGCATCAAGAGTACCTAACGTCTCTCCAACAAAGACAAAAATGGCAGAAGACCCAACCAAATATGTGTGTAAATGATGTCGTTCTGTTGAAGGAGCCAAATCTTCCACCCTCTAAATGGATCCTTGGTCGTATCATTGCTGTACATCCAGGAAAGGACGAAAGGGTCAGAGTGGTCACAGTACAGACTACGAACGGAGAATATACACGTCCAGTTGTGAAGGTTGCCCCACTTCCGCTTGCTGAAAGACCGGAGTCTTTCAGGGGGGGCTGAATGTTTAGTATTTAATATCTTTTTTTTTATTTTAAACATCTATTAAATTATTTGTTCCACTTTACCTAACTTACATGTATTTACCCTATAATTTCTCTCTTTTAATAATGTGAATTTACTCTCTAACTGTTTGATCAGATGTTGCTAATTTGGAAAATTGCTCTATCAATGCGAATTGTATTTTCTGTTATTTTGCAAAACTGGAAAGCTTACTCTCTAGCTGTAAATTAATTCTCTTAAATCAAAATTAGCCGTTAGTTTTTGTTGAAGCAATTTTCTAAATTAGATTCATCTTGCTCTTTTCTGTTCAACTGCCAACCTGGGCACATCGCATTCCGTAAGAAAATAAATTTATTATAACGTTGTGCTAATTGCTGAATTTTATTTTCTCAATCGTCGTCGTATGAATGGTTTGTTGGTACATGGTCGTTGTTTTCTTCTTCAAGGGAATTTTCAAACGTATTAGTAAAAACCAGCTTGTTTTATCTAAAACTCAAAAATTTTTAAGGAGTTTTCCGTAGTCTTTTCCTCTGGAATCTTGTTTTTTTTCTCAATTTTTTTTTTTATCACTAAAAACAACACAAAATTATAAATTTATTTCAACTTTTAGTATTAAAAAAAATCACGTTTAAATTTCTTTATATATTTTCGCTTTCTTGGCATGGCACCACTGTCGCACCTCTTTTCAGTTTTTCAAATTTGAAAATGCTTATCAAACGCTCGAGTGGGCACACACACACAAATCAAATTATTGTATGCCTCCTAACTGGAAAACATCTTCCGATCATTATCCCACTATAATCCTTTATATACTTTATTTGTTGGCAATTGAATATTTCAAGCATTGGTTCTTCTCTGTCTCTCGCCAATCTTGACATTTCGATTGATCTTCACTCCGAAAAATTCAGGGATGTCACTTCAAGTCAAGCTTTAAGCCGATTACCCACCCCTCGTTTACACTATGGTCAGGGATTCTGTTTTAAAATTTGTTTTACTAATTTCAAAACGCACACATGGGACAATACCGAACGATTCCAATCCACTTAAACACAAAATGAGACAGACATACCCTTGTATTTCAACCTATACAATTAGACTAGATGACTACATCAAAAAGAAACTTGTTTAATTTATCTACAGTGTAATATAAAGATTGCTCTCGTAGGCGGTGACCTCAAGCGGCAAAACCCTGCAACACCAAAACTAGCTGCTTCTTTACAACATATAGATAACCAGTTTTTGTATATGGCTACTAGTGGCGCTTGCCTTGCTTAGTTTCCTCTTATTACTTTTTTGGTAATAATGCATTGCATGTAATATTATGGCATTGTGCATGAAACCATGAAAAGCTTCAAACTCCAATGTGTGCTCATGACGTAGTCGCGCAGAACAAATAAAAATTGAAAATGGGAAGGCGTTTTCTTTGGTAGTTGTTGCCTCATGATCACTTACACATAGAGTACTGATAACTCTGACATTTCAACGAACAACACCAAAGGACAAAACATAAAAACACAAACATTGAAAACGAAATGGACAAATGAAAATTGAAAATGGGAAGGCGTTTTCTTTGGTAGTTGTTTTCTCATTATCACTTACACATAGAGTACTGATAACTCTGACATTTCAACGAACAACACCAAAGGACAAAACATAAAAACACAAATATTGAAAACGAAATGGACGCAAAGGTAAGTACCAATTAATATTTTACTAATATTATAAATTTAAACATAATATTTCAATTCTTTTGATATTTCAATATATTTATAACATATTTTCACAACTTTTTTAGATGTTTTTGGACTGGAGCGGCCTACTTCCCAATGAAATAATTAGTGGTAAATATTTCGAAAATTTGTTAGTGATGTCTAATATTTTTTCCTTTTAGGTTGACTCGACACTGCGGTAGCCGCGCCAGGCGTCCGCAACATATTGCTATTGACTTGAAGGACTTGGCCGAAGAAGAAAGAAATAGGCGTCAGGAGAAGATGAAGCTTAATATGAAAGCAGCACAGCGCAAGCGGATATAGAAATATCCGGTGACTCATCGTAATGTAGATGCTAGGAGCTCTGGGGATAAGTATTTCTAAGCAGTGCATTCAGATTACTTTAGTTCGATGAAGAATAAAAAAATTAATGAAGAAAAACTATTATAAATTTTGTGGCTTTTAATATCTGCATATTAGTATTATTTACATTGCATTAATTAATCTTTTATGAAGGAAGTTCAGGGAAGTGTGTTGACCAATCCGTTGAAGTAATGTATCTTCTTAAAATATCGGTCTCCGTAAAAAACAAGATTCAATGACAACCTTGTATGTGTCCTCTCATCGTTCGATTGTTCATAATTGTCACCACCTCCAATGTCTGTCTCTATATGTATGACCACATTCTCTTATATAGCCTTTTCAGCTTTAATGACATGCCCAGCGAGCAGAACAAACCTTTGAAAGTCAACCGACAAGATGATCATCTTTTTTTGTACACAAATTTCTATATTTTCATGGCATTGCATAAAACATAATTTAAACCTTTTGAGAACCTGGAAAATGAAGATTATATTTTAACATTTTATAATGATTACAAAATTTATATTTAAGCAACATTACCTCTGTAATGATTTATTCAAGGACCTGCTTTGAATTTTTATTGTTCTTCCTGGCCCACTTTGATTTTTTTTTATTTTTTTTTACTGAGACTTTTGACGTTTAACAGGATTGGATACTCTTATACTATAGAGATTTCAAGCAAACGGCAATATACTTCTTTCCCTCTCGCTCCTATAGTCAAAATCAAATGTGAAATCCTACTTTGAAGGAAAACAACAACTGGAAACAACAACAAAAACAGAGAGAGAGAAGTATGCGAATACGTCAAAGAGAAATGTCAAATCACTACTTTGAGGGAAAACAATTAAATTCTTCCTGTTGTTGTTGTTGTTTCCAGTTGTTGTTTTCCCTCAAAGTAGGATTTCACATTTGATTTTGACTATAGGAGCGAGAGGAAAAGAAGTATATTGCCGTGTGCTTAAAATCTCTATTACAAAATGACTTTGCCGCTGTCGTGTATGGCCTGCTCTGGTATTACAATTTTATGCTTGCCTCATGGCTGTCAGTTTATTTATTTGTTTGCCTGTTCTTGCTCATTGAACAATATTTTCTTTGCTTATGATGTATTGTCACTTAAGGAAAACAATAATTATTATTTACATTTTGTACAACTTAAACCTACGATAAATCAATAACATAAAACATAGTAACACCAGTAACAATAAAGATGAAAAAAAAACTATAGGTATGTAATTATTTTTTTAAAGAATAATTAGTAATTAGTTGAATAATAAATTAATTGCTTACGAAGTTGTATACATTCTACATATAAGAATTCTTATGTTATCGGAGTGTTTAATTTTATTTTTCTTTAATACATGAAATGAAGTTTTTCGTTTATATTTTTACTTTTTCTTATTTTTTTGTTTATTTATACATATTTCTATTAATACAGATTTCTTGTTCAGAGTTTATAATATGCGAGAGCATATTATTTGATACTTATAGTTTATATTAAGATTACGTGAATATAAAGTATAGTATAGTAATAGGTACTTGAGACCTAAACAGTCGAATACAATCATGAATTGCTTTTTTCTTTTGTTTTTTGTTTTTCCTTTGATACAGATTCTTTTTATTTAGATAAATATTAATTATTTCTTTACTACGCAAAGTGACGAACATTTAGCTGTTGTAAATTATAAGGAATCTTGAAAATTGCATTGAGCATCTTTTTGTTCTTCGTATAGGTATATTTTTTTTTAATTTATTTATGTATGTAAGCCGCCAATTTGATAATCATCTTATGTATTATACTGTCTAACAATAATTAAATATGCTTATCACTAGTAAGAAGGAAAAGTTTTGTTCACCGATTACTATTTAGTCTAGTTAATTACTACATATATATATATATATATATATATATATATAATATTTCTGTTTATTTATTTATTTGTTTTTTTTTTTTTTTTTTTTTTTTTTTAAGGTGCAGTCTGATTCTCGAGATTAACTATCCTTTGTGGTTCACCCACGGTTTTGGCCGCTTATTACCTGACGATAAAAACACGGTGGCCCTATGGGCTCCTCATGGAGCCCCTCTGTCAGCACCCCGAACGGGGACGGATATGGAGTAGCTGTCCAGTCAAAATTATTTTGAAGTGTTATTAGGTTTTGTATCATTTCATTTTCCGAGAAGCGGGTTTTATCGATTACTTTAAACATTAGGTTGTGGGCGTAACTAATCAAAGGTGTTATTTTCGATTCCTTATAGATGTGTTGGTTGGAATGTCTTTTGACTCTACTTTTGAAATTCAGATTGGTGCAGTACCGCAGTATTTTCCTTTCAAACGCTTCAAGATCTCTGACGTATGAGTCTTTTACTTTCCCTTACTGCTCCTTCCTTACCTTTCCCGCTGGCATTTCTGAAGCAAATGGCTTCGGATTTGTTTTTGTTTATTGCTATTCCCCATTTTTTGTAGTAGTCGTTTATGACCTCTAAGTGGTTTTTAAGTTTCCGGGTTGCTTCATGAGGATACTCAGCATTTGCGTAAACGAGGTTGTCGTCCGCATATAAGATCCCTTCTGATATTGTTTCATTGCCACTAAAGTGGGTATGTGGGAAATCATAAAGGTAAATGTCGTAGAGGTGAGGACCCAGGATAGATCCTTGTGGTACCCCGCTATCTGTGTGGCAAATGGCCGAACTGGTTCCCTGAATTTGGACATAGAAAGTCCTGTTAAATAGGAAACTATCGATAAGGTGGAAGATATATGTAGAGTACTCCAGTTGTGCTAATTTAAATGATAAGCCGTCTCTCCAAACACTGTCAAACGCTTTTTCTACGTCTAGTAGGCAGGCCTTAGTGCATTTTTGTTCTCTTAGGTTTTGGGTTATTTCATTATGTACTTTGAGTAAGGCATGCACTGTTGATAAACCTTTTCGGAACCCGAACTGGTGATCCGGAATGAACTCGATGCTTTCGTTGACGTGCAAGTTAAGTTTTATAAGAATAATCTTCTCCAGGATTTTGCCAAGGTTGGACAGCATTGAAATGGGTCTATTGTTATTTATTGTATGGTCAAATGGTTTTTTAAAGATTGGGATTATTTTGGCCTTTTTCCATATACTTGGGAAATAGCCATTGTTAATGCAGTTGTTTATTATTATTGTTAACTGGCGAATCGCAGAGATCGGTAATTTTTTAGCAAAAAGTTTGAGATACCATCGGGACCCGCTGACTTTTTGGCGTTGGAATGTCTTAAAATTTCTTTGATCTCACTCATTGAGGAAAACATTCGAGCGTCAGGTGGATTAAGGGCTGACTCTTTTTGGGTGAAGAAAAATTCTAGGGATTTTGGAGTTTCTTAGATGTTGTATTGTGGTTTGCACCTGATTATTTAGGTTTGAATCAAAACTCGGCACTACGCATTTATAAACCTCTTTTATTTGTTCAGTAAGTGCTCTGACTTTAAGCTCTTCATCCGTTAAGGTTGCATCATTGACGATTAGTTATACACAGTTGAATTTCTTTCCCCTGCCTGTTAGTCTGAAAATTTCCTTGTACGCGTTTGGGCCGGGTGTAATTTTTGAGAGACGAGAACCTAGTTGGTTGTTAAGCCAAATCTTTATTTTGTCCTGAATTATTTTCTTGAGTAGGGAAATTTTCTTTGAGAGATTCCTATACTCGTGGCTAATTCTGTTGTAATTTCTGTTGAAAATATTTTTGAGGGTATTTTGCCAGGTGTGTTTGGTCCGAAACAGAGATTTAATGTCATCTGGCAGGTTTTTGTATTTTTTAAAGTCGATTATAGTAGATGAGGAGTGGTTATCAGCTGTGACGTTTATAGCTTCGTTGAACTGTTTAATATGGGAATCAATTTTGGAGTTTGTTAAGCATATGTGTGGAGAAAGTGCGCTAATAGCTAGAATCCCGTTTAGGTCACTTCTGAAGCTATTCCAGTTCGTATTCTTGAACGATTTTGAGTGTTTAGGGTCCAGTATTGGTAAGATTGCATCTCTAAAATTAAGGTTGAGCTCAAACGGGAAATGGTCTGACAACGACGGAAGAGTTCTCGTGACGTAATTAGGGGGGTGTGGATTTAATAATTGCGGTGAAATCAGGAAGTGATCCAGGAAACCTGCACTACGGGGAAACGTTGGACTAGGAGGGGGAATGTTTACTAGTGAGGAGTTGCTATCCTGCAACCATTTAGTCAGAGTTCTACCATTTTGGTTAATGACACTGTCTCCCCAGGAGTTGTGTCTGGCATTTAAATCACTTCCGATGATTGTCCCGTCAAATTTTTCAGAAAGTGTGTTAAGTTTATTTAATTCAGATTTAAAGAGGTCAGGTGAGTAGTTAGATGGAACATAAAAAGAACCTAGGAGAAGAGATTTATTAATATTATTGGATGTAATGTTAATTGAAATAAATACGCGTGGCAGCGTGCAGAGATGATGTAGTATTTTGTATTGAATATTATTTTTAATGGCTATTCCTACTCCTTGGAGGTGATCATTCCTTATAAAATTATATGAGTCAATAGATACTTTGTGTCGGTTTGAGAGGTGGGTCTCTTGAATGAAAGCCACCGAACAGTTTCTTGCCAGGAGGATTTTGGAAAGTTCAATCCTCCTGCTATTTTTGATAAGGGACGAAATGTTGAAGGTAATTAGATTTAATTGCATTCTTTGGATGAAAGGATTCTTTCTAACAGATTTAAGTAAGCCGCCCTCTTCTCCAAGGTACTACTCATTTTATTGACGTTTTGCAAAAAGACCTCGATCTCTCCTAGGAGCTGTGACACCTCCATCCCAAAGAGTTCCTTTGACATATCGAAGAATTGAATGAGGCTATTTTTATTACTATTGCCTGCACTGGACCAGTGCTTAGGGGTTTTTTGTGGCTCTGGTTTAAAATGGCTGGCATAAGAGACTCTCGGGGAGATGAGGTTGGCAGCGGGTGCTGAAATTGGAATTTTTTGTTTTGAGATTGTTCTTTGGATTGCTCGTTGTTTTTTAAGGTTGTGCGATTTATAAACTTTACAACCCCTGTAATTAGCGGGGTGATCCCCTCCACAGTTTACTCACTTAGCTTTGGATGTCTCGTTTTTTTGTACAGAGCAGTTACCTGGCTCATGTGCATCGAGGCATTTCACGCAGTGGTAATTTTTGCCACAATTTTTCGCAAGATGGCCAAAGTCTTGGCACCTCCTGCATTGGAGTACCCCCTGATTACCTTTAGGTTTCTCCCAGTAGATTTGGGTATTAAAAAGAAATTTTATTTTAATGATTTCATCGGGTCCTTGATTTGGTTTCAATCTAATTAAGAATAGAGGAAGAATTTTTGACCTAAGCGTTAGAAAGTGAGAAACACTGTCTACTACATTAGGAAGTATACTTTCAATTTCTTGCTGGGTTTCGTCCGATAGAAAATCCAACGTAAGACCTCTTATCTTATCTTGAGCACCTCCATGAATTCCTCATGGGCCACCGGGTTGTTAAGGTAAAGTTTTGATTTATTCCCCCCAAAATTTTTAATCTTAAATCTAAACTCCACTGAATTATTTTGTCTAAGTTGTTTTATCAAATCATTTGCATTAGTATTAAATAACGTAATTGGTGGGCAAAACTTACCACTAACACTATTTTCTGGACTATTTTCCTTAATTATAATATTACTTTTGTTGGTGGTGCTGGTGTCGTTGCTGCTGCTGGAGGCGATGTTCTCGTTGCCCATCTTGCTGGTGGAGGTGGTGGTGGTGTTACTGCTACTGTTGGAGTTGTAGTTTATTCCCGCGTTGGTAGGTGGTACTCTGTTACTGCACTATGCTTTGGAGCCTGATAAGGTAATGTCTCCCAAAATGGCGAAACGGTTGTCGTTTTTTTGTTTCACGGTCTGGTTTTTCGGGCTGGGAAGCTGGTTTGAAGATCCATTGGTGACCGTTGTCCAATTATTGTTCTCGCTACTTGCTGGCCTTTCCTCGGCCATTTCGTCAATGCTGCCCATTTTAATTTTTTTTGTTGCAACACCGGCTGCCAAGGACAGTGCTGGTTTTTTGGTGTAGCCTACAGCGAATGGATTTTTATATTTTTTTTGTATTTTGCTTTTAGTTCTTTGCTTTTGAAGAATAAGGTTGGTGGATGACCGGTGCTTCTAAGATTGAGTAGGCATTTGAGCGCCACATGTCTTAGAGCATACCCAGTTTTGAGGTTAAGTTTAACTTTTAATTTTAAGTTGAGCTTTGTCAATTAGTTTTATTAAATAAGTTGCTTCACTTTATATATAATCAATTTCGCCTATAAAACTGTATTTTATTTGGCCGGATGGCTGATATTTCACAAGATATATTTGGATTACAAATTTTTACCACCTCGCTGAACTGCTACTCGCCAAACTTAGTACTCCGATCCCTTTGATTTTTGTTGTTCTTTTCTTTTGACATTCGCTTTCGAAGAACGAGTAGAAATAGTTAAAATAAGTTTAGGGTGTGTGTTCTGATAGACGGAATCCGCCATTTTTCGAATATTCAAATTAGAGTTAATAGTGTTCGATTTTTCGAACTTAAGTTAAGAGGCTCTTAAAGTTACGAGCGGTTTGATATTGTTCGATAAATATGGGCCTAAAATTTATTACGAAACTCTTATTTACAAGAACAATCTAAAACATAAACTCTTCTATCAAACGTTTTAATTATTTGATCAAGTTACACATCAGCTATTACCATATTTTATTCTATACAGTCTGTAACGTAGTTAATTAAAATTAAATGAGAATTTGTATGGGAAATGTATTCACACACTGATTCCACCTTCTCAATAGTCCAAACGGGGTCCGAGATACAAAACAAACTTAGGCCCACGCCATCTGTAACGTAAATAATTACTAAGAAGATGCAAAAGGAAAACAGTACGAAATTCGGATTGCCAACAGCCACCTAGCATCTTCACCTAAACATCCTATGGACACCTAAGATCCAAACCCGATGCCTATCAACAACCCAAACCCAAGGGGAAGTAGAAAGAGACAGGCGCCTATTATGCCTTGGCTATCATACCAAGGAACAGCAACTCTACCATCCATCGCCTGTGTACTGATGTATCTAATGCCCCTATACTCCTGACATACTTACATCTCAAGATTGTGGCCTCCTGCTCTCCCTACTCCTCTTCCATTTCCTCAAATTCTCACCCATCCCCCATCACAGAAACAAGAACTATCCATCAGCCTACCATAGATACTGACTACAAAACACCGTAGAACAGCCTAGAGGGTATCTGATGACATGTTCTCGTCTATCCGCTGCGAGTACTAGATGTTCCGCTCGCAGCTAATTCACTCTGTAGCTTACACCTGTAAACCAATAACCTTACCTATATCCCCATTGACGAATCTAAACTTGAAATGCTATCTTTACTATCACGGCATCAATTTCCCCAGGGGCTTTGCTCCAGCCAGCATCTATGAGTCTTGATATCGTCATCTGACTTGACGTGAATCGGAATGGAAGCAACCTTATGTCGGCAACGCCCCCTTCCTCGCCGGCTATCCGTTAAGCGTAGACGGTGAGGACGGCATGCGACAACGTAAGGTCGTGGTCGAGATCGACCGTCGCGGTGGCCGGCAGTACCCCTAGCCTCGACTAGCTCAGTCAGGCCATGGGCACTTGCTTCGGGATCTTCATGACCGGTGTTACCTCTTATTTTTCACTGCCGACCGTTGAACTAATGATGTTCTAGTTCGAATACGGATTTTAAAATGCTTGATGGCCCTCATAACTTTTGAAAATACGATTGTAGTGAATTGGCTGAGGAGGAAGTCGAATCAAGGCTGCACCTCTTAACGCATTGAAAGTAACCCTAATCTGTAAATAAGAAACCCTGTCTGATCTATCATCCTAGCCCACATGAACCTTGCACGTAAGTATTATTTCTCAGGCATGCCATAGAATGTCGTGGCTGCAACGGCTTATTTCTACCATCTACATGTTCAGCTGCCGCGATGATGCGCAGAACATGGACGTAGAGGTGTCTAACCTAGTAGGGAGGGAGGATCTACGATGTTATCTGACCCTCCTGGCCTCTCAACCCACCCTATCCAAAGTCGAAAACCAACTCTTTCAACATCGACCGTGGTTGTCCGCGGACCTATGAGTCCCTACGACTCATTAATGATAATGGGCAACCCCCTTTAAACTGAAAAGCAAGCAATTCACTCCTTGCTTTTCAGTTTATTTCATTAACTCAACGATAACATAGTATCTAACAGAGACACTATTCATCTAAACTCCAATCCACAAAAAAAAGGAAAGAAAAACCACAGACACACTACATGTCCTTGCTCAAGGAAGCGAGAGGGGTACCACCCTCCCTCTGAAAACTTAAACCATGTTCAGAAACATGACTGGATGTCTTTAGGAAAATCTAGAAAATTCTTCAAAATGAAAAAGAATACTGCAAATTTTCTTAAAAACGTTATAACGAAAGTGTTTCTTTTATTAAAGTTATAAGCTCTTAAAATCCTACTTAAATCTACCTTAAAGGATATAAAAGAAATCCTTAATCTTATCAAAGCCTATAATTATCAACTGTACTGAATCTTCTTTATTGAATTTTGGTTTCTAATGATATCGCAGATATCAACTTACTCAAAAAAAGAACTTTAATTATGAATCGATATTTTTTTGAAGCTTCGCAAAAGCTGATTCTCAAATCTTTAAATTTCATTATAAATGTTATAGATTGAGGTTCTTATTCTTAACCCTAGCGGAATTTAAACAAGCCAAAATTATTTCAGATCAAAGCTCGAAAGTTGAATTCGTATATTCAAAGGAAAAAGTTATGAAGTATAACAACTAACATTAAGATAAAACAAAAATAAAACAAGTGAGATAAGATGGTATGAACCGATAGCACGGATACCGTGAACGAAATGGTTCTCGAGATTTTACGCGGCGATAAAAAAAAGGAATGACGTCGTATTGCGTCAGACAAAGTTAATCAGAAAAATATCTAGAAATCTTAACCAAGAGTGTATGACCGACACTCTTTAAGTTGCGTACGTAATCAATTTCTACCGCAATGAAATTCCAACTCACGACCAAGACTGTGATCGAGTGTAAATGCCTAATCCCACAACAACAAACATTGATAAACAAAATCAAAGGTACGGACGAATTTTACCATATACACGAGATCGCAATTCGTTCTCTCGCGTATACTCGATTGTAAATGTATCAAAAGCAATATAGTCAATGTAAAAATATATTAAAAATACAGCACTGCCAATGGGGCAGTGGGGATATAATATTTAAATAGCGTGACCTCGAAAGTGCACTCCAGAGTTGGGCTGAAAAGAATGATTAATAATACTAGACTAAACTTCTGATCAACACTAAGTAACTACAATACTGCTTCTGCACATCTATCACCTTTAGGGTATAGTAACTCGATGGACTATAAACACGTAATTATCATGCTTCAAGATATGTAAACCTCTGATAAATTTATTTTAAAAATAGTCGCGGATATAACGAAGATGATCATTTAAATGATAAAAAAAATTCAGAATTTATTATCGCGACAAAACGAAAAAGAATCTTTACATCCGTAATTTGCTTGAACCAGTAGCTACGAATTTAATAAAAGGTATGCACCGATGCGAGTGGCTATCAAGCGCGACTGTGTAGCAAACTGCTGAGGAAAGGATTATATCATTAAAAAAAAATCTCAAACGTGGCGTTCAACGCTGGCGTAGGTGGTCGCTACGGACACGAAACGGAAAAGTGGTATGGTCTTATCGACCAATGGATAATTGCTTTATCGTCTAAAAGATACAAATCTTGACACGGATAGATAAGAGCAACACAAAACAAAAATAATTTTCTTTGAAGTACGCCTTTAAACATGAACGAAATCGTCTGCCTTGTGGCATATACGGTAAGTAATCACAAAAATAATGAATAGGAACTAGGAGCACGGGCTCTGGATGTAATACGAACCGAACTCAGCGCTACACACCGAAACGTAACGCGGATTCAAATTAAAAATACCACTTAAACTTCTCACTATAAATGAAAACATTTGTATAAGATAAGAATAGTTATAATATATTGCGTAAATGCATGTAATCTAAACTCTTATGACCGTGTATGATAAAAATTTGCCACCGTCCGTGGACGTTAAACAAGTACGCATACGCTTAACGCGGCGTACAAGAACCAAAATCGCTTGTAAAATATAAGGCCAAGCACTTGAGCTTCACGCTCTTTAATTTGCAACTATACACTTTATAATTAATAAGAAAGATGTTACCTGGTCAAGGAGTTTACTTTTCATAAAAAAAAAACAACACATAAATTCAGGAACCTTTGCTTTCACTGATATGGCCAAGCTTCCAAAACTCTACGTCTGTGTCGATGTATGCCATGCCGGTGATCTTTTCGTAGCATCTGCTTCTCTCAATGGAGCGTTATCATCCTCGCTCTGGGATGTGGTATGCTCCAAAAGCAGACAACAAAGGAAGAATATGTGCACTATATGTATCACCTCGTGGCGTGTGTAAATGGCGTCACGTGTGAGGTGGTGCAATCTGAATCCAATTATTGCGACAATGGTATTTGTATGAAAAGCAAATTCCTTCGTCTCGTGTCGTTGCGCCAAGAGGGCGGTATGTGTGAGGAAGAATGGTTTCCTCAGAAGAGCACAAAAAAAAGGTGGTGCGGCTGGTGAGAATGGTGTGGTTGCGTCCGTTTGCGAGCCGACTTGCGGATCAACTCCTGTATGCTTATACGTGTAATGCCAGCCAGCACGTTTGGATGGATATATTTGTATCCTTGAAGATGTGAGGGGTACGAATATTGGTACCCTCTTCTGGATCTGCTCTCTATATACTGTGAGAGGCCGCTTCCAGAAAAAGAAATAAGAGGTCCTTAGGTGATGCACAATTTCGTGTAATTATGTGTATTTTGGTATGTGTAGCCAAGAAATATGCATATGGTTTGTTGGTTTGATCCAATTAGGCCACGGGATTAAAGATGGGGTGGCAAAATCTGTCCGACGCCATCAAAAGAATCCTGAATCCTCGGGTATTCCACTCTTCGGGTCATCTAGCTGATTCCCTGCATTCCTGAAGATATATCCTCCTGTGCCACGGGAAGTAAATAGGTGTTATGTAATACATGGCCACATGGTTCTATGTACATTCACATCCCGGAGCAAAGGAGTTGTAAAACCCTTGGCTCGGTCATGCGAATGTGGTAAAATTCTACTCACCTGATACCTGGTTACAAATTTTGATGTTTAAATGAGGAGAAAATAAGGTAATTGCGCTTGCAATAATATTATTCTCATGGATGTATGGATACTGAACGATGGCTGCCACTGGACAAAAAAAAAACTTTATTTGAAATTTGTCCTGCTGCGGACTTGTTTCCTCTGCAATGGCTTTCTTCAAAATGAAGTTGGTGTCTGGCTTCCTGGATAATGTTTCCATTTTCCAATTGGCCAACGCCCTGTTTTCCAATGAGAATTTTTCTTTCCAGATATGGTACTGTTCGATTGTGATGTCAGTGTTGGTAAGTAGTTGTAGGTTTTACTGGTCTGTTTTCACTTTTCTGATTTCTGTTGTTCTGCATTTTTGGTGTATGGTAAGCAGGACGGAACGAATGATTATGTATGATACCTTGCGTTTCGAGTATATTTATATTGAAGAACTTGACAGAACTTAATATTGGGTTGAAATACACTTGCTTTCGATTATCTTTATTAAGTAAAAGAAAAGAATATATTTGTTTTGACAAAAGTAATCTGTCATATCTGACAGTGATAACGTCATTAATACAATATTGTGGGCATTCTTTTTATAAATGTTCCGTGTGCCAGTATTATACTGTTCTGACCTATTTTCGCAGATATCAGCACTAGCTTAACTCTAAAATTGTATGCCAAATTTATTCGCACTCGGCGGTATAGTTACGTCCGATACTGTAACTAAACCGTTACGCCTAACCCCTCCTAAACTTCCCTTTGCCTAACGGTACAATATCCCGCTACCCCAACCACTCCTCTTTCGCCTAACGGCACATAATTTTTACAATAACAGTTTCTCACGTTATTCTGCATACACTGCAAAAATGATTGGCTACGCCAAAACTCCACCTGAAACCCATAACGGTTTCTCACACTATTTGTGCAAACGTTGCATATACGATCTTCAACGAATACATTCCCGTTCCTTTTGAACATGCACTTAATGCGTGACAATTATGAAAATCGTGGGAAAGGTTGATAGCGTAAGTTTCATTAGAATTATAGAATACATTTTAAGACAGTTCTAAACCAACAATTAACCTGAGCAGTGCAGCGACGCTAAGGACGGCGGCTGCTCTTGTTAAATTTAATTAAGTTAAAATAACTAATATTGTAAAACAAAAAGAAATAATATGAATAAAAATTGAGAAAAAAAAAATAATAAAAAAAAAAAACAATTAAGTTTTTTTTTAATTTTATGATCGGACTTAAAACGTAAATGGCGCAGTCGGTAATCTCCACGTACACGGTTATTTTACTAAAAAAAATATACATGCGGTGAATTTCTATTCTTTGACGTGGATAAAGTGAATCTTATTTCCAATAAAGAAATCCGTTTAAGGATATATTCGATAAAGAACGTTTCGATCAAGAAACTACAAAAAAATATATATTCGATAAACACAAGAAAAAGTGCGTGTTTTGTGAACGTTTCGATCAAGAAACTACAAAAAAATATATATTCGATAAACACCAGAAAAAGTGCGTGTTTTGTGAACGTTTCGACCAAGAAACTACAAAAAAAAAACAATTAAACTAGAAGACATAAACCAACTATTTAACAACCTAAAAATCAACAACACCAAGATGACACCACCACCACTAGAACCAACAGCACAAGCACAAGCAGCAGCTGCAGTAAGTTTAACCATAAATTTAGATCCGGTTAAATATTTAAATAGCCTCCCCACATACAATGGGAATATAGAAAATTTAAATAGCTTTATAGAATTACTTGATAGAGTGCAACCTATTTTAGGAAAATATGATAATAATAGTCAACTTATATTTCTCGACATAATAAAAAGTAAACTGGTAGGTAGAGCTCGAGAAGCCCTCGAAATAAATAACACTGTCCAAAATTGGGACGACGTGAAAAATGTATTTTATCAATATTTTGGCGATAAAAAATCTGTTGAGCAATTATACGACGATCTAAGAGGTCTACAATTCCTAGATAATTGTCAATCTTTTTATGACAAAATAAAAATTTCCCTTCGTAGGCTTAACAATAAAACGAAGATTGATAAAAGCCTCGTCATAGCATCAATAGAAATAAAAAAAAATTGCGATATGGCTTTACGCCTATTCATGAATAAAATACCGGAACCCATGAAAGGTGTTTTAGCTTGTAGACAACCGAAAAATTTAGAAGAAGCCATGACCATATTACATGAATCAGGCTATGCGTACACAAGAGTCAACTCAAATTATAGTTTTCATAGTCAATTCAAATCCTAGAATAAACTCTCTGAACAATATAGGACAAAATAGAAATTATCAAATTAATAACTCAGGGCAAAATTTCCAAAATAATAATTCAAGACAATATAGGAACTTCCAAAATAATAATTCAGGACAATCTAGAAACTTTCAAAATAATTCAGGACAGTATAGAAATTTTCAAGGTAATTCGGGAAACTATAAAAACGTTCATAACCAATCCTCTCAAATCCGTCCGTCCAGTAGTGGACAATATCATAATCAAAGGTTTAACAATAGTTACCCCCATAACAACGCCGAACCAATGGACACCTTGTCCGCGTCTTACCAGAGACAAATAAATGTTCAAAATACGTTTTTTCGGGAACCAAGCCCATCGGCCGACTTCCCTATATAAAAGTAAAAACAAAAGAAAATAAATATACATTGAGGATACTAATAGACACCGGGTCAGAAACTAGTATCCTTAACCCAGGGTTATGCCACCCAAAATGGCAGTCCAAACTGGACAAATCGGTCACAATTAAAACCCCAAGCTCAGCATTTCACGTAAATACTAAAGTTAAAATACCATTATTCAAAGAATTCGGCATGTTGAACAAAACAGCTGAGTTCCTTGAACATAAATTCCACGAGGCATATGATGGTCTGATCGGAAATAACATTCTGATCCCAATTAAAGCTATTATTGATTTTGATAAAAAAATCGTATTAGTACAGGGAACGAAAATCCCAATCTACTTCAACGAAGATGAAGAAAAAGAAGAAAAAACAAACATAGAATCAAAAGAGATAACAATCAAAGATTACGAAAAAATAATACCACAGCTTGAAATGTATCATGCAGAAACAAGTAAAAAACCTATAACTGAACAAATTAGAACTAGCCACTTAAATGAAGAAGAACGAAACGGAATCAATCTATTAATTTCACAATACTCTTCGGTCTTCTAACAAAAGGGGACTGACCTCTCTTTTACAAATGCGATAAAACATGAAATAAAAACAAAAACCGACGTCCCAATATATACGAAAAGCTACCGATATCCTGAAGTGCATAGGAATGAGGTTAAAACTCAAATTAATGAGATGCTGCGTCAAGGCATTATACGGCCGAGCAGTTCACCTTATTCCGCACCAATATGGATAGTTCCGAAAAAGGACGATGCTTCACAAATAAAGAAATGGAGAATCGTTATCGATTACAGGAAACTTAACGATGTTTCCATCGATGACAAATTTCCTATTCCAAATATTGAAGATATATTTGACAAATTAGGAAGATCTCTATATTTCACAACCCTCGATCTGACCAAAGGGTTTCATCAGATCGAAATCGCAGAAAACGATATCAAAAAAACGGCTTTTTCAACCGACAATGGACATTATGAATTCGTTCGTATGCCATTTGGATTGAAAAATGCTCCTGCGACGTTCCAACGCTTAATGAATTCGGTCCTTCACGAGTTCATAGGGAGAATATGTCTTGTCTACTTAGACGACATTATCATATTTTCGACAAGCCTTGAAGAACACCTAGTTTCAATTAAAAAAATCTTTCAAAGACTCAAAGAAGTAAACTTAAAGATCCAATTAGACAAAAGTGAATTTCTAAAACGAGAAACTGAATTTTTAGGCCACATTGTAACCACTAGTGGAATTAAACCTAATCCTAATAAAATAGCAGCCATTCAAAATTATAAACTGCCTAAAACCTTAAAACAAATTCGAGCCTTCTTAGGAATCACAGGTTACTACCGTAAGTTCATAAAAGATTATGGAAAAGTAGCTAAGCCCATGACATCATTCCTTAAGAAAGATGCAAAAATCGAAATTAAAGACAAAGATTATATTGAAAGCTTTGAAACCCTAAAAACACTCATTACTTCCGCACCCATCCTTATATATCCAGACTTTTCAAAAAAATTTACTGTGACAACAGATGCATCAAACTATGCTATAGGTGGTGTTCTTAGCCAGGAAAACCATCCAATCTGTTACTTTAGCCATACACTTAACCAACATGAAACAAAGTATTCTACCATAGAGAAAGAACTTCTCGCAATAGTTGATTCCACAAAATACTTTAGACCATACCTTTTTGGCAGAAAATTTACGGTGCGAACCGACCATAGACCCCTTGTTTGGCTTAGTTCACTTAAAGAACCGAACGTCAAACTACAAAGGTGGAAAATTAAACTAGAGGAATATAACTTCGACATAGAGTATGTCAAAGGAAAAGACAACCAAGTTGCTGATGGTTTGTCAAGGATAGAAGTCTATCATAATCAAAATGTAGTAACACACCCTTCTGAAAACGATGAATTACAACTCGATGAACAATCAATGATAGCTACCATTCACAGCGCAAATGAGGATAGTAGCAATCATATTCCGATCATAGAGTCACCCGTCAACATTTACAAAACTCAAATTATTTTAAATACCACCGAAAAAACAACTAATCATAAGATTTATCATGCCTTTGGAAAGAAAAGAATCGTCATAGAAATTAAAATATTTAATGAAGATTTGATTATAGATATTATGAAGAAATTTATCCCTCCCAAAGGAATAGTCGGTGTTTTCTCTAGAGACGACCATTTATTTGCAAAGTTTCAAGATGTCTATGTAAACTATTTCAGTAAAAATAAGCTTTTAAGAATAATCAAATGCAGTAGATTTTTAGGAGATTTAGAAGACGAAGAAAAATTAGCAGGAGTGATTATCAAAACACACGAAAGTCTAAATCATAGAGGTATAAACGAAACATATGAAGAAATAAAAAACGTTTTTTATGCCCCCAAATTAAAAGATAAAATTCAAAAATATATAAACAATTGCGAAATTTGCAATAAATCCAAGTATGAAAGACAACCATACAAAATTCAGTTAAAAATTACAGAAACCCCTGAAAAACCCAATGAGGTCATTCATATCGATATCTGGTATGCAAACATTAACCTTATGTACGTAACTATGATCGATAAATTTACAAAACATGTAACGGTAGAAGAGATAAAACATAGAACTTGGATAAGTTTACTAAATACACTTAAGCATAGATTTACGAATTTTGGTACTCCAGCCAAAATTATAACCGATGGAGAAACAGGTTTCTCTTCAATAGTAATTAAGGAATTTCTTAAAGAAAAAAATGTCCACCTCCACATCACAACACCCTATAATAAAACAGGTAACTCCGACATAGAAAGGTTTCACTCTACTTTGAATGAACACATTCGCACTTTCTCTGCTGACAAAAACAACAGAGATACTTTGCGTAACAAAGTGTTGAACGCAGTTGCAATCTACAACAATACCATTCATACAACAACAAAAAGGAGACCTCTAGATTTTCTAAATGGGAAAATTTCAAATGAAGAATACCCCAAAATTTTAGAGCTAGTAAATAGAAATAAGGAAAAATATATAAATAGGTTAAATAACAACAGAGAAAATATAGATTTTACAAAAGAAAAGCATTCGTATTTGGAAAATAGAGTTACTAATAAACTTAAACCAATCCATGAAAAATCAAACCCAGAAATAATAGATAAGGACTATGTCAAAAATGAGAAAGGTAGCAAATTTTACAAAACTCAAGTTAAAAGAAGATATAAATATGAGAATTAAATTTATTACAGGTTTTTATTTACACCATAATAACTATTTTCACATTGACTCACGGACAAAAGCTCGACACACAAACTTTAAACACCGGACAAGGATTCATTTTAATCAAAGACCAAGAAATGAATGTTGTCGAAAATTATACAAAAATATTACACGTTGTTGATATCAACTTATGGACGGAAAGCTTAAACATAATACAACAAAATATTAACGGACTAGACCACAAAAACGAATACCCAACTATATTACAGAATTTCAATCTACTCACTCAAGAAGTGAATAGTTTAACTCACAACAACAGACAAAAAAGAGCCTTGGTAAACATTCTAGGCAAAGGTTTAAAATACCTTGCTGGATCTATGGATTACGACGATGAAAAAGAAGTCAGAGGACGACTTGAAACTAACGAACAAAACACACGTAACGCGATAATAGGACTTAATGATCAGGTGAAAATAAACACAAAATTTAGTGAAACAATTAATTCTATTACAAAACATATAAATTCCCAACAACTTGAAATAAAAGACAAGATAACAGAAATAAGTAACTCAGTTAATAAAGAATTTGTAGAAGTAGCCAAAATGCAACACTCATTTCAGATTCAGTATGACATTCAACTATTTAAAGACCAGGTTAGAAAGATTAAAGAAAGTTTACTTCTCAGCAGACTAGAACTCTTAGGTAAAGATATCTTATCTCCAGAAGAAATAAAGAAATATAATATCTCATTAGAAAAACTCCCAAACATAAAAAGTTCTGTTATTTTTCACGAAAATCAAATCATTTTTATTCTTTTAATTCCAAACTATTCTAAATCAAAATTCTATCGGATATTTGTTGAGCCAATTCCAAACAGAGACAATCTCGAGCTTTCCACCGAATACAAAACCTTTATTACAAATAATGAAATTAACTTTGATGACAATACAAGTAATAATGTTAAGAGAAGTGATCTAAAAGAAATTAAAAACGATTGTATATCAAACATTTTTAAGAAAAATCCATTATGTAATTTTAAATTAAATAAGAATATTGAAATTAAACAATCAACAAACAACATTGTAATAACAAAAAATCTTCCTGGAATGGATATGGAACATAATTGTAACAATTTTAATAAGATAAGACTAACTGGAAACAATTTAATACGATTTGAAAATTGTCAAATAAGAATAAACGATGTTAAATACGAAAATTTTTTAAGTTATGACAACTTTGTAATTCCAAATTTAAATAATATTACTATTAAGAAAATAGATGTAAATTTTTCAACCTCAGAAATACATACTAAAGAAATAAATAATAGAAAACTAATTGAAGGAATAAAATTAAGAACAATTACAAATGAATATATGAATTATGGAACAAACTTTATCATAGTTATATTTTTAATTCTAATATTTTGCATTTTTATCTTACGAAATAAAAATTATAAAGTCAAAATACAAAATAATGATTCTACGGAGCAGAATCTTAAGGGGGGAGGAGTTACGTCCGAACCGTTACACCTAACCCCTCCTAAACTTCCCTTTGCCTAACGGTACAATATCTCGCTACCCCAAAAATTGAGAAAAAAAAATAATAAAAAAAAAAAAACAATTAAGTTTTTTTTTAATTTTATGATCGGACTTAAAACGTAAATGTATCCTGAGTCGAGCTATCTTTATCTTTTCATCAAGTAACTACTTGCAACGAAAAAGTGACTTAAACAGAAATTTCTGCTGGGCAGCTGAAATCTAGAAAGGGAAAATAACCTGTGTCACTGATGAAGTCAGTAGTGACTGTGTTATCACTCACCCTCACCTCGAACGTTATCTGTCATTAATATTCTTATCGAGTAACATCGGGAATACTACTTGAATATCCGTCAGACAGTTCGTTCAGACTAGTAAAAGATATCGCAGTTGGTTACGTCAGCTGGGTTGAGAGAGTGTTCTCATATTTCAGCTAAAAAAAAATATGGATTCAATAATCTGACAGTCATCTGTCCAACAGCATTTTGTCTAGCCTACGTACATTTGGTTGGTGTGAACACACTAACCTGCAATCGACAATATAAGCTACATCTTATGTAGTTTGGTGTGTAGGCCAATCATAATATCCATAGCGACAACTTCTCGTCGCCTGTCGCTCAAAAATAAAACTTAAATGGGAATGGCACACTGCGCATGACTTGGAATCTCTCTTTCAAAAATGGAGGCCAAGCAAATTCCGAGGGAAGTGGATTTTGTTTGTCGGGGTGGATTCTAGATGTGGATTCTAATAAAATGGCGGACCATATTGGATGCGTTCAGCACTATGTGAGTTGACGGTCGGTTTCTCCGATAGGTGGCACCGGTTGCAATGATTATTTGCAATTGGAGGGCAAGAAAGTTTTCACTACAAAGCTTGGAATTTCGACTAAGTCCACTTAGTCTAATTTCGAAGAAAAAGGAGAACTTCATGCAGTTTGATCCCCGCGTCTAAAATCTTCTTACTCTTCGTATCGAAATGACACTGCGACTCTTTACCGTCTAGTCGGTCGAAGACAAAAAAAAATTGTTACGCATGACGTTAAGTCATAGGGTAGGTATTCTATCAAATATCTGAAAACACAAAAAAAACATATATAGTTAAGTCAGGGGAATAATTTAAACCAAGTGTCGCATGCACAGCTGAGCACCGGGCATCAGTTTAAATTTTGTAGATCTGGGTTGGGTATCTTATAGTACTATAAGGTACTTGTATGTTATGTCCGACAAAAAAAATGTATAAGTCTATTTATTTTCTTTTGTAAAAGAGATGTGTAAAGAGGTTTTCAAATCAGGTGTAATAATAATTGTTGAGTTATTAATTTACCTCTTTAGGTCTTTGGTATGGCAGGTGGATTTGTGGCCTCGCCTATCCTCTACTTCGTATAGGTTGTTACCGATTATTTTGTTTACGCGAACTTTGATACATTTGGGGCACAACTTTGCACTCAGGTGCTTGGTTGCGTCACTCAGAATTTGGTTTCTCTTATAAATCTCGTCTCCTATCTTGAACATCGCGAAGATTGTAATTCTTCTCGTAGGCTTCGTGAGTTTTGGCTAACGCTTGTTTTAAATATGAATGTATGATGTTTATCCTATCGACCTTGGGAAGCCAATCTATCTCCGAACAGTTCAGCCCACCCAACTCTCTCAAAAGACGATAGTCTGCCCCATGTTCTATCATACGTTGACCAAACAGGGTTTCGTACGGGGACATTTAAAGAGTTGAGTGCACTGTCGTACGCAGCGCACTACTGATCGAAGACAGGTGGGAATCCCAATCCGTCTGTCGAGGATTGACATACGACCTGATGGCCGCAAGGATTGAACGGTTCACGCGCTCACTTGCGTTTGACTGGGGAGCATACACTGCCGTTCGGTAGTGTTTGACCCCGAAAATATCCAAAAACTTTTGAAATTCTTTACCAACAAATTGCATGCCGTTGTCAGAGAGAAGACTCTCCGGCACTCCGTATACCAAAAATACATCGTCCTTCAGGAATCTGACCACGCTCGCGGCTGTTGCCTTGCGTAGTGGTTTGATAAAGACGAATTTCGTTAGTTGATCCAACACGATTGCAATTTAAGCATTACCAGATTTCGACCTGGGATACGGCCCGAGAAAGTCGACATATAGGTGTTAAAACGGTCTATCCACTTCAAAACTGTCTCCCATCTCTGCTCGTAACGTCATGTTGGCAGCTTTACTGGTCGTACATGTTTCACACCGGTCTACGTAAAGTTTGACCTGCGTGTACATTCCGGGCCAATAAAACCTATCTCTCAACCGATAAAAAGTCTTTACCACTCCACCATGCGAAGCACGCGGCGGATTGTGAGCCAATGAGATCAGAGATTCGGTCATCTCTGATGGGACCCACAACTTCCAAGTTAGATCATCCGCCAAGGGATTGCCAACCGCATGTTTAGTGCGTTTGTAAACATATCCTTCCGACACTTTGAGATCAGGTAGTCGTTCCTGTTCCTTCCTGATATGACTGATGATATCAAGGTAACCTTCAGACTTAAAGGATGGATCCTCAAGATCGATGTGGAGTACCTCCGAGGCACCGATCTGTGGTAGACATGAAAGGAAAGCTGACACTGTCAACTCATCGTCTTCATAAGCTCTGGATAGAGCGTCTGGCACGACATTTAATGTTCCCTTCCTATGCTCTACCACGAAATCGAAACCTTGGAGTCGCATACTCCACCTCGCTAATCTTCCGGTTGGATCCTTCATAGTCATCAGCCATTTCAGGCTGGAATGATCTGTAATCACGCGAAAATGGTATCCCTCAACGTATGATCTGAACTTCTGGATACCCTCAAAAGCTGCTAAGCACTCGCGCTCTGTCACCGAATAGTTTCTCTGTGCAGCATTCAGTTTCCGGGAGAAGTAGTATATAGGCTGCTCCGCTCCGGATTCGCCCCGCTGACAGAGTACACATCCGATGCCAGTCGCGGATGCGTCGCAGAGAATGATGAATTCTTTGGAGAAGTCTGGATTGACCAATACAGGCGCTGAAGTCAAAGCTTGTTTGATTTGCAGGAATGCTTCAATAGCTTCTGGACCTCGCTTGAAGACTTTTCCCTTTTTCAGCGTCTCAGTCAAGGGTGCGGCTAGAGTCCTGAAATCCTTAACAAATTGCCGATACCAACCTGCCATACCGAGAAATCGGCGAACTTGGCGAGTTGTGGTTGGTAAAGGGAAAATAGTGATTGCTGTGATCTTGTCAGGATCAGCTTTCAAACATCCCTGCCCGACCTTATAACCGAGATAGTGATGCTCATCAAAACAAAACTTTGACTTCTCGACTTTAATCGTCAGTCCTGCATCTGTCAAACACTTTCCGACTATCTCCAGAGTCTCCAGGAGTTCGTCGAAATCCTTCGACACCACCAATAGATCGTCCAAGTATACAAAAACTTGATCTCGTAATCCCGATGGGATTACACGACTCATTAAGTACCTCAGACTTTGTGCCGCATTACATAGACCGAAGGGCATGACCTTAAATTGGTACAGTGGTCGGCCAGGTACCGTAAAAGCGGTCTTCTCCCTCGAACTTTGGTCCAGCGGTATCTGCCAAAACGCATCCTTCAGATCCACGCTAGAAATATAACGTGTCTCTGTCAGACGTGCCAGCAGCCCCTCAATATGTGCAATAGGACGAGCATCTTTCTGGGTCACTGAGTTCACCTTTCGAAAGCCCAGGCACAATCGGTTCTTACCAGGTTTGCGCACTTACACCACTGGGGAACTCCATGCGCTGGAACTTTCCTCGATGACTCCTAACGAAAGCATACGGTCCAACTCCGCATACATAAGGTTACAGGATAGTACCTCTGCTTTATCGGTACGGCATCACCCGTATCTATGTAATGCTGCACTAGGTTCGTTTTCCCAAGACCACTGATGGCGAAAGAAGGAAATCTACGAACAACAGCTTCTAGTCGTTTAGCCTCTTCATCATTCAACTTTATTTGGTTTGTGGGCCTTACATCTGGCTCACCGGTCGCAATTTCTGAAAGACCCGCAATTACATTCGGTGCGATTTGGAACTTTTGTCAAAAGTCTACGCCTAAATATAGACGTTGGCTTAAAGATGGCGCGATATATAATTCTATATCTTTAGTCACATTTTTGTATATGATCGATGTAGTGATCACTCCTACTATGGTTTGCTTTTGTCCATCGGCCGTGGACACGGTAGTCTCTACCTTCCTTACCGCAACATTTTTGTCTTTCAGATAGGGCAATATATTGGCGCCTAAGCAACTGATGCTGGCCCCTGAATCGAGAAGACCTAGGAAGTTGTCACCAAATAAACCGACCGTCACATAAGGACGTGGGTCATTTGATTCTCGGCCTATCGTAGCCGACGCAATGTTACGGTAAGTAGCCCGCTTACGATGGAAGCGCTCCCTTACTCGTCGTATCCGTTTGGATAAATCAGGAAAAGTGACTATTCTCCTTCGCACTTCATTGTAATTACGCAACCTTTCATGAAAAGGTTAACGATATAAAGGTTCTGTTACTTCATTCTTATTCAAATTTGTATCTGGTTAAGGTTCTTCATTCAAGATTGGGATTGTTCTACAATCATTTCTACTATCGTTCGGTAATTCATTAGGTTTCTTAATCGGTTGTAAAATCTTAATTTTAAGAAGTTCAAGAGGTGCTTTTGGCTCGGACACTTGACTTCCGGGTATATCTATTCGGAGCGAACCCCCCCCCCCCCGGTTATTGGGTTGTTCCTCCTCTCATTTCCCGCTAAACATTTAGGACAGGACGGACTGTATGCGTCTGCTAAACCGCATCGGAAACAAAAAACTTTATCAATGGGTTTGGCGCAATCGCGAAAGCTGTGGCCAAGAACTTGGCAATTCCAGCATTTTTGGAGTTTGCGATCTCTCTGGATTGCTTCTACGCTGGTACCGGGTAATGCCACCGTTAGATCCTGACAAGGTTCTCCCACGATTTCGTTGACGAATCGCCTTGCAGGGGGAAGTTGTGCGTTTGGTAAAAAATTCGGACGGGTGTTCTCGTATTGTGATTGAGCCTTTTCTATAGCTCGACAGTAATAGGCCAGTTGCCTTAAACTGGACGGACTGTAGGTAATGAGGAGTTCACTCATACGCCTACGGACATTTGTTTTGATGATTTCAATGAGTTCTTTCTCTGGTCTAGGAACTCGCATCCTGGAATTCAAGTGCATAATGGCATCGTAAAACTCATTGAAATGTTCGCCATTCATCATTTTGCGATCAGAAAGTTTTCGGAAGTTTTCAATTCGTCCCACGTCGTGTGCTTATTGCCTTTCAAATACACCCAATAACAAGATTCTACTGAACCTGATACAAAGTGATAGAAGTTAGTAGCAATATCATGCCACGGCACACCATAACTGTATCGGATGCAGTCGAGGCGGAACAGAAAGTCATCGACCGACATGTTCCTACCGTCAAATTTCAATCCCCACTTGTGGAATTGGTGAGTTCAGCTTGTCGAAGTAGCATTCGATGGTGGTGGCCTATGTGGTGACGCAGTGGACTCATCGTCGAAATTAAAAGCGTTTAAACGGGTCATGAACTCGTCTAAACTGGAGCCTAGAGGCATTTGGGCTGGATTGACTTCCGGCAGAGGTGGCACTCTAGATGGCTCGTAATGAGGTGTAATTCGGTTTGCCTCATCTTCGTTGTACGCTCTGTACGCGTTGAAGTAGCATCAGGGACAAGTGGTCTTGCAGGGACAGAAGCATGAGTAGTTTTGACGGTGCGTTTTTGAAGTAATTGTACAACTTGATCAAGTAGACGTGCATGACTTTTCTCTAGCTCTTCTGCCATAAATTGCCTATCATTGACTCTATGCAGATCAATGGTAGCAGAAACTACTTGCTGTATGTAAGCTGAGTGGTCAGCTGCATCTTTTCGAAGTTGTTCTTCGGCTCTCGCTACTTCGTCGTCGTCTACTAAGACACTTCTGTTACCGACATTATCTCTAGGTAAACTTCCGGCTAGGCTGCCTTCGTCTTCCGTGAGATTCTCCACGTTATCGTTTGGTTACGACTAGGTTTAGGTTTTGGAGCTGTAGGAGCCATGCCTACGTAGTCTTTATACTTAGTAAGGTAAGTACTTCTAATAGCTCTTCTACGACTTCGGTCGGTCATTCAACCGTGAAAGTAAACGGACGGATAACGTCGGGTGAGTAAATCAAAGAAAATGTTTTGTAGGCCGTGAGAAATTCCTCGAACGGTTACTACTCAAGCAGTATAACAATAAAAACAAAGAAAGTCAAGTTATGGAAATTTCCAAATATCCCTTGAGCAATTCCTCCAACGGGTATTCGTCAGTACGAATCAGTGTAAATTGTAAAATCCGGTGGATAAAAGGAATTCAAGTAGCCCGTGAGAAATCCTCGGACGGATACTACTTGGGGTAAGTAATGTTGGTTTGATATAATCAAGAATGAGCAAGAAACCTCCAACGGATATTTGTTCAATCAAATAATTCAAAAAAAAATTGTTAATCTAAAAGTGCTTAATAATAAAGATAAGTATATAATATATAGTCTATTCGTTTATCAAAACAATACTTCAAAAATGTTTTCAGAAATCCTATATTCAACTGGATACTTAAATATAATCTTAAAAGGAAATATAATATATGTTTTCTTAAAAAAAAGGAACATTGATTTCGGTAATCAACACTTAAATTATATTCAAGAACTAACTTTATATTGTAGGATCTAATATTCTAAACTGTATGCGGGCACTATCCCAAAACTATAAACTTTAAACTGGATGCGGGTTCTATCCCAAACTTACACGACCATCAAGAAGTTACGTCCCAACTTCATTGACGGAAACTCAAAAAAAAAACTTAACTGTATTCATATGATCTCAAAATATCTAAATGCGGGCACTAACCCAAAACTACACATCAATTGAGAAGTTACGTCTCGACTCAATTGACGGAAACTCAAAAAAAAATACTAGATACCTTGGAAACAATATTATCTTCCAACTATCAAAAAGAAATGCGTACTATATCTGAACTGTAATATGTCTCAAACAAATTTTTTTAATATAAACTATAAATATCTATAACGGGCGTATCATAAAGGATTCGGGAGGTGGTAACCCTCCTTTCCTTGGAACATTGCGTGTGTGTGGACGCGGTTGTACTATATACAATCGACTCAAAAAAAAAATTTATCAGGTAAACAACAAGAAAAACTTAGTATGTGCGGTCTTGATACTTTACGGCGTTCTGGATGCAAAAGAAAAGACAGTTCCTACAACCAAAAGGGTTGATCAGATATGCGACGGAGACTTTACGCTACTGCAGACGTACATCGGGTACAAAAACTCCAATTACCGGTTAGCGCTTCAAGTCCCGTTGAATATCATCACTTCTTGATGAAAATCAAAACTGACTGAAACTTTCTAAAACAACTATATGGCTAGAACAATAGTCAAAAGAAGTAAATCGAATTGTAGTTGAAACAAATGGGTCGTGCTTGAGTGAATGACCAGCTTCTGCAGCTGACGTGCGTCGGGCAAATAGCTCCAACCACTGCTCCATGCGGACAGAGATCGAAGACGTACCTAAGTGACGAAAGGTAGAGAAGGAACGGGTAGACCTAATGCAGCAGCTGACTCGGGAAAAACTTCACCAAATGACTGGACAAAATAGTGCCTGCTCCGCTACTCTCGATGTTATTCCTCTATCCAAGAAACCTGAACAACATACAGACTATACTCCCATAAAAAGGAAAAATCAAAAAAAAAATTCTTAGAAATCTGAAAAATTTCTATCTTCAAACTAGGTTACTCTGAATCGACCTGACTTTAATCAATTCTAATCGGATCTTCTCAAACTAATTCAGGCCATACGTTGGGCGCCATCTGTAACGTAGTTAATTAAAATTAAATGAGAATTTTTATGGGAAATGTATTCACACACTGATTCCACCTTCTCAACCGTCCAAACGGGGTCCGAGATACAAAACAAACTTAGGCCCACGCCATCTGTAACGTAAATAATTACTAAGAAGATGCAAAAGGAAAACAGTACGAAATTCGGATTGCCAACAGTCACCTAGCATCTTCACCTAAACATCCTATGGACACCTAAGATCCAAACCCGATGATTATCAACAACCCAAACCCAAGGGGAAGTAGAAAGAGACAGGCGCCTATTATGCCTTGGCTATCATACCAAGGAACAGCAACTCTACCATCCATCGACTGTGTACTGATGTATCTAATGCCCCTATACTCCTGACATACTTACATCTCAAGATTGTGGCCTCCTGCTCTCCCTACTCCTCTTCCATTTCCTCAAATTCTCACCCATCCCCCATCACAGAAACAAGAACTATCCATCAGCCTACCATAGGTACTGACTACAAAACACCGTAGAACAGCCTAGAGGGTATCTGATGACATATTCTCGTCTATCCGCTGCGAGTACTAGATGTTCCGCTCGCAGCTAATTCACTCTGTAGCTTACACCTGTAAACCAAGAACCTTACCTATATCCCCATTGACGAATCTAAACTTGAAATGCTATTTTTACTATCACGGCATCAATTTCCCCAGGGGCTTCGCTCCAGCCAGCATCTATGAGTCTTGATATCGTCATCTGACTTGACGTGAATCGGAATGGAAGCAACCTTATGTCGGCAACGCCCCCTTCCTCGCCGGCTACCCGTTAAGCGTAGACGGTGAGGACGGCATGCGACAACGTAAGGTCGTGGTCGAGATCGACCGTCGCGGTGGCCGGCAGTACCCCTAGCCTCGACTAGCTCAGTCAGGCCATGGGCACTTGCTTCGGGATCTTCATGACCGGTGTTACCTCTTATTTTTCACTGCCGACCGTTGAACTAATGATGTTCTAGTTCGAATACGGATTTTAAAATGCTTGATGGCCCTCATAACTTTTGAAAATACGATTGTAGTGAATTGGCTGAGGAGGAAGTCGAATCAAGGCTGCACCTCTTAACGCATTGAGAGTAACCCTAATCTGTAAGGAAGAAACCCTGTCTGATCTATCATCCTAGCCCACATGAACCTTGCACGTAAGTATTATTTATCAGGCATGCCATAGAATGTCGTGGCTGCAACGGCTTATTTCTACAATCTACATGTTCAGCTGCCGCGATGATGCGCAGAACATGGACGTAGAGGTGTCTAACCTAGTAGGGAGGGAGGATCTACGATGTTATCTGACCCTCCTGGCCTCTCAACCCACCCTATCCAAAGTCGAAAACCAACTCTTTCAACATCGACCGTGGTTGTCCGCGGACCTATGAGTCCCTACGACTCATTAATGATAATGGGCAACCCCCTTTAAACTGAAAAGCAAGCAGTGAATTGCTTGCTTACTTCATTTACTCAACGATAACATAGTATCTAACAGAGACACTATTCATCTAAACTCCAATCCACAAAAAAAGGAAAGAAAAACCACAGACACACTACATGTCCTTGCTCAAGGAAGCGAGAGGGGTACCACCCTCCCTCTGAAAACTTAAACCATGTTCAGAAACATGACTGGATGTCTTTAGGAAAATCTAGAAAATTCTTCAAAATGAAAAAGAATACTGCAAATTTTCTTAAAAACGTTATAACGAAAGTGTTTCTTTTATTAAAGTTATAAGCTCTTAAAATCCTACTTAAATCTACCTTAAAGGATATAAAAGAAATCCTTGATCTTATCAAAGCCTATAATTATCAACTTTACTGAATCTTCTTTATTGAATTTTGGTTTCTAATGATATCGCAGATATCAACTTACTCAAAAAAAGAACTTTAATTATGAATCGATATTTTTTTGAAGCTTCGCAAAAGCTGATTCTCAAATCTTTAAATTTCATTATAAATGTTATAGATTGAGGTTCTTATTCTTAACCCTAGCGGAATTTAAACAAGCCAAAATTATTTCAGATCAAAGCTCGAAAGTTGAATTCGTATATTCAAAGGAAAAAGTTATGAAGTATAACAACTAACATTAAGATAAAACAAAAATAAAACAAGTGAGATAAGATGGTATGAACCGATAGCACGGATACCGTGAACGAAATGGTTCTCGAGATTTTACGCGGCGATAAAAAAAAGGAATGACGTCGTATTGCGTCAGACAAAGTTAATCAGAAAAATATCTAAAAATCTTAACCAAGAGTGTATGACCGACACTCTTTAAGTTGCGTACGTAATCAATTTCTACCGCAATGCAATTCCAACTCACGACCAAGACTGTGATCGAGTGTAAATGCCTAATCCCACAACAACAAACATTGATAAACAAAATCAAAGGTACGGACGAATTTTACCATATACACGAGATCGCAATTCGTTCTCTCGCGTATACGCGATTGTAAATGTATCAAAATCAAAATAGTCAATGTAAAAATATATTAAAAATACAGCACTGCCAATGGGGCAGTGGGGATATAATATTTAAATAGCGTGACCTCGGAAGTGCACTCCAGAGTTGGGCTGAAAAGAATGTTTAATAATACTAGACTTCACTTCTGATCAACACTAAGTAACTACAATACTGCTTCTGCACATCTATCACCTTTAGGGTATAGTAACTCGATGGACTATAAACACGTAATTATCATGCTTCAAAATATTGTAATGTTTTTAGTCTTGGGTTCGAAAATAAAACTTATTTTCCTTTACTTTTCAATCACCACTACTATCTCTATAAATGAAACTCACTTTTATCTAAGTTCAAACTCTTTATTTATTTCTTTATCTTAGCACCACTAATTATTCACCATTTATTCGTTACCACGGTTAAAATGAAACTGTGTCCATTTCCGAATAAAATGTCCTATTTATACTTGGGATCAAAGTTTCCCGAACAGTCTAAGTCTCGAACCATTCGGAATTGTCGAGATGCTTTGAAAGCTTTCAGAGCTTTCAAATTCCCCATTGTTATTTCAGCAGAATTATTCAGCATTTTACTGTAGTAGAGACAAAAACCATATAGTAATATTTCTGTAGTAGAAACAAAAACCATTCATAAAACTGTAGTTGAGACAAACACTATTCATGTAACATTGCCCCCTTCTTAAGATTGTTCGTCCCGAACAAGTCTATCACTTCCCTGGCCATTGTAGCGGCATAGTCGGTCCCTGTGAACAACTTTCATTTTGCCTCTAACACCTCTCTGAATGCGGTAAACAACATCATTGATTCTGGTGACAACTTTGTAAGGGCCTTCCCAATTTTGCTGGAGCTTCGGTGACAGTACCTTTTTCCGATGGGGGTTGTATAACCACACAAGATCTTCCACTTGAAACCCTGTCGTCGTTGCATGTGCATCATAACGTGTTTTCATGCGATCACTGGCATCATCTTTGTTCTGGTCCTTTCATGAATGTACATGAGTCTCTTTTTGAGATCGTCCACATATTCTTCTTGGCTTTGTGGCTCATTTGGAGGGCATCCAAATTTTACTTCACTTGGTAGTCGCATTGTTGAACCAAACAAGATTTCCCAAGGAGTATGTCCTGTAGTGCTATGAACTGCGCTCCGATAGCTCATTAAAAACAGTGGAATGCATCGGTCCCAGTCTCGTTGACAGTCTTCCACTACTTTGGAAAGGTGTTCTTTGAACGTTCTGTTAAACCGTTCTACCATTCCATCTGATTGTGGATGCAGTGGTGTTGTCCTTGTCTTATGAATGCCAAGGAGTGAGCAAACCTGTTGGAAGATATTTGACTCGAAGTTCCTCCCTTGGTCAGAATGGAGTTCTTTAGGTTCACCAAATCTACTTATCCAATTGAAGACAATCTGATCCACAACCGTTTTTGCTTCTTGGTTTGGAATGGCAAACGCTTCAGGCCACTTGCTGAAGTAACCCATGATCACGAGAATATATCGGTTTCCATCGTTGGTTTCAGGAAAAGGACCTGCAATATCCATTGCAATTCTTTCGAAGGGTGCTCCAACGTTGTACTGCTGCATCGCACTTTGAATTTTTCTGCCTGGTCCTTTTGTAGCAGCACAAGTGTCACATTTCCTGCACCATTTTTCGACGTCTTCTTTTGCCTGAAGCCAGTAGAAACGATCTCGGATCTTTTCCAGTGTTTTGTTAATTCCCAAATGGCCTCCAGAAGTGCCATCATGCATCTCACGGAGAACTTCATTGACTTTGGACCGAGGCACAGCTACCTGCATCACATAGGACTTGCCATCTGCGGATTCCCACTTCCGTTTGAGTACACCTTCTTGTACATGGAGAGAGTTCCATTGAGCCCAATAGGCTTTTAGCACCGGGCTTCTATCGGAAATGTCAACCCATTGTGGTTTCTCCTCGTGCTCTTTCCATGCAAGGATGGGTTCAATGTCAGAATCTTCTTGTTGAGCATTCCTAATTTCCTCGTTACTCCAGCCAGCAATGGGCTCGACTTTCACTCGTTGAGTGACTAGGGACTCCTTTTCTTCCTGACGTGAACAATGCTTGCAGGTCGATTTACATGGTCGTCGGGATAATGCATCTGCGTTGGAGTGTAGTTTTCCTTTTCGATGTTGAATCTCGTAGTGGTATGTCTGCAACCTCTCAATCCACCCTGCTACTTGTCCTTCGGGATTTTTAAAGTTCAAAAGCCACCTTAGCGCTCCATGGTCTATTCTAAGGAGGAATTTCTGCCCATAGATGTACTTATGAAAATGTTTTGTAGCTAGTACCAGAGCTAGAAGTTCCCTCCTGGTCACGCAATAGTTCCTTTCTGTCTTCGAGAGCACTTTGCTGTAATATGCTACTACCTTTTCTTGGCCATCATGAACTTGGGACAAAACAGCCCCAATTATAACGTTGTTTGCGTCTGCATCGATGATGAACTGTTTCCCAGGAGCAGCATATGCCAGAACGGGAGCGTTACAGAGGCGTGTTTTTAGTTCCTGGAAGCTTTTCTCGGCTCGCACTCACCTGACCATTTGAACGGTTTTCCTTTCTCTGTGAGTTGGTGCAGGCTTTTCGCAACTCCAGCAAAGTCTTTCACGAATCGCCTTTAATATGTGGCTAACCCAAGGAAACTTCTCAGCTGATGTTTATCTTGTGGAGTCGGCCAGTTCTTCACAGATTCCACTTTCTCTGGATCGGTTTGAACCCCTTGAGACGAGACAATATGTCCTAAATATTTCCCTTCAGTCTTGAAAAAGGTGCATTTGTCTGGATTCAACCTAAGATGAGCTTCTAGAAGCCTTCGGAAAACTTCTCTCAAGTTCCTGCAGTGTTCGTCAAATGTTTTCCCAAAAACGATGACATCATCCAAGTAAACCAGGCATGTCTTCCAAGTAAGCCCTTGTAAAACGCATTCCATCAAACGCTCAAATGTTGCCGGAGCGTTGCACAGGCCAAAGGGCATAACTTTGAATTGACACAGACCATTACCTGTCGAAAATGCGGTTTTCTCTCGATCTTCTGGGTGAATTTCCACCTGCCAGTACCCACTTTTCAGGTCCAAAGTTGAAAACCATTGAGCTCCTGCCATTGCATCCAGAGTGTCGCTGATCCTGGGCAGAGGGTAGCTGTCTTTCTTTGTGACATCGTTCAGCCTTCGGTAATCCACGCAGAACCGGGTGCTTCCATCCTTCTTTTTGACTAGGACCACTGGTGATGCCCAAGGGCTTTTGGAATTCTCGATCAAACCTTCTTTCTGCATCGTCGAGATCATATCCGTAACCTCCGCATGTTTGGCTAGTGGAAGGCGCCTTGCAGGTTGACGGATTGTCCTTGCATCACCAGTATCGATCCGATGTTGCACCAATTGTGTTCTTCCGTATGGTTTATCCTTTGAAGCGAAAATATCAGCAAACTCATGAATAAGGCTTCCAGCAACCTGTTGTTGTTGTTGATTTAGCTTGCAGGATTTGAGAATTTCGGACCTTAAAGAGTTGACTTCTACAGGATTTCGTACTTCTTCATCGGTGATTCTTGTTATTGCTGCCACTGGACCACATTGTCCAATAACTTCTCCTGCTTTAAGGTTGACTTCATAAGGTTTGATGTTCACTAGTCTTACAGGCACCATGTTGTTCTTAGGTGCGGCAAGCGTTTTTCCCACGATGTAGTTTTGGGAACGTTGTTCAGAGTCCGGTTCTACAAAAAGGTATCGATGGTTCCCTGAATCGCCTTTTATGTTTGTCCAAACAAAGACTTCTGAAGAGGGAGGCAGGCGTAGATCTTCTTTGATGACAGTTCTCAGGATTGACGAGTTTTCGTTACCGTAGATCATCGGAATCTCGACATTTCTATATTTCAAGACCTGGTTACCAATATCCAGAATTACTCCACGTGCTTTCATGAAGTCGATTCCGATGATGCACTCATCGCAAATATCCGCCACTAGGAATTTATGTGAAAACTCCAGTTCTGCCAGTCGGATAACTAGTTGTACTTCCCCATATACTGTAGCTGACTCACCTGTTGCCGTCTTCAGACAGTAGCTATTGGTGTTGTGTAGCCACATCATCTTCACTACGTCTCTTCTTACAATGGAGGCGGTGGCACCGGTATCGATAATTGCAACATATTTCTTGTCACTTATAGCTGCTTCCACTGTCAGACTTTTATTGTCTCGTTTAGTCTGCGAGACCTGGATCGTTGTTCTAGGGCCATCGATACCCGGAACCAGTTTCAGCCCCGTGAAGTTGGTTATTACTCGTTTACCCGGGTGGGGAACAGCTGCAGCAGGGGTTTTATGAGTCTCTTCTTGGCTGTTCTTCTTACTGCCACAATGTTGACAAACTCCTCTTCTTAATGACATACGACACTGACGCTGGAGATGTCCGGTCTTGCTGCAGTTCCAGCATCGAAGAGGTCCATCACGGGAGTTGCTCTGGAATGTTGTTCTCTGGCAAGTGCACTCCTCTACAGTTACTTCTCTTACCCGATGAATGCTCTGAAAAGCCTGTTCTGCTGCTTCCATGGTGAGGGCGAACGCTAATGCTTCAGGAAGCGTCCGTTTTCCGGCTGTTCGTACTGCTCGCTGTAGGTTGATATCAGCTAAGCTACGGACAAATGCTTCAGCAGCAAGTTGGTTAATAATTTCCTCACCCGCCGTTGGATATGCCAGATGAGCGGGGCGTTCGATGTCTGCTTGGAGCTGTTGAAGAGTCTCACCTCTTTTCTGAACCCTGGTGTTAAGTTGTACCCGGAAAACCTCTTGCATATTGCCATCTCCAAAGCGTTTTTCAATCGCCTGAGTAAGAGCTTTGAAGTTGCCATGTAACTCTGCTGGTATTGTTTGCTGTAGTTCTGCAGCAGGTCCTCTGAGAGCAAGTGTGAGTGCAACAAACTTTTCTTCGTTGTCCCAGCCATTTGTTTTCCAAGCTGCTTCAAATTGTCTCTTGTAGATCGACCAAGAAGTTTGTCCATCGAAGGTTGGCGGATGCATTTCCTTCTTTCGCATGCAGTGCCCGGAACTTTCTCTGATTTTGATTTTTCTTACCTTGTCCAATTCCATCGTCATATTGTCGAATTTGTATTGGAACTTTGCGTCTACAGTGGAAATTTGTTGTTCGATGCTGTCTAGGCGCTCTTCAGCAGCAACGAACTTGCTTTCAAATTCAGAGAACTTACCTTCCAGGAGGGGTTTCTGGCCTTCCAGATACTTCTCTTGGTTTTCAAAACGGTCTAGGAGTTCATTTCTTTGCTCTTCTAGAAGATTCTTTTGCTCGTTTCTTTGCTCTTCTAGAAGATTCTTTTGTTCGTTTCTTTGCTCTTCTAGAAGATTCTTTTGTTCGTTTCTTTGCTCTTGAAAACGCTCAAGAAGAAGAGCCATCATATTAGACAAGTCGGAACTATTACTTACATGCTCTTGTTCCTCTTCAATTTCAACATCCACGAGGAATGTGTCCGGATTTTCGTTTTGCTGAGTCATATTTTCTTGCAGTCTTATAATGAGGTCATTTTTGGTTCCAGCAGTAGGAAGACCCCGACTCTTTAACACTGCTCTAAGTTCAATCAAGTTAAGGGCATTTACCAGTTTACCCATAGTCACTTTATCACTTTTCACTTCTATTTGTTCAAAGTAATTATGTTCTTAAGTTTAATTTCACTTCTGACACCACTGTAATGTTTTTAGACTTGGGTTCGAAAATAAAACTTATTTTCTTTTACTTTTCAATCACCACTACTATCTCTATAAATGAAACTCACTTTTATCTAAGTTCAAACTCTTTATTTATTTCTTTATCTTAGCACCACTAATTATTCACCATTTATTCGTTACCACGGTTAAAATGAAACTGTGTCCATTTCCGAATAAAATGTCCTATTTATACTTGGGATCAAAGTTTCCCGAACAGTCTAAGTCTCGAACCATTCGGAATTGTCGAGATGCTTTGAAAGCTTTCAGAGCTTTCAAATTCCCCATTGTTATTTCAGCAGAATCATTCAGCAGAATTATTCAGCATTTTTACTGTAGTAGAGACAAAAACCATATAGTAATATTTCTGTAGTAGAAACAAAAACCATTCATAAAACTGTAGTTGAGACAAACACTATTCATGTAACAATATGTAAACCTCTGATAAATTTATTTTAAAAATAGTCGCGGATATAACGAAGATGATCATTTAAATGATAAAAAAAATTCAGAATTTAGTATCGCGACAAAACGAAAAAGAATCTTTACATCGCGGCGTACAAGAGTCAAAATCGCTTGTAGAATATAAGGCCAAGCACTTGAGCTTCACGCTCTTTAATTTGCAACTATACACTTTATAATTAATAAGAAAGATGTTACCTGGTCAAGGAGTTTACTTTTCATTAAAAAAAACAACACATAAATTCAGGAACCTTTGCTTTCACTGATATGGCCAAGCTTCCGGAACTATACGTCTGTGTCGATGTATGCCATGCCGGTGATCTTTTCGTTGCGCCGATAGGGCGGTATGTGGTGGGTATTAGCATCTGCTTCTCTCAATGGAGCGTTATCATCCTCGCTCTGGGATGTGGTATGCTCCAAAAGCAGACAACAAAGGAAGAATATGTGCACTATATGTATCACCTCGTGGCGTGTGTAAATGGCGTCACGTGTGAGGTGGTGCAATCTGAATCCAATTATTGTGACAATGGTATTTGCATGAAAAGCAAATTCCTTCGTCTCGTGTCGTTGCGCCAAGAGGGCGTTATGTGTGAGGAAGAATGGTTTTCTCAGAAGAGCACAAAAAAAAAGGTGGTGCGGCTGGTGAGAATGGTGTGGTTGCGTCCGTTGGCGAGCCGACTTGCGGATCAACGCCTGTATGCTTCCACGTGTAATGCCAGCCAGGGCGTTTGGATGGATATATTTGTATCCTTGAAGATGTGAGGGCTACGAATATTGGTACCCTCTTCTGGATCTGCTCTCTTTATACTGTGAGAGGCCGTTTCCAGAAAAAGAAACAAGAGGTCCTTAGGTGATGCACAATTTCGTGTAATTATGTGTATTTTGGTATGTCTAGCCAAGAAATATGCATATTATGGTTTGTTGGTTTGATCCAATTAGGCCACGGGATTAAAGATGGGGTGGCAAAATCTGTCCGACGCCATCAAAAGAATCCTGAATCCTCGGGTATTCCACTCTTCGGGTCATCTAGCTGATTCCCTGCATTCCTGAAGATATATCCTCCTGTGCCACGGGAAGTAAATAGGTGTTATGTAATACATCGCCACATGGTTCTATGTACATTCACATCCCGGAGCAAAGGAGTTGTAAAACCCTTGGCTCGGTCATGCGAATGTGGTAAAATTCTACTCACCTGGAGAAAATAAGGTAATTGCGCTTGCAATAATATTATTCTCATGGATGTATGGATAATGAACGATGGCTGCCACTGGACAAAAAAAAACTTTATTTGAAATTTGTCCTGCTGCGGACTTGTTTCCTCTGATATGGCTTTCTTCAAAATGAAGTTGGTGTCTGGCTTCCAATTGGCCAACGCCCTGTTTTCCAATGAGAATTTTTCTTTCCAGATATGGTACTGTTCGATTGTGATGTCAGTGTTGGTAAGTAGTTGTGGGTTTTAATGGTCTGTTTTCACTTTTCTGATTTCTGTTGTTCTGCATTTTTGGTGTATGGTAAGCAGGACGGAACGAATGATTATGTATGATACCTTGCGTTTCGAGTATATTTATATTGAAGAACTTGACAGAACTTAATATTGGGTTGAAATACACTTGCTTTCGATTATCTTTATTAAGTAAAAGAAAAGAATATATTTGTTTTGACAAAAGTAATCTGTCATATCTGACAGTGATAATGTCATTGGCATTCTTACTATAAATGTTCCGTGTGCCAGTATTATACTGTTCTGACCTATTTTGGCAGATATCAGCACTAGCTTAACTCTAAAATTGTATGTCAAAATACCCATCTGTCATTTTAGATTCATTCGCACTCGGCGGTATCCTGAGTCGAGCTATCTTTATCTTTTCATCAAGTAACTACTTGCAACGAAAAAGTGACTTAAACAGAAATTTCTGCTGGGCAGCTGAAATCTAGAAAGGAAAAATAACCTGTGTCACTGATGACGTCAGTAGTGACCGTATTATCACTCACCCTCACCTCGAACGTTATCTGTCATTAATATTCTTATCGAGTAACATCGGGAATACTAATTGAGTATCCGTCAGACAGTTCGTTCAGACTAGTAAAAGATATCGCAGTTGGTTACGTCAGCTGGGTTGAGAGAGTGTTCTCATATTTCAGCTAAAAAACAATATGGATTCAATAAACTGACAGTCATCTGTCCAACAGCATTTTGTCTTGCCTACATACATTTGGTTGGTGTGAACACACTAACCTGCAATGGACAATGTAAGCTACATCTTATGTAGTTTGGTGTGTAGGCCAATCATAATATCCTTAGCGACAACTTCTCGTCGCCTGTCGCTCAAAAATAAAACTTCCATGGGAATGGCACACTGCGCATGACTTGGAATCTCTCTTTCAAAAATAGAGGCCAAGCAAATTCCGAGGGAAGTGGAATTTGTTTGTCGGGGTGGATTTTAGATGTGGATTCAGCACTATGTGAGTTGACGGTCGGTTTCTCCGATAGGTGGCACCGGTTGCAATGATTATTTGCAATTGGAGGGCAAGAAAGTTTTCCCTACAAGTCTTATGTTACAAATCGATTATATCTAAAATAATATTTCAAAATCATAACCATGTGTGAAAGGGGCATAATAGAAAAATGCATAACCTTTGAACATACCCATAACAACTCCTGAACTTTCAAAAATAACCGCCAAATTTTTAAAATAACTGACAATTTAGTGGTGGGTGTTGAAATTCATAGTAGCTAAGAGTGTATGCGAGTTTTTACGCACTCTTTCACAGCTATTCTGAATTTTCTGTCAAATCAGCTTGTAGGCAAAATTCCATTTCCGGCCTACATTAAACTCTCTTCAAATATTCTCTCTGGAAAAAACTAACAGAGAGAGACAACTTTCCTCGCCTCCGTCCCCCCAAAGCTTTTTGTTTATATTTCTTATAACGAGTTGAATAGAATTTTTATTTGAAACATAGCTCACTGCCTGAATGGGAAATTAAAAGGATCATTTTGAAAACTAGGTTGCTTTAATATTCTAAAAAAATTAAGCTGAGAAGACAATGCAATCAAGTCAGAAAGTACCTTATCTTTACAGCTCTCCTCGTAAGATTCTCCGGTTCAAGAACTTCCTTAACTTTGTCATAGGATCCCTCGCCCAGAACACCACCCATCAGGTACTTCCCTACCATTTTTATATTCTTTTTCTTTGGCTGATAGATAATCTCGGTGCTGTTATTTTCCGAGAAGTCAGTGAACTTTTTGATAGAAAATTACTCGGTTGTGGGTTACTTGGAGAAAAATGCAATTCTTTTGGACTTCTTTTTCGATTCCACTTGACAACTTCTCACAATAAGTAGGTACAGCTTCGCCTTCTTCTTTTTTTATATCATAATCCACGATTTTAACATTTTTTTCTCGTTTCTCGATTCTTGTGCCCGTGTTTTTAATATCTTGTGATTTTCTTCACTTCAATCGCAGTTCATTTTTTTTTTGTCCGATATGTAATTTATTATGCAAATATTTGCCAACTATAAATCGCTGAGAGATCTTATCAAGGTCTTCTTTATTGTATTTGAGTATTCCTGCAAAAAAGAAATATTTATAAAGTAAAAAGAATGCAAAAAAGATTATTGTTTAAATTAAAAACTTCTTCCTAATCACACATCACACTTTTCAATTTATCAACACAAATGTCACAAATGTCACCGCTGACTAGATTGATTTTTTTGTTTTGTTTTTTTTTTTTTTTGTTCTGCTCGAGGTGAAAACATGTATCCACCGATAGGAATTCAACTCGTTATAAAAAATGTAAACAAAAATCTTTCGGGGACGGAGGCGAGGAAAGTTGTCTCTCTCTCTCTATTAGTATCTTCTCTGTGGTTGCAGGCAGAGTTGGCTGAACTGTCACTTTATAGAAAAAACTACATTTGTTACGTCTGCTACGTAGTTTATGTAGTTTATGTAGCAGATGTAGTTTGAACTGTCAAATTATGTGTCAGCTGTCACCTGTCAGTTTTATTACGGCTGAACTGTCTACGATCTTACAGTTTCCAATGCAAATAATTTGTTCTTGAATCTTGATTCTTGTTTGGTCTGCTTAAGTGTTTGCAAAAAAAAGAAAAAGAAGTTTTATAATTAAAAATAAAAATAATGGCTGGTCGAAAACTGCACAACTATTGGGAAGAAGGTGGATTTACCCCATTTAAAATGGACAACCAAAGGATTGGTGCTTTTTGTGACACGTGTTCTGTCGTACTGAAAAATACCAAAATGTCAAGGCTTCAGGTGCACAGGTACAAGATTTTATGATTGTGGATTGTGGTAAAATTACAATATAAAACTAATTACCTTCACTTGCTTTTAGAAAAATTTGCTACCGAAAAACGCAAAATGTTACAAATGTAACTGCATACATTATTTTAAATTAAAAATTCTTAAATTTTGTTGTTCGTTTGTTGATTGATTCTTGAATCAACCAAGTTGAAGTCTTGTCTTGATTCATCAATTATTCCAATTTTTTATATTTACTACGTGTATGTAGCAAACGTAACAAATTGTAGTAAATATGGCGTGTAGTTTATTGAATTAACTACACGTAGTTAATGATGTAGTAAATGTAGTGTAGTTAATTCGGCCAACCCTGTTGCAGGTCGTATCGGCCAGAGAGAAGATACTTATAGAGAGAGGCAACTTCGACGATGGCTCTCTCTTAGCCAACAAGCTGCGATTCGTACAGCAACTTGCATCTGTATTAAACTCCATATAAAAAAAACGTGGGGACAACACAGATGCAAGTTGCTGTACACATTCCTTTAAATAAGAGAGAAAGAGACACACTAATTTTTTTGTTCTGCACGAGGAGAAAACATGTATATACCGATAGGAATTCAAATCGTTATAAAAAATGTAAACAAAAAGAATTGTGGGGACGGAGGCGAGGAAAGTTGTCTCTTTCTATAAGTATCTTCTCTCTGTGGTGCGTTCGTTTTCTCCACATTGTTGTTATGTCAAAAATAAGTGTTGAAGTGTCATGTTATGTGGATTTTTGTTGGTAAAAGCAAATTTGATCTAAAATTTCATCGAATTTGCTGTCCAAAAAAGTGACAAATAGAGATTTGATCAGTTTTTGTTATAGTGTGTGTTTCTATTGACGTTCTTAATTTGAGGCGTGTTTAACCATATGACAATGTCTAACGAGATTGATTTTTCTGTCATGTTATCTTCGTTGGAATAATCTTTAAGCAATTTTTTTTTTTAGATTTTCGTGTAATATATTTCAACATTAATATAATAAAGTAGTTGCAATTAATTATTTCATAGGTTAAAATGTACTTCAATGTGTTTTTAATGTTTTGTAAGTCGGAAAGTTTTGTTCGCAATTGATTCGTATTTAATATTTATTAATTAGAGTTAACCGAACGAACACACTCAACCAAACAAATGTCAAATTATTGGTGACAAGCACGATGGATTCAATTTTTATTTAGAAATTAGAATCAATTCATTTTTCGATAGTTTAAAATGAGGAGGGAATTTGTTTTCTTGGCGAAGGCAATGTGCTCCTCCAGAACAATTCGAGTAAGTGATAAAATCATAAAAAGGTTAAATTCAAACAATGAATGTTTGCAGATGGTCGTGTTTTAGCAACCCCTTACTGTGAAGTGCAGGAACTCCAGCTGCCGATGTTTCCACCGCGGAATTTTCCGAAACAGAAGTGGCGTTAGGTAAACATCAAAGGAAACTAGTTACACGAGAAAAACATGGTCCCGAATTGACTAAAATTAAAGCAAAAACTCCAGCTTCAGATGTATCCACCACTGAAACCGCTGACAAAGAAATCGAGTTGGGCAGACATCAAAAGAGACCAGTTTCAAGCGGAAAACGTGCTCTCGAATTGCCCAACTGTATGGTTGCACCTAATTTCCGACACAGAACGATCTGAAACAGAAATGGAGATGTCCCAAAAATATTTGCCACCAAGTTCCATCGAGACGGGCTTCGCAGGCACATGTTTAATGAATTCCACACCCTTCTTCCATCAACACTTTATGCCTAATCCTGCGAGAAAATGCTTGATTACTTTGATACAGTGCAAATCTATAGAATATAGAAAAAAAGCGCCCTAAAGCTCGAACCAAATCAGCCACAACACCGCAGGTTCAATCAACTATTCAATTTATCGATCCTCCATCTAAAACCTCATCTAATCGTTCGACTACTCCTCCAAAACTCAAGTTCCAGAAGCAGATACACTGACATTCGCACAAGAAATTTCCAAGACTCTAGTTCTAGAAGATAAATCAAAAATTCTCTTATATTGTCCCACAAATCTTGAATCTCACAAAGAACATTTAAACGGTAATTGCTTCCACTTGACGCGGGAGTATTTATTCATCAGATAGCCTTCGACCGCGAATCGACTGTTTACTTTAAAATACCCGAGGAATCAGAAGAGAGCTCATCTAGCGATGAAGAAGGCTAATATATGTTTTTGGCGGAAAGGTAAACTCATTGTGGAGCCGGCGGCGGCAGCGAATAGCAAATAAGTTCCAGTTTCACAGTATTTGCAATATATTTTTTTTTAATAAAAAGTTTTTTTTTTGATACAATATGAGATCAGTTATTCCTGCTCCCGCTGTTAAGGCTCGCGCAAACCAAAGCGGCCGCGGTGGCGGTGGCGACCTAGCTGGTCGCGCGATAAAGAGGCGGGCAAAAATCTGCTCAAACCAACGCGATATTTTCAGTCGCGACCAAGCCGTGAAAAACATCACTGTTAGTTGAATTGAAATAATAATATTTATTTAATAATATTTAATAATTAATATCTAATTATTCCCCCAAAAATTGATGAAGCCCTACTACTTTTAGACGAGACAAAAAAGTAAAAAAAAAATTTATAAGTGTATCTTGCATATTTCTCATTATGTTTGTAGGGAAAATATTTTGACAACTGTAATGTCAGTGTGACTTCACCCCAAAATTTTTTTTTGGAGGTATGACCACTGCCTTAAAAGCAAAGATTATACTTACTTTTAGATTCACACCAGTCACTAGATGGCGCTCATCTTACATTACCGACGCTAAAATTCCATGGCGACAGATTTCCGCTTTGGACTAAATCCCTCTGTTGGAGAAATTTCCCTTGTCAAAGTAATCCCTTTTCAGGAAATTTTGCCTGTCAGATTAATTTCCTTCACGGAACAGTTCTTTCCCTCTCTGACAGAAAATATCCTGTACTCGATTCTGATGAAAGTATCTCTTCGGATTTTTATGTGCGATCTGACATTTTCACCATTAATCATAGAGAGTTCCAAAACGGGAATCCGAATTGGCTCTATGTATTAGTGTCGTTGTGCTATTCACCAGACCAAGTTGGTGGTGAAATTAGTTTGCACAAAAATTTTGTTGATTACAAAAATTATTTTTCCTCTAACGTGTATCCGCCATCCCTCATCTGATGGAATGGTTGACACACGTCGGTTGAACAAAATTGGAAGCTTAATCTAATCATTTAGTTGATTTATCCCAAGTTCCATGACGGTGGTGACATCTATGCGGAAGCAGCACAAACTATTTATACAGATATTACTCTATGGTCAAACTGATTTGCCATAGAGAAATCGTCTCATCACTACTGTGTCTGTTTTGTTTCTTTATGGTCGGCATATAAAAATATGATCGAGATCATATTTCTTTCTATTTCCTATTCAGTCATTATACCCACCAGTCATCATTTAATAAAGTTCAGTTTTTCTTGTGCAAGCGACATTTTTTTTACCAATTGGATTTTATTTGGCGAAATAAGGTATGTAGAATATATTAATAGCAGGACCATATACTGAATATATTCGGTATTTTGCCCTGAGTAATATATTTAGTGAAACTTGTATTGAATTAATTCCCGATTTATAGGTAATTTTAAACTTTTTGTGCGTGACAAAAATTTTCGTGGGTGAAATTTTTTCTTATCAATCGTCGGTGGCACCACATGGTGGTTTGCAACGACGCGGCGTTACGCAGTTATACATCGTATAACCCTGGGGAATCCTATCTTTAGGATTTAAAGGAATTTTGTGAAAAATAAAAGGTATGTTTCTCAACTTTCAATTTGTATTAAAAGTTCATATTTGGCATGGTTTTCCTCGTAGGAAACGCCAGGTGCACATGTTTTTGGCTTAGGCAATCCATGTGGCCATCGACGTACCACGTGCCGAAACATCTATAACTTTCGAAACATCCTATTACATCTCTGCTTATTTTACGATTTTGAGTTGTTGAGTTTTCTGCGGCGGCATCCTCCTGAAGGATTAGTTTAAAACCAAAATACATATATTTCAAGTGAAGTGTTGTGCTTTTTGCGTATTGGATCCTTGAGTCGGACTTTGTCCACGCATCCTACAGGAATTTTCTGTGTAAGCCACGTGCGGCTGACGCAGTCCCGCACACTGATCAGTTACTGTCATCGTCGTCGGAGATTCGTTCCTCGAGGAAGTGGTTTGGTATTGCTGTTAGCATATCACACCCTCCCGCCTACTTTTTCCAGACGACGTGGAATTTCTTGACGTATCCACTGCACCGTCCTGACGCCACGGTTGCAGCACATTTTCAATTGTATCTATTGACTTGAATGTATGATTTCTGAAGCACCACCTGCGGTGTCAAGAAAGCCCACCTGCGGGCACATACACATAAGTTACTGCGAGCAGGAGATCTTTGAGATCAGTTCATCAACATATCCATCTGTCTGGACAATCGTTCCACAGATCGGGTATAATATTGTACTTGAGACACCACGCGCGGTGTACACACGAAGCGCGCCCCAGCTCTGTTGCGGATTTGCATTGGATCAGGATTCTTTCGTTTCCGATCAACATCACGTTACAATCCCTACACCTGGAGTCTCGTTAGTGTTCCTCTTCGAGTCATCATTTGTTGCAGTCGTACAAGTGGACATATATATTGAATGTTTACATCATCAAGGATATGGAGTAGCGGAATTCTTTGTACCAAAATTCACTTAAGTACCATTTGATTTCTTATTATATAATTATCTTATATCTATATATATTAGTCAGTGTTTAATGATTCAGTAAATCCTTCGAGTGAGAAACAATTAAAGCCAAATAGTAGAAGATTTTCGAAATACTTACTTACATGAACAAAATTTGAGAGATACAGAACTTCGTACCATTTTTGAAATACTTACCTTTAATTTTTGAAATCGTGTTTTTTGAATTTAATATCGCGTAAATTAACGTACATCCTTTTGAACTGGTTTGGAATTTAAAGAAAAGAATAATTTTAGATAAAACGTAATAATATTTACTTCCTAAAAGAATAATAGTCTGGTAAATTTACGAAAAATAATTATTCGAATTTGCGGAATTACAAATTATCAGATAGTCTAATATACTATCAAGTAAACGTCTTCGTCTTTGTATGTTGTAATGTTATGTGAATTAGTTTTTACCTTTCTTTGGTTTGTCCAAGTGTTCAATTGGCAACCAACTCTAGAGTCATTGAGACTCCTCGCGCCATTCATCGAATATATTGCTAGGGATATAAACTCCCTGCCTCGCTGTGTAGCTGGAAAATTGCATCCTGTTACTTATTGATATCAAGGTTGCAACAATATAAAGTTAATTATATAGTTTTTTTTTGTTGAATAAATTTAGCTAAGCATTTGACAATACACTATTAGATAGGAGCAGTGCACTTCTTCATCTAGGTATTTAAGATTTAAATAACTATATTGCTTTTAAAACATATTTAACTATATTGCTTTATTGATATCATATACGAACTGTATATGCATTTATTTCCAACTTTTACTTTTCAGCGACCCTCCCTGATATTGGCTGTATTTTGTTTTCGATTCTGTTATAGTCTATTTGTAATACTATACCTTTATTAATCGTATCATATTTCTCGGTATTTTTGATGAAACCTGAGTGTTTTAAGTTTCAGTCATTAATTTTCGAATTGCTACAATTCATGTCACTTTCCTTAGCGGAAACCACTTTACGATTATAACTTGTGTTACTATTGTACTTTCTGCCATTCCTGGCATTGTAATAATTGTCTGTTTTACCATATTGGTACTTATCGACCTTTTTCTTTTATGATGCCATTCATAGTCAACCTTATCGGTTGTTGTGTATCTTTTGTGGGTGTTTATACCTGAAATAATTTTTGACTTCAGCCCATAGTCGGCTTTGGATTATTGACTTTACGTTATATGGTAATATACTATCTTTGTTTGACAAAGTGTTTGTTATATTTTTGAACAATCCTAAGGATAAACCTTTATTTGTAATCTTTGTTGTGTTTGTTGTGTGATTAGGTCGGACGGGAGTGACGGTTTATTGTACCGCTCATCACGCCTATCGTAATAAAAACGCTACTTACCTGAGTTACTCGTTTGATAATTTCATGTATACCTTTCAGAACTCTATTCGTTTTCAATGAAAGATTTCTTCGCGAAATTTTATTTCGTTTATCGGAATTTTTGAAACTTTTAGTAGCTTATACGAGCCTTTGTGGCCTATCGGTTTTTATTTGTTTTGTTTTGGTTGTTTCATACTTGTAAAAAAATTTTTTTACGCGTGTATAAATTAGTATTAAGGACATTTTGATTATGTGAGAATATATCGACCATTGTAGTTTTGATAACTACATTTACTTAAAATTTTTAACTTCATTTCGAGGTCCAGTTATAGCGAGATTGATGCTTGTATAACGACCGCATAGTTCGTTAAATTTACTTCTTGTAATATAATTGATAACTTTCCTTTCAATATTCGGTCGAATAAAAAGATATATTATTTTTGAGAATAAAAAAATAAAGAATATATTAAAATATAATATAAGTATTTAGGGAGTATACCTGTTAGTTTTAAGAACCAATTTAAATAAAATTTTTGTATGATTATTTGAATAGAAATTTCGTTGCAGTTTTCGCTTTGATATATGGAAATTTGTAGATTTTCTTTCTTTTTCAGATACTATGAGTAATTTAGTAATTATGCAGTAAGTTAATTTTAGGTCCGATGGGGGTTGGTTGAATCCCTCTCTTTCTCTCACATGAAACGGAATTAGTTATTTAGGTTATTTAGTTGATGGGTCAATATAGATAGAGGTTTAGTTATGTAGGTCAGACTTGACCTACATTCATGTTTAGGGGCTTATTAGTAATATTGTTTGCCTGTCTTTAAGAAGCCATGGTTCGAAGAGGGAGTTGATCTTCTTCGGAAGTGGGTGGGTTATGAGACAGGGGTTGTCGTTTACACCTTAGACAACCCGACACTCGGTCAGACACTTCGTACCTACACTCTACAAAATATTAGAGCCTGGTAGAGACAAGGTTGATGACAGCTCTAGATATCTTTTACCATCTAAAGATATCATCGTTTAGTAAACTATTTAATGTGGTCAAGAGTATTTGTGGTGAAAGAAACAGTTCTACTCATAACTCCATAAGAAGTGCGAGACTAAATCTTTTCTCAATCAATCGAAATATTATTACTCCTACTGGGAGTGTCTCAGGCCAAGAGGGTCTGAGAAATAGAAGCATACGCATCTTAATGAACAATGTATCATGTGCCACAGGCCTTAGTCTTTCAGAAAGAAAGGGATATACCAACATCCGTATCCAGATATGCAGGGTAAAAACTTGTAGCACCGTCGCGATCCCACAGCAAGGACTCACCTCCCTTCTGCTCTTGAGTGGAGCGGGGCAATGCTGCATATCGACGCGGTGGTCAATCAGCGACAACCTCAATTTACCTCTCGGGTCAATGCCCTCCAGTACGTGTAGTGGACTGAAGAGTAGTACGGAGTAGGGAATTGAGGAATAAGAAATTCGACTTACTATTTATATTTTTTTCTTCTATACCAACCGAGTTCGTGATGGCCGAGAGATTCTGCTTATGTCATTTCCCATGACACATGAAGGCAATAGGCCTTTGTGATAGGCGAAGTCTAGGGATTCCGGAATCTTCTTTCCTTCCGCGAACACTACAATGATTGGGTCGGCTTCGGATCTTTTGAGTGTAGTAGTGGTCTCGCGGTAAATAAATTCTGTTTCCGCGTGAATCTTCGGTATGAGTTTTCTTTTTTTTTGAAGTTTAAGATAATTTCTCTGGTGAGTTTGGTTTTGAGCATGTGTTGAATAATTTTAGGTATTGCAGGTCATCGAAGCTACCAATTATAAAAATAATAATAAATTATCCACCCGCATTCTGGTTTCCTCTGGTTGTTACAAATCTAGTTCTGAGGCGATCGGCATGGTAAGTTTTAGGATCTAAGGGAAGTAGGTTGTGTTTTGTGTGCGGACCTATCTCTCTTACTAATCGTGTCTATGGTGTTTGGGTGTATTGGTGTAGGTACCCTTTTATGGTGGAACTTTGCATAATGCGTAATCGTTGTGTATGTATACATCCAGATATCCATGTGGTCCTGTCATACAACTAGGAGAGAAGCGAGATAACCGGAATGCTTTGGTGGGTAAGTCTGTGTAGAGAGAAAAAGAGGCCAAGGATTTGTATGATGAAGATTTACCTAGTAGAGACTTGGTGCCTGATTGAGTTGATGGTATGGGCACCGTATTCTACTACCAACACCGGGATACATTGTGATTGAAGCACGGTCTAGCGGTAGCGGTCCTCTAAGACTATCTGTGAGTTGGTCTTTTGGTTTGGATGCCCTCTACCGTGTGATCGTGTCAACATGAATACCATCGTCATCATGCATGTCTTAGCGAGAGGATATTTGTCCTTTTTTATTCAGGGTCATTTTATTGACGGAATTGCTGACGCATCAGAGATGATGTCTAATGTGAGATATACAATTATATTTTTAATTTTTGTATTCTTCATTTGGCTTCACTCTGTGCGTTTTTGTGTGATCAGTAATTCCGTCACTTTTAATTTCTACGTTACAGAATGGCGCCCAACGTGGGGCCTGGAGCACGTACCCGATACTTTGTTTTGATGTTTATTTTGATTATGGAGAAATTTAGTTTTTTTGAAGTTATGATGTTAGAATTTTTTTTTTGGTCGAATTCTTTTCTGAGTTTAAGTTGCTTTCGGTAGAGTTATTCTGCTGGAGGAATAACATCAAGTCTATGTTTTGGATGCCTTCTTGTCCGGGAGATTGGTGATCAAGTTCCTAATCTTCGTCTGTTGCATAGGATTCATTCGTAGTACTTTACCTTCTGTTTTGCTTTTGATTAAGGTTTTCGGTAACTTTATTGTCCAGGATTTAGACGTTTTTGAGTCTGGTCGTCTGTTGCGAGAGTACTGAAACTTTTTCTTTTCTGAGTTTAGTAGAATTTTGAATTCTTCGAGGATGTTGTTGATAGATCTTTTGACCAGTGGTTGGTGAACAAGTTCCCGATGCACGTCTGTTGCAGAAGCTATTAACACTCCAAGAGAATCCACTCACTCACCTTTAATGCTTATATTCGGATCTTTCAGTTTTTGTATTGAGTAAAATTACAAGCCCAAATATATTATGATGTTTTCATTCAGTTATGGTTTTTGTCAGAGTTCATCGAGTTGATGGAACTCTCATGAAGCGCTAACCGGTGGTTGGTGAACATTTTCCTAACGCACGTCTGCAGTAGCGTAATGAGACTCCTGTTAACTGAACGAATTTCCCATTTCTCATTGATTGATGTTGTACATTTATTGACCCAATAGTTAGTCCACATCCACTAATTATTTTTAAAGTTTTTTCAGTTTTTTTTAGTGAAGTTAGTCGCTAGGCGCAATACTTCCAACTTTCCGTTCATGTTTATGGGGGGGAGATTCTTTCCAGCCCCCGGACCGTATTTTGATGTTAAGACAATTTAGTATTTTTGAAGTTTAAATATTATTGAGTATTTTTGAGATTTTGCAGTGTTGCATTTAGGAGTATATTTAATATTTTGCAGTGTTGCACCCTTTTTGAGTATTTGCAGTGTTGCACTTTTTGAGTATTTTCGGAAGATAAGGAGGACGTAATCCTGAAGATTCCATTTTTGAGTTTTGAGTATTTTCGGAAAATAGGGAAGACGTAATCCCGAAGGTTCCATTTTTGAGTTTAGTATCTTCGTTTGGTGAGGTCGTGGAATTCTGCGTGTTTCACGGGTCATCGAAACGCTTTAGTTTTGAGTTTAGTTTAAGCACTCTTTAGTTTAGCATATCTTACATTTTTTTTTCTATATTTAGTTTTGAGATTATAGTCTTTGAAAACTTGAACTAGAAGAAGTTCATTAGTTTACAAAGAGCTTTAATAGGTTTTTGTAGAGATTAAGTTTTTCTTGAAGATTAAGTTACAGATATTCAGTTTGAAGTTTATGAGTATTTAGCTTATCTTACGTATTTAAGTATAATTAAATTTTTTTGTTATTGAGCTTGATTTTCGATACGATTGTTTCGAAACTCAATTTTTTTGCAAAGTCTAAGGAAGAAGTTTACCCTAGACCAACATAAATTTACTTTCACTACTTTATTTTTAAGATTTTTGAAGTTTTGTAGGAAGTTGGATAATATCAACTTCTCTCCAAATAACAATATTCAATAAGTTTTTGAATATTACCTTTCGATAAATTTTTGAATTTTTGCCTGGTGTGAATTAGTGAACGAATCACTGCACACCCCATTTATCTATAGTATTAAGATTTTTTTTTTTTTTTTTTTTCTTTGTTTTGTGTAATTTTCGTAGCACAGCCCAATGCCCGGCTCTGCTAGAAAATTCTTTAATCCTGGTCCTTACAACCCGGAGTACTACGCACGTGTAGCTGAAGAAATGTCACGAGCTGCACCCGCTAATCCTCAGGATGATTCTGTACATTCAGCCCACCACTCTGGTGTAGGCACGGATCATTCAAGCCCACCCGCTCGCGTACCAGCGAATGAAGGGCAACCTTTAGGCTCACCTTTGACTCCTGAAGAGCAAAGAAGAGCACAACAAGCGGCCAATCAATCTGCCTATATGCAAGAGATGATCTCGGCAACGGTAGACTTACACCGGATGGACGACAGAAAATTTTTTGTTGAAGAACTTTCGCGAGGTCTCGCTGAAAGTCAAGCTATTTTGTTAAGACAAGTAACTGAGTTGTTACATAGTATGGAGAACAATGCTAATAATCAAAACGTGAGTTACGCGAATAATGCTAATAATAGCAATAGTAATGTTGATGATAATGTTAATCATCCACCACTTTCACAGCCAACTCCGGCTTATCAAGTTAGTCGGCCTCCTAATTCCGCAGTAATTCCCTACGTCGACATGCCTACTCCTCAAGGTAGGTGTGTCAATTTTCCAGCCAGAACTGTGGCTGGCGATATTTTTGATTTAACAAGTTTCGTGCCGGTTGCGCCGCCTTTGGCTACACAACCTGCATCACAACCCGTTCCTCCTGGAGCAAGTTCAAGTACCCCTCCGGTACATCCTTCGAACATGGCTCAGGGCGTGAACGTGGACGAGTTCATGACGCGCATGAATTCTATTCGTTTGGATAACGATCAGTCTGCGGCTTCTCAGCCGAAGGCAATACACTCTAGTAATCATACGTCTGGTACCTACCCACTATTCCACAAATGGGGAATAAAGTTTGATAGGAGGAATATGCCAGTAGATGACTTTTTATTCCGTTTGGATCTTATTAGAGCTAGTTATCGCTTTTCATGGGAAGAAGTGTCTGGTGGTTTCCACCAATTTTTATCTGGACCTGCTGAACAGTGGTACTGGAGGTACCGCAAGCAGAATCTGCACGCGTCCTGGCAAACGCTACAATTGGCGTTAATTGAGCAATTTCGTAGCCTCGAAACGGATACGGAACTGTCTCGCAGGTTGTATAATCGTAAGCAACAATCAGGGGAGTCCTTCAATGACTTCTTTGATGCTATGATGCATATGAACTCCAACTTGCGAATCCCTAAGAACGACAGGGAAATGATTGAAATCATTAAAGCTAATGTGAAACGACAACTAGGTCAGTCGTTGATATCCTTTAGCACTTACAGTCTTCAAGAGTTAGCATACCAATGTCGCACCATTGAAAAATTCTTCGGTAGTTCTGATAACCCGCGACAACCTTTCGTACCAAATGCGTACAAACAACCTCACCCGTCCAGACGCTTCATCAACGCGTTGGATGAGGAAACTCCTGGAGATGAATTAGCAGTTGCACTGCCTGAGCAGGTGGAAGCGTACCACCCTGAATTAATGAAATGCTGGAAATGCCAAACTGTGGGCCATGGGTTCCGCGATTGTGCAGATCCAAGACAAATTGTTTTCTGTTTTAGATGTGGGTTACCAAATGTCTATAGTCCGAATTGTCCTAGATGTGCGGGAAACCCGAAGCGAGCAAATCCACCATCCGGGGGGATGCGCTCGATAAAAGCAAACCCGGAGTCGTAAGCACCAGGAAGGAAGAACCTTTGCTTGACACTCCTCAAATTACTATTTTAAGACGAAACCTTAATGAATTTTTATTGACTGATACCCAACCAAAAACATTTTTGAATAAACCTGAATTACTATATAAGAAACCATTTCACGAAAGGCTACTCAATTATTATGAGGTTAGGAAAAGAGTAGTAGCATTTCCTGAAATTTCGAAACGGATTCGTAGAACACGAGATCGTTTTCAATTAAAGCGGACAACCTACCGAAACGTTGCTGCCGCTAGATTAGGCAAGGAATCCAATGATCCTCGTCCATACGTGACTGTGGAGATGTTGGGAGACAAGTTTCTTGGTCTCTTGGATTCCGGTGCGAGCATTAGTTGCTTGGGTACAGATTGCGTGGACTACTTAAAAGCGAAGCACGTTAAGGTTAGGAACGTCGAGTCTACGGTGTCCACTGCGGACGGGAAACAGCAGAAAATTAAGGGAATGTTTACTACTGATGTCCAGTACAACGGCATGCTGTTCAGCATGGATTTCTACGTCGTGCCAACACTTTCTCAACGTTTGTGTTTAGGCGTTGATTTTTGGCGTAAGTTTGGACTGGCACCTCATCTGATTTCTTCCATATCGGATTTTCCATCGGATGGAAACTCCACAAACCAAGTGAAGCTCAGTCACGAAGAGTCCACTCAACTTCGTGATGTGATTCGTGGTTTTCCTTCTTTCGCGAGCAAGGGGCTCGGGAAAACGACACTGGTAGAGCATTACATCGATACGGGTGATGCTATACCAATTAAGCAGAGATATTATCCTGTTTCTCCTGCGGTACAAGCAATGATGTATGAGGAATTGGATCGTATGTTGTCTTTGGGGGTCATCGAAGAAAGCTCTAGTGCATGGTCTTCGCCAGTTGTGCTAGTGCGCAAGCCTGGGAAGAACCGCCTATGCCTAGACTTTCGGAAGGTGAACTCGGTTAGAAAGAAGGATGCGAGACCAATTGCCTTTCAAAAACTCGCTATATTTCTAGTGTGGATTTGAAAGACGCATTCTGGCAGATACCGTTGGAGAAAACGTCAAGGGAAAAGACTGCTTTACAGTACCTGGTAGACCTTTGTACCATTTCAAGGTCATGCCATTCGGTTTGTGTAATGCGCCGCAGAGTCTGAGTTATCTTATGTCTAAGGTAATTCCGACAGAATTGCGGGATCTAGTGTTCGTTTATCTCGATGACCTTTTGGTCGTGTCTGAAACATTCGACGAACACTTGGCGATATTGAGGCGAGTAAGTCAGGAATTGACCAGGGCAGGACTGACGATCAACGTGGAGAAATCCAAGTTCTGTTTTGATGAGCTTCAGTATCTAGGTTATAAGGTTGGGCAAGGCTGTTTGAAAGCTGACCCCGACAAAATTGCAGCAATTAATGAATTTCCGGTACCTACCACAACTCGTCAAGTAAGACGTTTCTTAGGAATGGCGGGATGGTACCGGCGATTCGTTAAAGATTTTTCAACGCTTGCCTCTCCTTTGACAGATGTACTGAAGAAAGGTAAAGCGTTCGAGCTTAACCAGAAGGCTCTAGAAGCCTTTGAATCCATCAAACAGGCGTTGACGACAGCTCCGGTGCTGGTTAACCCTGACTTTTCAAAGGAATTCGTGATTTTGTGTGATGCATCCGCGTCCGGTATCGGGTGTGTTCTTTGTCAACGGGACGAAGATGGGGCTGAACGCCCAATCTATTACTTCTCCCAGAAGCTGAACGCTGCACAAAGAAATTACTCCGTCACCGAACGGGAATGCCTTGCAGCTGTACTTGGTATCCAGAAGTTTCGATCGTATGTCGAGGGATATTATTTTCGAGTAATCACAGACCACTCCAGTTTGAAGTGGCTGATGAGTTTGAAGGATCCTACTGGCAGATTGGCCAGGTGGAGCATGCGTCTCCAAGGATTCGATTTCGTGGTAGAGCATCGTAAGGGAACATTAAACGTCGTGCCAGACGCTCTGTCAAGAGTGTATGAAGCTGACGACCTGACAGTAGAAGCGTTCCTTTCCTGCCTAACACGAGTCGACCCCGCGGAGGTACTCCATCTGGACTTAGAGGATTCCTCTTTCCAGTCGGCAGGATACTTGGACCTCATCAACCACATCAAAAAGGAGCAGGAGCGATTACCAGATCTCAAGGTATCCGAGGGATACGTGTACAAACGTACCAAACATTCTATTGGTAATCCCCTCGCAGACGACTTAACGTGGAAGCTGTGGGTTCCATCCGAGATGACGAAATCACTTATTGAGTTAGCTCACAACCCTCCAAGATCTTCTCACGGCGGGGTAGTTAAAACTCTTTATAGGTTGAGACAGCGATTTTATTGGCCGAGTATGTATACTCAGGTCAAGCATTTTGTTGATTCTTGTGAAGTTTGTAAGACCACCAAAGCTTCAAATATGACGCTTCGTACGGAGATGGGGAATAGTTTTGAGGTCGATCGACCTTTCCAGCATTTATATGTTGATTTTTTGGGCCCCTATCCTAAATCGAAAAGTGGGAATGCATTCATAGTCATTGTTGTGGATCAAATAACCAAATTCGTTTTGATCAAACCTTTAAGGAGAGCTACAGCCCTAAGTGTAGTTAAGTTCTTACAGGAAAATGTGTTTTTAGTTTATGGTGTGCCAGAGAGTATACTCTCCGACAACGGCACGCAATTTTTGAGTAAGGAATTTCAATTGTTGTTGAATACGTATGGTGTTAAACACTATAAAACGGCAGTATATTCGCCACAAGCGAATGCTAGCGAACGAGTGAATCGCTCGATTCTTGCAGCCATACGTGCTTATATTAATCCGAAGCAGTCCAATTGGGACGCTCACTTATCGTCCATAAGTAGTGCACTTCGCACAACCGTTCACTCCACTCATAAGATGTCCCCCTATGAAGCTCTGTTCGGTCGGAGAATGATTGAGCATGGGGCGGACTATCGACTGTTGAGAGAGTTAGGAGGTTTGAACAACTCGGAGATAGAGTGGCTACCCAAAACTGCAAAGATGAACATACTCCACACTTATCTGAAAGAGGCACTAGCTAAGGCTCATGCTGATTACGAAAGAGTATACAATGTGCGCAGTCACAAAGTCAATTATAAGGTGGATGATGAAATATATAAGCGAAATTTTGTGCTTAGCGACTCTTCGAAGCATTTCAATGCGAAACTAAGTCCAAAATTTATTAAGGTTAGAGTTTTAAGAGTAATTGGTAACAATTTATATGAGGTTGTGGATAGCAAAGGCTATAAATCGACGGTGCACACTAAAGACCTTAAGAGGTAGTGTGAGATTTTGAAGTGTCAGTGAAGGTAGTGTTAGTGTAGACTACACTTTCCTTCTCTCCACACTCCAATATGTTCACTCACGAACATTTACTACTGTGATATTTTTATTGTTGTGCCCGGCGTAGGCTCAGCTGTGCATGAGACCCTTGTGCTTGTCCATTATTGTTCCATTTGCTTCTTCATGTAAAAATTTTTTTTTGCAAGAAGAACTATTCATGTTTCATGTTTATCGTTTGTTTGATTGTATAACAGACTATCTATGTGCTACTCACACAGTAAATCAAATATTATTTCTTTTGAAGCAACATAGGAAATATTCTCCTTTTCCTTCTGCTTTGGGAACAAATAAGATTTGTCCCAAAAGCACAAGTTTTGTAGGGAAAATATTTTGACAACTGTAATGTCAGTGTGACTTCACCCCAAAATTTTTTTTTGGAGGTATGACCACTGCCTTAAAAGCAAAGATTATACTTACTTTTAGATTCACACCAGTCACTAGATGGCGCTCATCTTACATTACCGACGCTAAAATTCCATGGCGACAGATTTCCGCTTTGGACTAAATCCCTCTGTTGGAGAAATTTCCCTTGTCAAAGTAATCCCTTTTCAGGAAATTTTGCCTGTCAGATTAATTTCCTTCACGGAACAGTTCTTTCCCTCTCTGACAGAAAATATCCTGTACTCGATTCTGACGAAAGTATCTCTTCGGATTTTTATGTGCGATCTGACATTTTCACCATTAATCATAGAGAGTTCCAAAACGGGAATCCGAATTGGCTCTATGTATTAGTGTCGTTGTGCTATTCACCAGACCAAGTTGGTGGTGAAATTAGTTTGCACAAAAATTTTGTTGATTACAAAAATTATTTTTCCTCTAACGTGTATCCGCCATCCCTCATCTGATGGAATGGTTGACACACGTCGGTTGAACAAAATTGGAAGCTTAATCTAATCATTTAGTTGATTTATCCCAAGTTCCATGACGGTGGTGACATCTATGCGGAAGCAGCACAAACTATTTATACAGATATTACTCTATGGTCAAACTGATTTGCCATAGAGAAATCGTCTCATCACTACTGTGTCTGTTTTGTTTCTTTATGGTCGGCATATAAAAATATGATCGAGATCATATTTCTTTCTATTTCCTATTCAGTCATTATACCCACCAGTCATCATTTAATAAAGTTCAGTTTTTCTTGTGCAAGCGAAATTTTTTTTACCAATTGGATTTTATTTGGCGAAATAAGGTATGTAGAATATATTAATAGCAGGACCATATACTGAATATATTCGGTATGTTGCCCTGAGTAATATATTTAGTGAAACTTGTATTGAATAAATTCCCGATTTATAGGTAATTTTAAACTTTTTGTGCGTGACAAAAATTTTCGTGGGTGCAATTTTTTCTTATCAATCGTCGGTGGCACCACATGGTGGTTTTCAACGACGCGGCGTTACGCAGTTATACATCGTATAACCCTGGGGAATCCTATCTTTAGGATTTAAAGGAATTTTGTGAAAAATAAAAGGTATGTTTCTCAACTTTCAATTTGTATTAAAAGTTCATATTTGGCATGGTTTTCCTCGTAGGAAACGCCAGGTGCACATGTTTTTGGCTTAGGCAATCCATGTGGCCATCGACGTACCACGTGCCGAAACATCTATAACTTTCGAAACATCCTATTACATCTCTGCTTATTTTACGATTTTGAGTTTTCTGCGGCGGCATCCTCCTGAAGGATTAGTTTAAAACCAAAATACATATATTTCAAGTGAAGTGTTGTGCTTTTTGCGTATTGGATCCTTGAGTCGGACTTTGTCCACGCATCCTACAGGAATTTTCTGTGTAAGCCACGTGCGGCTGACGCAGTCCCGCACACTGATCAGTTACTGTCATCGTCGTCGGAGATTCGTTCCTCGAGGAAGTGGTTTGGTATTGCTGTTAGCATATCACACCCTCCCGCCTACTTTTTCCAGACGACGTGGAATTTCTTGACGTATCCACTGCACCGTCCTGACGCCACGGTTGCAGCACATTTTCAATTGTATCTATTGATTTGAATGTATGATTTCTGAAGCACCACCTACGGTGTCAAGAAAGCCCACCTGCGGGCACATACAGATAAGTTACTGCGAGCAGGAGATCTTTGAGATCAGTTCATCAACATATCCATCTGTCTGGACAATCGTTCAACAGATCGGGTATAATATTGTACTTGAGACACCACGCGCGGTGTACACACGAAGCGCGCCCCAGCTCTGTTGCGGATTTGCATTGGATCAGGATTCTTTCGTTTCCGATCAACATCACGTTACAATCCCTACACCTGGAGTCTCGTTAGTGTTCCTCTTCGAGTCATCATTTGTTGCAGTCGTCCAAGTGGACATATATATTGAATGTTTACATCATCAAGGATATGGAGTAGCGGAATTCTTTGTACCAAAATTCACTTAAGTACCATTTGATTTCTTATTATATAATTATCTTATATCTATATATATTAGTCAGTGTTTAATGATTCAGTAAATCCTTCGAGTGAGAAACAATTAAAGCCAAATAGTAGAAGATTTTCGAAATACTTACTTACATGAACAAAATTTGAGAGATACAGAACTTGGTACCATTTTTGAAATACTTACCTTTAATTTTTGAAATCGTGTTTTTTGAATTTAATATCGCGTAAATTAACGTACATCCTTTTGAACTGGCTTGGAATTTAAAGAAAAGAATAATTTTAGATAAAACGTAATAATATTTACTTCCTAAAAGAATAATAGTCTGGTAAATTTACGAAAAATAATTATTCGAATTTGCGGAATTACAAATTATCAGATAGTCTAATATACTATCAAGTAAACGTCTTCGTCTTTGTATGTTGTAATGTTATGTGAATTAGTTTTTACCTTTCTTTGGTTTGTCCAAGTGTTCAATTGGCAACCAACTCTAGAGTCATTGAGACTCCTCGCGCCATTCATCGAATATATTGCTAGGGATATAAACTCCCTGCCTCGCTGTGTAGCTGGAAAATTGCATCCTGTTACTTATTGATATCAAGGTTGCAACAATATAAAGTTAATTATATAGTTTTTTTTTGTTGAATAAATTTAGCTAAACATTTGACAATACACTATTAGATAGGAGCAGTGCACTTCTTCATCTAGGTATTTAAGATTTAAATAACTATATTGCTTTTAAAACATATTAAACTATATTGCTTTATTGATATCATATACGAACTGTATGTATATGCATTTATTTCCAACTTTTACTTTTCAGCGACCCTCCCTGATATTGGCTGTATTTTGTTTTCGATTCTGTTATAGTCTATTTGTAATACTATACCTTTATTAATCGTACCATATTTCTCGGTATTTTTGATGAAACCTGAGTGTTTTAAGTTTCAGTCTTTAATTTTCGAATTGCTACAATTCATGTCACTTTCCTTAGCGGAAACCACTTTACGATTATAACTTGTGTTACTATTGTACTTTCTGCCATTCCTGGCATTGTAATAATTGTCTGTTTTACCTTATTGGTACTTATCGACCTTTTTCTTTTATGATGCCATTCATAGTCAACCTTATCGGTTGTTGTGTATCTTTTGTGGGTGTTTATACCTGAAATAATTTTTGACTTCAGCCCATAGTCGGCTTTGGATTATTGACTTTACGTTATATGGTAATATACTATCTTTGTTTGACAAAGTGTTTGTTATATTTTTGAACAATCCTAAGGATAAACCTTTATTTTTAATCTTTGTTGTGTTTGTTGTGTGATTAGGTCGGATGGGAGTGACGGTTTATTGTACCGCTCATCACGCCTATCGTAATAAAAACGCTACTTACCTGAGTTACTCGTTTGATAATTTCAGTCGTGTAGATATACCTTTCAGAACTCTATTCGTTTTCAATGAAAGATTTCTTCGCGAATTTTTATTTCGTTTATCGGAATTTTTGAAACTTTTAGTAGCTTATACGAGCCTTTGTGGCCTATCGGTTTTTATTTGTTTTGTTTTGGTTGTTTCATACTTGTAAAAAAATTTCTGTACGCGTGTATAAATTAGTATTAAGGACATTTTGATTATATATGAATTTTTGAGAATATATCGACCATTGTAGTTTTGATAACTACATTTACTTAAAATTTTTAACTTCATTTCGAGGTCCAGTTATAGCGAGATTGATGCTTGTATAACGACCGCATAGTTCGTTAAATTTACTTCTTGTAATATAATTGATGACTTTCCTTTCAATATTCGGTCGAATAAAAAGATATATTATTTTTGAGAATAAAAAAATAAAGAATATATTAAAATATAACATAAGTATTTAGGGAGTATACCTGTTAGTTTTAAGAACCAATTTAAATAAAATTTTTGTATGATTATTTGAATAGAAATTTCGGTGCAGTTTTCGCTTTGATATATGGAAATTTGTAGATTTTCTTTCTTTTTCAGATACTATGAGTAATTTAGTAATTATACAGTAAGTTAATTTTAGGTCCGATGGGGGTTGGTTGAATCCCTCTCTTTCTCTCACATGAAACGGAATTAGTTATTTAGGTTATTTAGTTGATGGGTCAATATAGATAGAGGTTTAGTTATGTAGGTCAGACTTGACCTACATTCATGTTTAGGGGCTTCTTAGTAATATTGTTTGCCTGTCTTTAAGAAGCCATGGTTCGAAGAGGGAGTTGATCTTCTTCGGAAATGGGTGGGTTATGAGACAAGGGTTGTCGTTTACACCTTAGACAACCCGACACTCGGTCAGACACTTCGTACCTACACTCTACAAAATATTAGAGCCTGGTAGAGACAAGGTTGATGACAGCTCTAGATATCTTTTACCATCTAAAGATATCATCGTTTAGTAAACTATTTAATGTGGTCAAGAGTATTTGTGGTGAAAGAAACAGTTCTACTCATAACTCCATAAGAAGTGCGAGACTAAATCTTTTCTCAATCAATCGAAATATTATTACTCCTACTGGGAGTGTCTCAGGCCAAGAGGGTCTGAGAAATAGAAGCATACGCATCTTAATGAACAATGTATCATGTGCCACAGGCCTTAGTCTTTCAGAAAGAAAGGGATATACCAACATCCGTATCCAGATATGCAGGGTAAAAACTTGTAGCACCGTCGCGATCCCACAGCAAGGACTCACCTCCCTTCTGCTCTTGAGTGGAGCGGGGCAATGCTGCATATCGACGCGGTGGTCGATCAGCGACAACCTCAATTTACCTCTCGGGTCAATGCCCTCCAGTACGTGTAGTGGACTGAAGAGTAGTACGGAGTAGGGAATTGAGGAATAAGAAATTCGACTTACTATTTATATTTTTTTCTTCTATACCAACCGAGTTCGTGATGGCCGAGAGATTCTGCTTATGTCATTTCCCATGACACATGAAGGCAATAGGCCTTTGTGATTGGCGAAGTCTAGGGATTCCGGAATCTTCTTTCCTTCCGCGAACACTACAATGATTGGGTCGGCTTCGGATCTTTTGAGTGTAGTAGTGGTCTCGTGGTAAATAAATTCTGTTTCCGCGTGTATCTTCGGTATGAGTTTTCTTTTTTTTTGAAGTTTAAGATAATTTCTCTGGTGAGTTTGGTTTTGAGCATGTGTTGAATAATTTTAGGTATTGCAGGTCATCGAAGCTACCAATTATAAAAATAATAATAAATTATCCACCCGCATTCTGGTTTCCTCTGGTTGTTACAAATCTAGTTCTGAGGCGATCGGCATGGTAAGTTTTAGGATCTAAGGGAAGTAGGTTGTGTTTTGTGTGCGGACCTATCTCTCTTACTAATCGTGTCTATGGTGTTTGGGTGTATTGGTGTAGGTACCCTTTTATGGTGGAACTTTGCATAATGCGTAATCGTTGTGTATGTATACATCCAGATATCCATGTGGTCCTGTCATACAACTAGGAGAGAAGCGAGATAACCGGAACGCTGTGGTGGGTAAGTCTGTGTAGAGAGAAAAAGAGGCCAAGGATTTGTATGATGAAGATTTACCTAGTAGAGACTTGGTGCCTGATTGAGTTGATGGTATGGGCACCGTATTCTACTACCAACACCGGGATACATTGTGATTGAAGCACGGTCTAGCGGTAGCGGTCCTCTAAGACTATCTGTGAGTTGGTCTTTTGGTTTGGATGCCCTCTACCGTGTGATCGTGTCAACATGAATACCATCGTCATCATGCATGTCTTAGCGAGAGGATATTTGTCCTTTTTTATTCAGGGTCATTTTATTGACGGAATTGCTGACGCATCAGAGATGATGTCTAATGTGAGATATACAATTATATTTTTAATTTTTGTATTCTTCATTTGGCTTCACTCTGTGCGTTTTTGTGTGATCAGTAATTCCGTCACTTTTAATTTCTACGTTACATGTTTTTCAAAAACATTTTTAGTTTTGAAATATTCAAAATGGCTTGCAATACTTTCAAACAATAAATAAAAAGATATCCCGAATGGCAGCTGCGATACGGCGGGCAAATGGTGCATGCAGCGTTCTACATAGATCGCGTGGCTGAACGCAGCAGTGGATTGTATTCGCAACCCACATATCGCTTAGGTGTGTGCCATTTGTATGGTTTACATGTGCATCATCTGTTTGGTGATCGCCACCGCCACCGCAGCCGCTTTGGTTTGCGCGAGCCTTTATGGGTATTAATTTTGTAATTGCGAGAAACGAGAAGCTATCTCAAGAACTCTACTTTCTCTGGCTCAAAAAAAAAACATACCGAACCAAGATGTAGATTTCTATTATTCGATAGTTGTGGCTAAACACTCCTGAATTTTCCTTGTGGTTTTGATATTGCTCGACGACTCAGCATACCAGATTGAATCCAATTTGGTTGTGTCTTGATTAACCAAAAAAGTGTACTTTGTTCTACTTGCATAACCTTCGGCAGGATGGTTTAATCGAAATGATCCTCTTGAGCAGTCACGTTTGAAAACATCGTCCTCTTCGGCCAGATGGAAAGCACTAAGATATTTATAAATATATAATTCTTTTACGTTTTTCCACAATAAAATTCACACAATGCTAAACAAAAATCAAACAAAATTTGACGCTTGAGAAATGTCAAATTATTGTAGTGTGTGTGCAAACTGCAAATGTGTGTTAAATCTCAATTTAAAATGAAATTTCATTTGGGAGGTTAAATATGATCTAACACCACAAAAAGATATGATCTATGCCCAAACGAAAAACACTTTTTGATGGTAGATCATATTTCACACGAAAAAATTATGATCTAACGACCCAAAACAAATCACATTAGAGATTGTTACGATAGAGAAGTATGCGAATACGTCAAAGAGAAATGTCAAATCAAGAAAAAAGTTGACAGCTATCTACTTTGAAGGGAAACAATTAATTTCTCTGTTGAGGTTAGTTTGGTGGAATATTCCTTCTCTGCTTAATAATTCAAATTAAAGTATTATTTTTATTAAAATCGTTTGAAATCAGATTTTAAATAATCAAAAATATAATTCTGTGTGTAAAAAAACTTTATTTTGTTTAAAACGTGCCTCGAAGTGCAAAACAAATACTTTTAAATGGAAGCACCATAATTTCAAAGAAGAAATAGTTTAGTTTTAAAACAACAATAACTAGTTTTTTATCAATAACATAATAATAAAAAAGTGTGCCTACAATATGCCGACAAATTACTGTGTGCACGGCTGTAATAGCAATGCAATCACAAACAAAGAAGAGCTTTGCTTTACCAAGAGTTTGAAACCACTCTTCAAAATGTTAACATTTATTCTAAGCCGGATCGAAACGTTGCTAGGCTGCAATCTATAAAAAAATTAAATGCAAAAGTAGCACGAGTTTGTTCCGAGCATTTTATATCAATCAGATCAGAATTGTATTGAACAAATCAATTGGAAATAAAAAATTACTTTCACAGGTAAAAGTGCTCGACTCAGCGATGTCCATAATTCGGATTGGGTCCCTTCCCTTAATTTGGGATAGTAAAAAAGGACCATAATACCTTATCAGTTTTAATACCAAGACGTCGTGTAAGGGCTATCAAAAGAGCTGAAAACAAACATTGTAGGGAATGCTTTGGTGCCACCAGCGACAAATGTCACTCTAGCGGCACATCTAGGCATTTCTACTTTCTTTTATACACCTAAAGGAAATTTGTTTAGGAAATATTGTCGAGAAAGGGAAGTTTCTCAATTGCTCAATCTCGCCACTAGAGGGATCGAATTTGTAGGAAATTATTCGATTAGGTATAATTCACCTGAGGTGCGATACTCGCTCTAAATGTCATATCGTTTAGGATACGTCATCGAGTCCAGGCACACTCATTTCCTACATACTCACCATCTTACTCTCTATGTGACGGCCAACCAAAGTATAATGGCGTACCAGACACTTCCGGCATTTTCGTTCGCCTTTTGTTAACAATATTCTCCAAACTGACGCCTTGCCGTTTCCTCTTTCTTATTCACTTCAAGTAATTCACGAAGCGTCCAGAAAATACATGAGCGTGTAAACCCACGATCTAGGTAAATGATTCGTTCACGCCCATGTTACTGAAAATGTGACACTTCCTGACTCAGAATCAGTTCTCCAACAGATGGGACATAATATATTTAATTTTTCTAGTGACATGAGCTACAAATATAATCTGATAGCTCAGGTTCACTATCCGAAATAAGAAGAGTGAGTTTTCCATTTCATCAGCCAAAAATCAGACGACATAAAAAGATAGTTTTCCATGAATAAAAATACTTACCAGACCTGAAAATATCGATAAAACATCATACTTATACGTTTATACGAAGAGTTAGGTGGAACTGTCAATTTGACAGCACCAAAGAAAAGAAGTTATCGTCGTGTCTTTAAGAAGCCATGGTTCGAAGAGGGAGTTGATCTTCTTCGGAAATGGGTGGGTTATGAGACAAGGGTTGTCGTTTACACCTTAGACAACCCGACACTCGGTCAGACACTTCGTACCTACACTCTACAAAATATTAGAGCCTGGTAGAGACAAGGTTGATGACAGCTCTAGATATCTTTTACCATCTAAAGATATCATCGTTTAGTAAACTATTTAATGTGGTCAAGAGTATTTGTGGTGAAAGAAACAGTTCTACTCATAACTCCATAAGAAGTGCGAGACTAAATCTTTTCTCAATCAATCGAAATATTATTACTCCTACTGGGAGTGTCTCAGGCCAAGAGGGTCTGAGAAATAGAAGCATACGCATCTTAATGAACAATGTATCATGTGCCACAGGCCTTAGTCTTTCAGAAAGAAAGGGATATACCAACATCCGTATCCAGATATGCAGGGTAAAAACTTGTAGCACCGTCGCGATCCCACAGCAAGGACTCACCTCCCTTCTGCTCTTGAGTGGAGCGGGGCAATGCTGCATATCGACGCGGTGGTCGATCAGCGACAACCTCAATTTACCTCTCGGGTCAATGCCCTCCAGTACGTGTAGTGGACTGAAGAGTAGTACGGAGTAGGGAATTGAGGAATAAGAAATTCGACTTACTATTTATATTTTTTTCTTCTATACCAACCGAGTTCGTGATGGCCGAGAGATTCTGCTTATGTCATTTCCCATGACACATGAAGGCAATAGGCCTTTGTGATTGGCGAAGTCTAGGGATTCCGGAATCTTCTTTCCTTCCGCGAACACTACAATGATTGGGTCGGCTTCGGATCTTTTGAGTGTAGTAGTGGTCTCGTGGTAAATAAATTCTGTTTCCGCGTGTATCTTCGGTATGAGTTTTCTTTTTTTTTGAAGTTTAAGATAATTTCTCTGGTGAGTTTGGTTTTGAGCATGTGTTGAATAATTTTAGGTATTGCAGGTCATCGAAGCTACCAATTATAAAAATAATAATAAATTATCCACCCGCATTCTGGTTTCCTCTGGTTGTTACAAATCTAGTTCTGAGGCGATCGGCATGGTAAGTTTTAGGATCTAAGGGAAGTAGGTTGTGTTTTGTGTGCGGACCTATCTCTTTTACTAATCGTGTCTATGGTGTTTGGGTGTATTGGTGTAGGTACCCTTTTATGGTGGAACTTTGCATAATGCGTAATCGTTGTGTATGTATACATCCAGATATCCATGTGGTCCTGTCATACAACTAGGAGAGAAGCGAGATAACCGGAACGCTGTGGTGGGTAAGTCTGTGTAGAGAGAAAAAGAGGCCAAGGATTTGTATGATGAAGATTTACCTAGTAGAGACTTGGTGCCTGATTGAGTTGATGGTATGGGCACCGTATTCTACTACCAACACCGGGATACATTGTGATTGAAGCACGGTCTAGCGGTAGCGGTCCTCTAAGACTATCTGTGAGTTGGTCTTTTGGTTTGGATGCCCTCTACCGTGTGATCGTGTCAACATGAATACCATCGTCATCATGCATGTCTTAGCGAGAGGATATTTGTCCTTTTTTATTCAGGGTCATTTTATTGACGGAATTGCTGACGCATCAGAGATGATGTCTAATGTGAGATATACAATTATATTTTTAATTTTTGTATTCTTCATTTGGCTTCACTCTGTGCGTTTTTGTGTGATCAGTAATTCCGTCACTTTTAATTTCTACGTTACATGTTTTTCAAAAACATTTTTAGTTTTGAAATATTCAAAATGGCTTGCAATACTTTCAAACAATAAATAAAAAGATATCCCGAATGGCAGCTGCGATACGGCGGGCAAATGGTGCATGCAGCGTTCTACATAGATCGCGTGGCTGAACGCAGCAGTGGATTGTATTCGCAACCCACATATCGCTTAGGTGTGTGCCATTTGTATGGTTTACATGTGCATCATCTGTTTGGTGATCGCCACCGCCACCGCAGCCGCTTTGGTTTGCGCGAGCCTTTATGGGTATTAATTTTGTAATTGCGAGAAACGAGAAGCTATCTCAAGAACTCTACTTTCTCTGGCTCAAAAAAAAAACATACCGAACCAAGATGTAGATTTCTATTATTCGATAGTTGTGGCTAAACACTCCTGAATTTTCCTTGTGGTTTTGATATTGCTCGACGACTCAGCATACCAGATTGAATCCAATTTGGTTGTGTCTTGATTAACCAAAAAAGTGTACTTTGTTCTACTTGCATAACCTTCGGCAGGATGGTTTAATCGAAATGATCCTCTTGAGCAGTCACGTTTGAAAACATCGTCCTCTTCGGCCAGATGGAAAGCACTAAGATATTTATAAATATATAATTCTTTTACGTTTTTCCACAATAAAATTCACACAATGCTAAACAAAAATCAAACAAAATTTGACGCTTGAGAAATGTCAAATTATTGTAGTGTGTGTGCAAACTGCAAATGTGTGTTAAATCTCAATTTAAAATGAAATTTCATTTGGGAGGTTAAATATGATCTAACACCACAAAAAGATATGATCTATGCCCAAACGAAAAACACTTTTTGATGGTAGATCATATTTCACACGAAAAAATTATGATCTAACGACCCAAAACAAATCACATTAGAGATTGTTACGATAGAGAAGTATGCGAATACGTCAAAGAGAAATGTCAAATCAAGAAAAAAGTTGACAGCTATCTACTTTGAAGGGAAACAATTAATTTCTCTGTTGAGGTTAGTTTGGTGGAATATTCCTTCTCTGCTTAATAATTCAAATTAAAGTATTATTTTTATTAAAATCGTTTGAAATCAGATTTTAAATAATCAAAAATATAATTCTGTGTGTAAAAAAACTTTATTTTGTTTAAAACGTGCCTCGAAGTGCAAAACAAATACTTTTAAATGGAAGCACCATAATTTCAAAGAAGAAATAGTTTAGTTTTAAAACAACAATAACTAGTTTTTTATCAATAACATAATAATAAAAAAGTGTGCCTACAATATGCCGACAAATTACTGTGTGCACGGCTGTAATAGCAATGCAATCACAAACAAAGAAGAGCTTTGCTTTACCAAGAGTTTGAAACCACTCTTCAAAATGTTAACATTTATTCTAAGCCGGATCGAAACGTTGCTAGGCTGCAATCTATAAAAAAATTAAATGCAAAAGTAGCACGAGTTTGTTCCGAGCATTTTATATCAATCAGATCAGAATTGTATTGAACAAATCAATTGGAAATAAAAAATTACTTTCACAGGTAAAAGTGCTCGACTCAGCGATGTCCATAATTCGGATTGGGTCCCTTCCCTTAATTTGGGATAGTAAAAAAGGACCATAATACCTTATCAGTTTTAATACCAAGACGTCGTGTAAGGGCTATCAAAAGAGCTGAAAACAAACATTGTAGGGAATGCTTTGGTGCCACCAGCGACAAATGTCACTCTAGCGGCACATCTAGGCATTTCTACTTTCTTTTATACACCTAAAGGAAATTTGTTTAGGAAATATTGTCGAGAAAGGGAAGTTTCTCAATTGCTCAATCTCGCCACTAGAGGGATCGAATTTGTAGGAAATTATTCGATTAGGTATAATTCACCTGAGGTGCGATACTCGCTCTAAATGTCATATCGTTTAGGATACGTCATCGAGTCCAGGCACACTCATTTCCTACATACTCACCATCTTACTCTCTATGTGACGGCCAACCAAAGTATAATGGCGTACCAGACACTTCCGGCATTTTCGTTCGCCTTTTGTTAACAATATTCTCCAAACTGACGCCTTGCCGTTTCCTCTTTCTTATTCACTTCAAGTAATTCACGAAGCGTCCAGAAAATACATGAGCGTGTAAACCCACGATCTAGGTAAATGATTCGTTCACGCCCATGTTACTGAAAATGTGACACTTCCTGACTCAGAATCAGTTCTCCAACAGATGGGACATAATATATTTAATTTTTCTAGTGACATGAGCTACAAATATAATCTGATAGCTCAGGTTCACTATCCGAAATAAGAAGAGTGAGTTTTCCATTTCATCAGCCAAAAATCAGACGACATAAAAAGATAGTTTTCCATGAATAAAAATACTTACCAGACCTGAAAATATCGATAAAACATCATACTTATACGTTTATACGAAGAGTTAGGTGGAACTGTCAATTTGACAGCACCAAAGAAAAGAAGTTATCGTCGTGAGTTTGTGGGGAGCACACGCAATAGCTTTCTTTGTGCTAAGCCTGTTTTATCTGGTTAAATAATCTTATCATTCTTCTCTATTTATATTACGTTTAAATCAATATGAATTGCCATCTGTGTAAAGTAAAAATTTGTGAAAGAGCTGAGCATATAATTAAATGTTTTGCATGCAAAAACTTCGTACATACAAAATGCGCCAAACTATTAAAAAATGATATAGAAAATTTGAGAAAAAATAGAAAAGAGTTCATATGTGTCAAGTGCACCGGCGTTCGAAGAGAGTCGCTGCGTACTGATCAAAGTCCAATTGTTAGTGCCGCGTCCGCGATGCATGTCAACCATCAAACAAACATGTCTAACTCTTCAGCTCCTATCTCCGTCGCTCCCACTAATGAAATTACTTTCTCTCATACATCTTCTTCAACATCCCCTGCAGCCGCAAGAAAAAATGCTCTAGCTCCATCAGCCTTACTTACTCAGCTTTCATCGTCTTCGACTTCTTCTTCCTCTATTTCATCACGTCATACATCGACCACCACCGATGTGAATGCACCCGAACCCACAATAGATAATCCAGTCACTCTGATCATGCTTTACGACGAGATTATAAAACTGCAACTTCTAAACACTGAAGCTCTTACAAAAATTAAAATCTTAGAAGAGAGCAACGCAAATCTTGCAAAGAGAGTAGAAGTTCTAGAGCATAAGTTAAATACTTTCGAACAAAATCAGTTGCAATGCTTTGTGGATATTTTTGGTTTGCCAAAAAATATAAACAAAGAAAATCTCAGAGAAAATGTAATCAAACTTGCCGTAGATGGTATTGGGGAAGCTATTGAAGATAACGAAATAGAATCGTGCTACATTAAACAGATTACTGATAGTAAAACTTCAGCGAATAATATTGCATGCGTTAAATTCATATCGGTTGCAATAAAACAAAAACTTTTGAACACGATGTATGCCAACAAAATCAAATTATCTGCATTAAAACTATTTGGAAACGCATCCAACTCAAACATTGGGAACAGTAACAGAAGAAACAACAACAACATGGATAGAATCTTCATCAACGATAGTCTTACTAAATACTCACGGTCATTGTTGAAAAAAGCTGTGGATCTAAGAACCAAAAAGTATTGTAAATACGTATGGGTTCGTAACTCGACTGTGCTTCCAAAGATTAAAGATGGGGATAAGGTATTATCAATCAGAAACTGTGAAGATCTTGCTCATATTTGCAACTCCATCAATGGAATTTAATAATCTAAACCATTTCCACAGTTTGTTTGATAGTACCTTTTCTTCTTCTTCTTCTGATGACCCTAATTGTCTATGTATTGATCATTCTCATGTAAATTACTATGGCTTCTCTATTATACACCAAAATATTCGTAGCTTAAGAAAAAATTTTGATTCCTTTTACTCTCATCTGTGCTCTTTTGATCATCTTCCGGATATAATGTTTCTATCAGAGATATGGATTTATGATTTGGAAACTTCTAATTTTAGCATCCCTAATTATACTTTCGCTGCTAATTGTAATAATTCTTACTCCGCCGGTGGAGTTGCAGTGTTTTACCGAAGCGATTTGGGTTGCACTGTGCGAAATTTTAATCTGAATAGTGCTGATGTTTTAAGTGTTGATTTGGAAATTCATGGTTCACAATTTTGCTTTGTTTGCGTGTACAGGTTACATAAATGCGTCGTTTCAGCTTTCCTAGATGAATTTTCTGATCTTTTGTTGAATTTAAAATCCAAGAATATGGCTGTTTTAGGTGATTTTAACATCGATACACTATCCGATTCATCTGATGTTGATAATTATATTTCTACCCTATCTGCTTTTGGTTTTTCTTCCTTGGTGTCTGAACCAACTCGAATAACCGATACTTCCAGATCATGCTTAGATCATATTTTTCTTCGACTGCATAGGAACAGCTCTGTTGCTTTTAAAACAGCAGTTATTGACCTAAAAATTACTGACCATCGATTAACCAGTATCCAGTTTAATCACGTTATAAAAAAGGTTAATATTGAAGCTTATAACGAGTTCAAAAATATAGATTATTCTGCATTGCGGTCTGCCTTAACGTGTGTATGGTGCTACTGATCTTTCCATTGCCTTTGACCTTTTTATTTCAAAATTTCAACTTCACATTTCCAATTGCAGTGAAATCATAAACAAAAAAACTAACAAGCTAAAACGCCTTAAACCGTGGCTGTCTTTGCCGCTTTTAAGAAAAATAAAAAAGAAAAACCGACTCCGCATATCTGTCGATAAGCATCCTTATAATCTAAGGCTTAGAAATCATGATCTTCATCTGTGTCGTGTTTTAAAAACCGAAATTAAAAAATGTAAAGATGATTACTATACTAGCAGGCTAGCCGAAAACATTGGCAACATTAAAGAGGAATGGAGAATTGTGAATGAGATACTCAACCGTGGTACGGCAGATGTTGATCTCAAAATTATTAAAGATAATACGGTTTTCTCAAATCCTATCGATGTAGCGAACATTTTTAACGAGTATTTTTCGAAAATCCTAAATGCTCCACAAGTTGAAAATCTCAATTGCCATGATGATGTCATCCAGCATGATGTATCTAGTTCGGATACTTTTTGTTTTTTTGATTTTTCTGCCTTTGAAATTCATAAACTAATTCTATCACTTAAATCTTCTAATTCATCTTCTCATGATCTTATTTCAAGCATTGTTCTTAAAAATGTGTCTCTCCTTATTTCTGACGTCTTATGTTACATTTTTAACCTAAGTGTCAGATTGGGAGTATTTCCGAAATCGTTAAAAACATCTATAGTGATTCCAATACTTATAAAAGGCGATACTTTGGATCCGAACAACTATCGACCGATTTCTCTTCTTTCTGTATTCTGCAAGGTTTTCGAAAGAGGCATGAAAAACAGAATAATGTCTTTTTTAACTAGAACAGAATTCTTAAGTAATCTTCAATTTGGGTTTAGAAGTAAGCAATCGACGGAAGATGCGTTGTTGAAATTCTGTAGTGAGATTTATGATTCGATTAATGAATCAAACATTCCAGCAGCATTTTTCATTGATATTACTAAAGCCTTTGATATGGTCGATCACGAATTGCTGACTGTAAAACTCTTTAAAGCAGGTTTTAGAGGATTTGTTTTTGACTGGTTTCGGTCCTACTTAACAGATCGTAATCAAAAAACTAGGATTAAAAATAGTTTTAGCTCACTAACGACAGTCAAAATGGGAGTTCCTTAAGGTTCTGTACTGGGACCTACCTTTTTTTTGATATTCGTGAATTCTTTATTCGCTCAACCTTTCAAAGGAAAAGTAACAGCATTCGCGGATGATACTTCTCTTTCATATTCTAATAAAAACTATTTTGAAACGTTTTCCAATATCAATTATGATCTTGAGATTCTCCGTCGTTGGTTTAGACTTCATAAGCTGATTATAAGCGGTAAAACTAAGTACATGTTCTTTAATTTGCAGGGGATTGTCCCTGTAGGTTTGCCTTTAATTTACCATGCACCTTGCTGCACTAGATTTCAACTTTTTTCTCCAATGTTTAGATCTGATTTATATTGTAGTCCGGGTTGTTTTGAAATCGAATGTGTAGATCAATTTAAATACCTTGGAATTACATTTGATAAAAAACTTAGCTGGAACGAACATACACTTCAATTAAAACTTTATCTCAATAAAGTAGTCAGGCAAGTCTACCACCTTAGTCTTTACTGCCCCCTTTCTGTTTTAAAACTAACTTACAGCGGCCTAGTGCAATCAAAACTTCAATATGGAGTTTGCTGTTGGGGTGGCACTCACTCCTATAAAATAAAACAGCTACTTATAAGCCAGAAACATCTGATTCGCCTCATTACTAAGGTAACCCGAACAACGCCCAGTTTTGCCTTGTTTCGTAACCTTCAAATTCTTCCTTTACGACACTTGTACTTTTACAATGTTTTAAAAACCTTTTTCAAAAGAATGAATTCCAATCATATAAGAGTGCATGAAGTTCACTCACTGAGGTCCAATAACCGTAATTTTGTAACTGTTCCAAGAATCTTTAAATCGCACTTTTGTCATTTTTATTCAGTAATCGCACCGCGCTTATTTAATAAACTACCGGATGTTATAAGATGGGAAAGATCGGAATCAAAATTTTTAAACAGTATTGAAAAATGGCTGTTTGTATTCAATCATTCAGATATAGATGATATTATATGTCCAGTTATTTGATTGTATTTGTATTTATTCTTTCGTTAACTTTATATACACAGATTCATTCTTCGAGATATTGTAAAATTATTTAATTATAAAACAAACCCCCACATACATTATAATCTTGTTTTAAATATTAGTGCATTCGGCACTTATTCTTATTTTTGAATAACAGAATGTACTTAACTATTTCATTAATTCTGCTAAATTTACTATTTAGTAAAAGTAAGTTCAAATATGTATATATGCCATAGGGTTTTTTTTTTTTTTTTTTTTTTTTTTTTCATTTTGTACTTATACTGTAACATTTGAGCATTTAATGAAATAAAGATATATAAAGATATAAGAAGAAAGAAGAAAGAAGTTATAACATTCGATAAAATGACAGATGTGTCTAGATCTAGGAAACATGTTAATTTAATTGATTAAATCAGTTGCCAATTGGTTGTATGTCATTTATTTCCGAATAGAGACGACAAATCTGAAAGAAAAACAATTCAAATGTCATTAGTTAGATTCAGTAGGAAAAGAGAGTAGGGAAAGTAAGTGGTTATAAAATATAACCGAGAAGATAAACTAACGTATAATGTTAACTAAGAACGCGACCGACCGAGAGTATCAGGAAGCAATATGTTATTTTCCGAAAGTATCCAATCATAGGCGTTGGCAAGGTACATTAAGTAAGGGTAGTATATTCCGCATCTGTCAAAAAAGTAAACAAACAAAAAAATCAAAATGGCGTCTTCATGTGACCCAAGGCACTGTCGCCAGTACACATTATATTGATTTTACCAAATTTAATTGTTTTAAAAGAAAATAATGAACTGAATTGAGCTTATAAATGCTTCTATGCATAGTTGTATGCAGTGGTAAGTATATAAAGTATGTATAAAGTTTTTCAATTCAGTTTTTTTTTGTTTCAGGAGCTCAAAACTGATAACACTTCTGGCTATCGGTGTCAAAGGTGGCGTTGACAATAAAAGCCTGCATAGTTCCAACAAGGACATATACCATGTTATTGTGGTGCCAAAGGTGGCTGAAATCTTTTATTATTCAAGTATTGAATAACCATTAATTGTTCAACAGCCGGTGGATGGTATTCTTGCGGCCGAGTCAGCCATACGCATAGCAAAGATAGAGAAGCAGGCAATATAATAATGATAGAAAAATTTCGCCCACTGGCTAGAAGTGTGAAAAATGTGATCTGACGAATAACTTCTGGTTAAATCTTACCGATGGATCCTTGTGGACGTAAGTTTTTCCATGAATCCAGCAGAAATGACCGAGGGACCACTGTATTTCCGTTAAAGAACACAAAAACTAAATTTTTAAGAGTTAAACATCGTTCTATTTCTAGGCAAAACATACGAGAAACATTTGCAAATGAATCGGAATTCAACTATAACATCGTTGGAGCGATGCATGCTGAAATGGATGGCCATTACCTAGACAAGAGAACAGATAGTTTTAATCGTTACAAAGAGTATTTCAATGTAAGAGCTTTGTTGTTCACCAATTACAATTTGTAAGATTAATTCAAAATTCATTACACATAGGACACTTCCAATTATGGATATCCCGTGCGAGTGGTCTTCCTTATCGGACGCAGTGAGTTCGAACAACATTTAGGCAACGAAAGCAAAGTCCGTCTCAAACAAGAAGCAGACCAATACAATGATCTAATTCAAGAGCACTTCATCGATACTTACAACAATCTCACAGTGACACAGTGAAATCGGTAATGATGCTCAAATGGGCAAATAAAGGTACCATCACAGCATTATGTGAAAGGTGATTCGATGCGGTAGTCGTCAAGGAGTTCTTCCTTTTATTTATTATAAATCCTGGTAGGGACCATATCAAATATTTTGTATGAAAGTGCCTTAGGTTTCGTATGGACTATTTTTAAAAGACATACTTTTATTGCTAGTCGACAATATCTAAGAAGAAATTAAGGTTTAATATATTTTTCCCCAAATTGAATACAAAAATCATCATATAATTTTATAAAATCGTTTTATTGATTTTTTTCTTTCTTTTTCTGGAATTTTCTTCTTGAACAGTGTTAAGCTGTTTGATACGGAAATACATCCTGGATCGAAAAAAGATTTGTTTAACTTTTATGTCCAAAGGAATATGATTAGATACACTAATGAAATTTTTTATATAATGGCGTGAATAAACGATAGCATCCTTGTTTAATTCCTTAAAGATTGACTCCAACTTTATCATTTCTGCCATCATTTTGTCTGTTGGTTTTTGAAGAAATCCTTCAGTGAGTTGATTCGTCCAAGAAAACGAAGATTCCTGCTGATGGCTTTGCACAACAAGATCCGGCTTTTTAATCCTATGACAAATATACCCCGCCAAATGTTCGAGTCCATCGTATTGTAGAGATTCCAAATGATCTACGGGGGGTTCATCCCTTCAAAATCACTTTCCTTGCTTAGAGCAAATTCTAGCCGTATTAGTATTTAATTTATCCTTTCTATGGCACAAGAACACCCACTGTTTGCACATTTTCTGTTTTTTTGGGAACGCGTGGAACGAAATGTCAGCATTATTATTTTTTTTATTATTTACGCAACACCCGAACATAGCACACCGCATATTTATAATTTTTATAAAAGTTTTAATGGATTAGGAAGAAAATAATCCGCACACAATTATTAAGAATAAGGATACAATAAATGTATGAGGGTCACATGCACCAGCCATTTTGAAAAGTTTTGACAGATGTCAAAAAAAAATGAGCGGGAATATATTACCCTAACTTTATGTACCTTGGGCGTTGGCTTTTCAATTGTTTTTTGTCTCGGCCATTCAATCTCCATCATTCTTAGAAATCACTTCGCTTTTAGAAAAAGTTTTGTTATAATTCAGATAAAAGTTCAGAAATAGTCAGAAGATCATCATAAAATTAACATAAACATCTATTTATACATTATTAAATATAATACAATCGCTAAAAGCAATTTCTTGAGGAACATTTCTCAATTCACCCTTAAAAAGAAGGTAAGAGGTAGTTTTTTTGTCGACCATGCATAAAGCAAGATGGCGACGTGGTTTTTTGTTTGTGGTTAATGCACTTTCAAAGAGTTTTCTTCAGAAGAAAACACGTGCAAGTATAAAAACTAGTGATTTTAATAAGTTTATTTTATTTTTCACTAGGGTGTAAGTGCGGAGCACAATTAACGTGCCAATCCGAGTACTAAGTGCAAGACGCACCAAACCAAACACGTTTCATGGGCAAGGCATCATTGCACGTGCCATTCCAAGCACTCCAAGTACAATTACGCCAAAATCCAAAATCTGATTGGAAATGGATGTGGTATCAGAAAGCCACGAGAGACATATTTCAACATAGTGTTTCTTCAATAGCCAAAGGCTAACATCATCATATTACTCCGACATTAGGAGCAGCGAGGGAAGCTGTTATATACGTTTATATCGCCGTTGCAAAAATATCGAGGAGCGATTAGAACCACATGGTGCTCTATTTGCTTCAAAGCTCTAGCGTACAGGAGTTTTCTTGTTCCTACGTTTGTTAAATAAAGTTAAAAATTGAGAGCGTACATCTTTTTCGTCAAAAAAATTGTGACCACCAGGTAACTCTTTTATATATATTTATATTGAAAGACGTTGGTCTCCCATATAAGAAGAGATAAAGCTAAGGACCTTGGTGCCAAAGAACGCCCGTCCTGAAAACGCATTTGTTAATAGCACCCACCTTTTTTTGGAAATACCGAATGTATTCTCTTTTGGAAGCACCCCATATAATTTATTCGAACGCCCACGGACGGTGGTGACGTCAACACATCGTCAAAATACATCCGCCTGAATTTACGATATTATATTTATCTTAGATTATATATATACATATATGTATACGTTAATTACGCTAGTGAATTTACCTTTTTGAATACTTACTTTTAATATAACTTTAAAGGACTACATACTTACTTAATATTATTGAAAAGTGAAATTTCGATATAGATTGAAATGCTTATCCTATCTGTTTATCCATGTGTCGTCTTGTTTGAAGATTTGTGTCAGTGATCATTCCAAGAAGATTAAGTTTAAGTTTTCATTTGAGACTTACTTGATCAACACTGAAAGTGAAATTAAAGTTTTTTTTTCGGAATACAATTCCTAATTTTTTGTTGAGTGTAACGTGTATAGTGCGTTCATGAATCATTTAGATTCTTGTCCCGTTCGGAAGAATTTTCCTTTACGAGAGTTTAGGTAACTCGCTGTTTTTGGTTCATGTTACCAGCTTTTGGGTTGATATCCAGTCATTTGACTTTCTCAACACTTTACGTGCGTTTATCCTTTCAGACTTCTTAAAGTCAACTCGTCCTTGAGTATCTATTCTATGATTAAGTAGACATTACTTATACACTCGTCCTTTGGACCCAATCACTTAGTTAGTTTTTTTTTAATCATTTTGCATTTTTTTTTTATTTTTACACTCACTTCACACTTATAATCCCAGGGCAAGGTCCCTTAATTTTTTTTTTGAACTCTAATGTTCACCTTTACCTACTTTTTAATCACTACACTTTATTATATAAATTTATTTCTAGAGTAAGACTCAACGTCTTTTTGTTTCTGAAGATCTTTTCTTCAGTGATTAAATCATCCTTCTTATCTTTGTATGATCGTTTTGTCTGTTTGTTTATGTACCAGTTGTACTCAAGAAGTACACAGTGACAAGGGTTATAGATTGACGCTATTGAATTGAATGTCAATCCAGTCGGAGAATACTCACAAATAAGAGAATCATAAGAACAGATATAGATTGTTCTAAATAGAGTTATTATTACCTTCGTAGTAGAGTTTATTACTGATATAATTACATTCAAAATTAAACACCTTTACCTTATCATTTTTATTTCAGCGTCTGGTTCCAGTGGTGCACTTCTGCGATCCCTACGTTTTTGAAATTATATTTGTTTAAACAATATTATATTTTTATAACACTATATTGATTACACTATATTTTTGAAAAACTATATTAATAATATATTGCTATTCTATCTATCTGGGTATCCCCTGAATCTCCTTCTAAATAAATAAACCCATAGGCTAACGTCCTATATTTTTTTTGGGGTTCGCTAGTTTCGATAAAATCCCTGTACTCATTAGATTACTAGGTTAGTACAATTGAAGGTTTTGTCATAGTTTCATTGTCCGGTGTTTAGTCCATTTTGTTTTAGAACTCTTTTGTTTTAATTTTCTAAAGAAGAACAATATAGTTTAAGAAACAATCTTACTTGTGTTTACAGTCTTTTGACAATTTTTTTCTTAAGCGAGTCTAGAGTTGCGATAAAGAAATATACGCCTCTCTTTGACAATTTAATAATTGTTTTTGTTTTATGAAAAGATACTCAAATTTTCTTGACGATTTGAAAATACCTTAAGATTAACAAGCTTATACTTTTGTAAGCTCGATTTAAAATTAAAAGTTACAAATATTTCAAAACATTTAGTAAGGAAATCACTTGTAAGATTTTCAATATTTAGATACTTGACATTTAAGAATATTTTAAGTATTTGAATAAATATTAAATTTTGTATAGGTTTAAGATACAGTTAATAAAAATAAGATAAATTATAAAGTTTAAAGAAATTTGATACAGTTTTCTTCTTTATAATGAACGGTAGTTTATTTAATTTTTGGATAATTAATATTTCAGATATGGAGTTACAGTAAGTTACGACTGGAAGGGGGTGAACAGTTTCAGCAGCGATGGGTTAACCAATAACATTGGAGTGGTGATAGGGATGAAGAATTAGTTTGTTCTTATTCCTGTTGTGTGTGGATAGGTTGTTAAGGGTTAAGATGTGGATAGGCTTTTAGGTCTATTCCTTCTTTTCGAGTCAGGGGTCCTATAAATAAATTTTTCGGAGTTTCTACTCCAAGGGCAGCATAGGACAATCGGTGGAAGTATTCTGGGATGGAACAGATACTTTCTCTTGGGTGGGTATAAAGATGCCAGAGGAGTCGCATAACAGCTTAGATTTCCTCCCCCATATAAGTGGTACGATGTTGGTCATCTACCACTAGTCAACTCAGTGCATTGATTTCAGCGCCAAGCAGGGTTGATAGAGCTACAGTAGCACTTATGTTCATGAATATCTATGAACACTTCAATAAGCTCGCATAATCGTGTGTCTTCACTATTTAAAGTCACTTATCTGTTACTTCTCGTAACAAACAAATATTCAATCATCTTTTCTTTTATGGGAACGTTGTTGATCAGGCCCCCAGCAAACAACATTTTGATATTTTCTTTTCGAGTTTTCTATAGCCAAACTCGACAGGTTCGCACAAGTTAAAAATATGTGACAACGCTAGTAGATCCTAAAGCAAGGACTCGCGACCCAACTGAGCTAGTCAGCGGTCTCGACGTGCGAACCGAATTGCGATAGTCGATCTCAGCCCTCCTTTTCGAACTTCAGGTTTGTTGAATCTCTGAGGTTCATGGTTGAGATTGTTCTCAAACATGGATGCCATGACGATCCAAGCCTGGAGTTCCGCCTTCCGCTTGAAACTCTCTGAAGAGATGATAGGACAATGTGTCCATGGCGACCGTCCTAAAGTTTGCTTGGTAGAGTTTAGTTTTGATGTGGTGGTTTCACAGTGCAGGGTTTAGTTGTATACACTTGGTAACAGATGGCAAGTAGAGACAGCAGAGCTTGCCGGATGAAGGGTATCTTGAGTTTCTCTGTGGTGTTGTATAGGAGTGGGGTAGTCACTTGTTGTATTCAAAGTGGTGAAAGGCAGTGTACTACAAGTTATGGTAAGCATTTGTAGGTACATCATAGGGGATACTCAAGATATTGGATGAAGAGAGGTTCTGTAAGTGGAAGGTAAGTGAAATGAAGGCAAACAGTAGTAATGTCTCTTTCCAACGTGGCTGTGCTACAAGGAAGTGGACAGGGATGTTGAGGAAGAGATGTCATTGCATTAATGGAGGAATTTCCGTGATCAGGGTTGTCTTGTTTGCAGAGATGAGTTCTGTTCCGGTGAATTTGACGTCTTGTCATGGGATGGCCATTCCAAGGGGTAGTTTACACTTCTTTCTTTCATTTTGAATGAAAGGTAGTTATTTAACTTATTTCGTTAACGTTACAGATGGCGCCCAACGTGGGGCTCGAATTCGTTCCTTTGAGATTCGTTTGATTTGAATTTTGTCGTATTAAGTTGATTCGAAAATGTTTGAATTTTTTTTTTTTTTTAAATTTTTTATTGTTGAGATTTTGTTCTAGTGAAATATTTTGTTGATGAAGTAGTACTTTTCTTTTGTTATAGGAACAAGATCGAGGTTAGTAGTGAATACTGTACGACCGGGAAGTTGGTGAATGGTTTCCTAATTTTCGTCTGCTGCGTAAGGTTCAGTATTAATTCTCTCCCTCTCGTTGATAGGTACATTTTGGTCGTTTGTCCGGACTGGATAGTTGGTACTTCTAGTCGTCTGTTGCGGAGATCTTAGTAAGTTAGGCGATAGCAAAAGCAGATTCTGAAGTGATGGATGATTTTGTCTTTTGACCGGTGGTGGGTGATATCTGTCCCTACGCACGTCAGCTGCAGAAGCTAATTTGTCGTCTACTGAGAAATCCTTTTTTTTACTACATCAGCTACATTATTTCTTTTCTCTTGAATACATTTTCTGTATAGGAAGTTAAAGTAAGATTTGTGAAAGTTAGATTTAAAAGTTAGTTGTTAGTTGTTTTATGGAGTATTAACCGGTGGTGGGTGATTTAGTCCCTACGCACGTCTGCAGTAATACAATGAAATAACGAGGCAATATCTTTTGGGTTTAGCATAGCTAGTTTTCTTTTGACACGATATGTTTAAAGACCACACACTCTTAATTTTATTTGTTGGTTGATTGTTTTATTTGTTGGTTGATTGTTGTCGAACAATCAGATCAGCGTTTTTGAATGTTATTAATCCATGCTGGGATTGTTCACTCCCAGACGTGTATGAATATTAGGTTATTGAAAAATTTATCTTGAGGTATTATTTAAATTTTTGTAAAGACGGAATTACAAAAAGTTTAAAGTTTATTTTTGAAGTTAAGTAAAGTTTAGTAATTTTTCGGAACTAAGAAAAGTTTGGTAGAAATTTTCTTTTAGGGACGGAACTAAAAGGGAGTTTTGATTTTTGTTCTTTCTCAGAGACGGAACTGAGAGAAGTTCGTTTGGTAGGAATTTACCTTAGGGACGTAACTAAGGCAGGTTCTGATAATTACAGTTTATACAGTTTATATAGTTTATACAATTAATAAGATTTTTGAAGTAAGTTTAGATTTTTGCAGTGTTGCAAAATTAAGAAAGTTTAGTTTATAAAAAAAAGAAAAAAGTTAAATTAAGTATCAATGATTAAGTTTGTTTAGTTTTCAGAATTAATAATATTTGAATTAAATTACGATTCGGAAACTAGAAGTTATTTAAGTATAATTATTTAAGAATTAATATTGTCTTTCAATATAATTGAAGATAATATTCAGAGTCAATTAATTAGGTAAAGTTAAGTACAATACTTTCGACTTTTTAAGAATTTTGAAGTAGTATCTTTAGCAGTCGAAGTAATTTTTTTTGTAGGATCTGCTAGTCTACAAGGAGCGTTCTCTTTGTAAGACTATACACTCTTGTCTTATATTTACTTAGTGAATTGAATCGCTACATACATATTTTAGTTTTAAGCACTATTTTTATTTTTTTTGTTGTTACACTGACATTGTTGTTGCAAGAGATCTGGTACACAGTTGAATGAGTGGTGGGAATGGGAAGTTACTTCGTCCAAGTACTTACAATTCTGAGATTCTAGAAGTTGTAATTATGTCACCCACCTTACCTGCTTATAGTGGCGATCAGGGCCGAGAAGAAGATAGGTTAGAGGATGAGTCTAGTGGATTGTTAGATCAATCAGGAGTTAATGCGAGAGATGCGCCTCGTGATAACTCTGGGAATCGTGCAGTCGGAGAATTCTTTCACGATCCAAGAGGTAGTTGCAGCAGCGGTTGAACTACATCGTGAAGAAGACAGACGCTTCATGAGAGAGGAAATAGATCGAAGTCAAGCTTTACTTATTGATCAGTTATCCAACCTCTTTCAAAGCCAGCCTCTATCCACTAATCAACCATCCACTTCTCGAAACTTGGTGCCAAGGCAAACAATTAGTCAGCCACCAACAAAAGCAAGAATAGCGAATGTTCCAAATGGAACAACGGCAGGAAAACCTGCAACACTGCGTGTGGATTTAAGAAATTTAGAATCTTACCCAACACCAAATAATGAACCAGCAGCTACTTTTAATGTTCCGACGGAACATCCTTTAGGCATGGCTCAAGGTTTAAGCATAGATGATTTTCTTACGCAGATGAACGCGATTAATCTAGATAGTTCTCCTGAAACTTCATCTCCACGGAGACCCGTACGCCGTACCATCCAACGCAACTTCATATAGTCGTTTTCAGCAATACCACAAGTGGGGTATTAAGTTTGACGGTCGTAATATGTCCGTCGACGACTTTTTATTCAGACTCGAACGCGTTAGGTACAGCTATGGTGTCCCATGGGATGAATTAACGGTGAACTTTCATCACTTTGTTTTCGGCCAAGCTGAGTCATGGTACTGGATGTACCTTAAGGCTAATCCCCACACCTCATGGAGTTCACTCCAATCTGGTTTAATTGAACAATTCAGAAGCCTGGAGACAGACTCTGAATTATCACGGAAGCTTTCAGACAGGAAGCAGCAACACAATGAGTCATTTAACGATTTCTATAACGCGTTAATGTCGATTAATTCGAGGCTGCGTGTTCCGAAGTCGGAGAAAGAACTTATTGAGATCATTAAAACAAATGTGAAGAGGCGAATGGGTGAATTACTCATTACCTTTAGTACTCATAGTTTGAGACAGATGGCATATGTATGCCGAACGATCGAAAAGTTTCTTGACCGACAGGAGAGCGCGCGACCCTCTTTTGTGCCGAACACGCATCGACCTCCAAATAAAAGATTCATTTGTGAAGTTGACGAAGAGTCTGAAGCGCTAGCTGTAGCATTACCTGCTAATATAGAAGCTATGAATAATACATCCAGAGATAAGAGCCAATGGAAGTGTTGGAATTGTCTAGTCGTAGGACATGGATTTAGAGATTGTAAGAAACCTGCTGAGAGACAATTTTGTTACCGTTGTGGATTAGAGAACGCGTATTCTCCTACTTGTCCTAATTGTAAGGGAAACTTCAGGAGGAACAACCCATTTTCCGGGGGGGTTCGCTCCGAAAAGAGAGACCCGGAGTTTTAAGTGCTGAAAAGTCTTCCAACCTCAAAACTCTTATCACCATAGTAAAACCAATAATAAAACCCGTTGTTAATGTAACAACACCCAAACCAAATTTGAATATAAATATTAATAAAAATGAATTACTGAGGAAACCTTTTCACGAAAGGTTAAAGAATTATTATGAAGTCCGTAAACGTATAGTGACGTTTCCGGAATTGTCCAACCGTATTAGGAAATTACGAGATAAGTTCAATGAGAAGAAAAACGCTTATCGTAATATTGCTTCTACAACGTTAGAGAGAGAATCAGGTGATCCTCGACCATATATAACAGTAGAAATCCTAGGAGATAAACTACTAGGACTACTAGATTCTGGTGCTAGCATTAGTTGCCTTGGAGCAGACGCGCTAGATTACCTATCCAAGAAGAATATTACGATTAAGAAGATCAATTCCAATGTATCTACTGCGGACGGGCAGAAGCAAAAGTTTTGCGGAATGTTAAAGACCGAAATCAAGTACAAGGGTGTTAAGCAGACTATCAATTTGTATGTCGTGCCAACCTTAACACAAAAATTGTACTTGGGAGTCGATTTTTGGCAAAAGTTCCAAATTGCTCCTAACATCATTTCGGGAATGTCATTCCAGCTAGATAACGAAGTAAAGGAAAAGTTGATTAATCAGTGTAAGTTAAATAATTTAGAATCGAATAAACTCAATCAAGTTATTCAGAGTTTTCCTTCATTTGCGTTAGAAGGGCTAGGAAAAACAGATTGGGTTAAGTATAGTATTGATACAGGTGATGCTATGCCTATTAAGCAAAGGTATTATCCGGTCCCCCCGGTGGTTTAAAACTTGATGTATGCGGAAGTGGACCGTATGCTTTCTTTAGGTGTGATAGAGGAAAGCACAAGTCCATGGTCATCGCCGGTCGTGCTTGTTCGCAAGTCAGGTAAGGACCGCTTGTGCCTCGATTTTCGTAAAGTAAATGCTGTCACGAAGAAAGACGCAAGGCCCATTGCGCATATTGAGGGGCTGCTATCACGTCTTTCGGAGACACGCTTTATTTCAAGCGTGGATCTGAAAGATGCGTACTGGCAGATACCACTGGAGGAGAGCGCTAAGGAGAAAACCGCTTTCACGGTACCTGGTCGTCCCCTGTACCAGTTCAATGTTATGCCATTTGGTCTTTGTAACGCCGCCCAGAGTTTGACATATCTGATGAACTTAGTTGTCCCTAGGGAGTTACAAGACCAAGTCTTTGTTTACATAGACGACCTTCTAGTCGTAACGAAGACATTTGAAGAACATTTGAGAGTATTGAGTATTATTAGTAGAGAGTTAAAGCGAGCGGGATTAACTATCAATGTCGAAAAGTTCTGCTTCGAAGAATTGCAGTATCTAGGATACAAAGTAGGACAGGGTTGCTTAAAAATAGACCCCGACAAGATTACGGCAATAGTTAACTTCCCAGTACCAACTACCACTCGTCAAGTTAGACGTTTTCTAGGTTTGGCTGGATGGTACCAACGGTTTGTCGAAAACTTCTCAACTGTAGCTGCACCTCTCACTGATACACTCAAGAAAGAAAAGCGTTTGTTTTTGGCGAAGAAGCCACAACTGCATTTGAAAATATTAAACGAGCTTTAACGACTGCACCTGTTTTATTCAACCCTGACTTTGAAAAAGAATTAATTATATTATGTGATGCATCCGCGTCCGGTATAGGATGTGTACTCTGCCAGCGAGATGAGAATGAAGCTGAACGCCCCATCTATTACTTTTCTCAAAAGTTAAATGCTGCGCAGAGGAACTATTCCGTTACCGAGCGCGAATGCCTCGCAGCGTTTTTGGGCATTCAGAAGTTCAGAGCCTATGTTGAAGGTTATAGATTCAAGGTAATAAAGGATCACTCCAGTCTGAAGTGGCTGATGAGTATGAAAGACCCTACCGGTCGTCTGGCCAGGTGGAGTATGAGACTCCAAGGTCTTGACTTCGTGGTGGAACATAGGAAAGGTACATTGAATGTAGTGCCCGATGCTCTGACGAGAGTATACGAAGCAGATGCCTTAACGGTAGAAAGTTATGTTTCAAGTGTAGCACAAGTCCAAACCGAGGAGGTGCTCCACATTGACCTGGGCGATCCGGAGTTTATGTCTGAAGAGTATTTGCAACTCATCAAACACATCAGACAGGAGCAGGATCGTTTACCAGATCTGAAGGACAGCGATTTATGCTCCTCAAGCTAACGTCAGTGAAAGGGTCAATAGATCCATTCTTGCGGCTATAAGATCTTACATTGGTCTACTATCAGTAGTGCATTGCGTACGACGATCCATTCCACTTTAGCGATATCGCCATATGAGGCTTTATTTGGCCAAAAGATGATTGAGCATGGGGACGATTATAAACTGTTAAGAAACTAGGAATACTCAACAATTCTGAGATCGACTGGCTGCCGAAAGTAGCGAGGATGAATATTCTTCACACTTATTTAAAGTCCGCTTTAGCGAAAGCACACGGAGCATATGAGAAAGTATACAATGCTCGTAGTCGCATTGTAGATTATAAGGTGGGAGATGTTCTCTTCAAGAGAAATATAGTTTTGAGCGACGCAAGTAAGCATTTTAATGCAAAATTATCACCGAAATTTATTAAGGTGACAGTAGTTAGGAAATATGGAAACAATTTGTATGAGGTAGAAGACGAAAAGGGATATAGATCAACATCCCATACAAAAGACTTAAAGAAGTAAATTCAACTGTGATAAGAACAAAGTTTTTTTTTATATTATTTCATGCCCGGTTCTCAGCTGTGCATGAGATTCTTGTTTTATTATTGTTGTAGATGTTTTATGTTTTTATGTAAACTAACACATGGAAATTTTCAGTAAATAATCAACAGCGTTGTTGATGATTTAGCTTTCTATGATAGAAGTTTGATTCAAAATTTTGTGTTTTGAGCAAGAAAGTTGAGAGAGATAAAAGAAGAAAGAGACGGAGATACTAAAAGCATAACATAGCCTTCCTTTTTCTCAAGCTTCAAAACAAACAGTGTTTGTGTAGAATCTTGAGTTGTGTAGGGAATGCTTTGGTGCCACCAGCGACAAATGTCACTCTAGCGGCACATATAGGCATTTCTACTTTCTTTTATACACCTAAAGGAAATTTGTTTAGGAAATATTGTCGAGAAAGGGAAATTTCTCAATTGCTCAATCTCGACACTAGAGGGATCGAATTTGTAGGAAATTATTCGATTAGGTATAATCCACCTGAGGTGCGATACTCGCTCTAAATGTCATATCGTTTAGGATACGTCATCGAGTCCAGACACACTCATTTCCTACATACTCACCATCTTACTCTCTATGTGACGGCCAACCAAAGTATAATGGCGTACCAGACACTTCCGGCATTTTCGTTTGCCTTTTGTTAACAATATTCTCCAAACTGACGCCTTGCCGTTTCCTCTTTCTTATTCACTTCCAGTAATTCACGAAGCGTCCAGAAAATACATGAGCGTGTAAACCCACGATCTAGGTAAATGATTCGTTCACGCCCATGTTACTGAAAATGTGACACTTCCTGACTCAGAATCAGTTCTCCAACAGATGGGACATAATATATTTAATTTTTCTAGTGACATGAGCTACAAATATAATCTGATAGCTCAGGTTCACTATCCGAAATAAGAAGAGTGAGTTTTCCATTTTTGACTTCTAGGGAAAGTCAAGTGTCACCAGAAAAAAATCAGACGACATAAAAAGATAGTTTTACATGAATAAAAATACTTACCAGACCTGAAAATATCGATAAAACATCATACTTATACGTTTATACGAAGAGTTAGGTGGAACTGTCAATTTGACAGCACCAAAGAAAAGAAGTTATAACATTCGATAAAATGACAGATGTGTCTAGATCTAGGAAACATGTTTATTTAATTGATAAAATCAGTTGCCAATTGGTTGTATGTCATTAATTTCCGAAAAGAGACGTCAAATCTGAAAGAAAAACAATTCAAATGTCATTAGTTAGATTCAGTAGGAAAAGAGAGTGGGAAAGTAAAAGGTTATAAAATATAACCGAGAAGATAAACTAACGTATAATGTTAACTAAGAACGCGACCGACCGAGAGTATCAGGAAGCAATATGTTACTTTCCGAACGTATCCAATCATAGGCGTTGGCTTTTCAATTGTCTTTTGTCTCGGCCATTCAGTCTCCATCATTCTTAGAAATCACTTCGCTTTTAGAAAAAGTTTTGTTAGAATTCTGATAAAAGTTCAGAAATAGTCAGAAGATCATCATAAAATTAACATAAACGCGTGTGAATATATCTATTTATACATTATTAAATATAATACAATCGCTAAAAGCAATTTCTTGAGGAACATTTCTCAATTCACCCTTAAAAAAAAGGTAAGAGGTAGTTTTTTTTGTCGACCATGCATAAAGCATGATGGTGACGTGGTTTTTTGTTTGCGCTTAATGCACTTTCATAGAGTTTTCTTCAGAAGAAAATACGTGCAAGCATAAAAACTAGTGATTTTAATAAGTTTATTTTATTTTTCACTAGGATGTAAGTGCGGAGCACAATTTACGTGCCAATCCGAGTACGAGGTGAAAGAATCACCAAACCAAACACGTTTCATGGGCAAGGCATCATTGCACGTGCCATTCCAAGCACTCCAAGTACAATTACGCATTTTTCCCAGCGTATATTTTGGGTCGTACACCCCATATAAGTGCTAAGCAGGAAATTCCTACTCAACTTTAAAAGATCTCCAAAAATCTGATTGGAAATGGATGTGGTATCAGAAAGCCACGAGGGACATATTTCATCATAGCCCGTAATGAAAACGCATTTGTTAATAGCACCCACCTTTTTTTGAAATACCGAATGTATCCGCTTTTGGAAGCACCCCATATAATTTATTCGAACTCCCACGGACGGTGGTGACGTCAACACATCGTCAAAATACATCCGCCTGAATTTACGATATTACATTTATCTTAGATTATATATATACATATATGTATACGTTAATTACGCTAGTGAATTTACCTTTTTGAATACTTACTTTTAATATAACTTTAAAGGACTACATACTTACTTAATATTATTGAAAAGTGAAATTTTGATATAGATTGAAATGCTTATCCTATCTGTTTATCCATGAATCGTCTTGTTTGAAGATTTGTGTCAGTGATCATTCCAAGAAGATTAAGTTAAAGTTTTCGTTTGAGACTTACTTGATCAACACTGAAAGTGAAATTAAAGTTTTTTTTCGGAATACAGTTCCTAATTTTTTGTTGCGTGTAACGTGTATAGTGCGTTCATGAATCATTTAGATTCTTGTCCCGTTCGGAAGAATTTTCCTTTCCGAGAGTTTAGGCAACTCGCTATTTTTGGTCCATGTTACCAGCTTTTGGGTTGATATCCAGTCATTTGACTTTCTAAACACTTGACGTGCGTTTATCCTTTCAGACTTCTTAAAGTCAACTCGTCCTTGAGTATCTATTCTACGATTAAGTAGACATTACTTATACACTCGTCCTATGGACCCAATCACTAAGTTAGTTTTTTTTTTATCATTTTGCACTTTTTTTTGATTTTTACACTCACTTCACACTTATAATCCCAGGGCAAGGTCCCTTAATTTTTTTTTGAACTCTAATGTTCACCTTTATCTACTTTTTAATCACTACACTTTATTATATAAATTTATTTCTAGAGTAAGACTCAACGTCTTTTTGTTTCTGAAGATCTTTTCTTCAGTGATTAAATCATCCTTCTTATCTTTGGTATGTTACCACACACGATCACTTATATGTATGATCGTTTTGTCTGTTTGTTTATGTACCAGTTGTACTCAAGAAGTACACAGTGACAAGGGTTATAGATTGACGCTATTAAATTGAATGTCAATCCAGTCGGAGAATACTCACAAATAAGAGTATCATAAGAACAGATATAGATTGTTCTAAATAGAGTTATTATTACCTTCGTAGTAGAGTTTATTACTGATATAGTTACATTCAAAATTAAACGCCTTTATCATTTTTATTTCAGCGTCTGGTTCCAGTGGTGCACTTCTGCGATCCCTACGTTTTTGAAATTATATTTGTTTAAACAATATTATATTTTTATAACACTATATTGATTTACACTATATTTTTGAAAAACTATATTAATAATATATTGCTATTCTATCTATCTATCCTGTCTATCCCCTGAATCTTCTTCTAAATAAATAAACCCATAGGCTAACGTCCTATATTTTTTTGGGGTTCGTTAGTTTCGATAAAATCCCTGTACTCATTAGATTACTAGGTTAGTACCATTGAAGGTTTTGTCATAGTTTCATTGTCCGGTTTTTAGTCCATTTTGTTTTAGAACTCTTTTGTTTTAATTTTCTAAAGAAGAACAATATAATATTATTGTAACGTAAACTGTGTGCAATCTTAATTGATATAAGTATACTAATAAAGTTTATCCTTATTGATCACACTGTCTTTTTCAAACTAAAATAAAAACCCGAAAGTTAAATTTACTTTTTATTGAAATTACCTTGGACGCGTTTCGATAGAACTTGTCTATCATCATCAGCGAACACGACTGATGATTAAAAGTGTCATCTTCATCTTGAAAGGCATATAGCATTTTTGGTCCGAAATGCAAGTCATTGTTTTGATTTGGTAGAATGTATTTTCAAACCGCGACGGTGGTTTGACATCACGAACGAACGAACGGAGCAAAACAAAAAACAAAAAATGAACTTGTGCGTTTGATTTAGATGCACTTGTTGGCGAAGAGTAAAAGCTAATTTTACACCAATTGGAATAAACAAGATGTTATATTCCCATTATCCGCGTTCATTGATTTTTGGTCTTTTTGGATAAAGTAACTTTCATATGCATCTAAACGTCTCGCATCATTAACTTGTCGCACCAATTTCAAATTGTCCTTTTTAATGTTAAAGTGGTCATTCGTTAGTACGTGGTTAGCAAGGGCTGAAGGTCTACAGTTGTTTGTTTTTATGTATGTAATATGTTCTTTAAATCGCGTTTCAATGTTTCTTTTGGTTTGACCGTAGTACACTTTTTCACAATCGCCGCATTGTATTGAGTATATTCCCGATTTCTTTAAAGTTTCACTCCTATCTTTCGTTGAGCATAGGACATTCTTTAATTTGTTGTTGCTCGAAAAAACCATTTGCATGTTGTTGCGATTGAATACACTTTTTAATTTGTTTGTCAGAACTGGGTTGTATGACAAACAAACCCTTTTAGGTTCATTTTTTTTATCAATTTTTTTATTCTGTGCATATAGTGTCGTTAAATTCAAGTTATTTATTTTTCTCATATGTTTTAATATGAGATCGTCGATCATTTTTTGGTTATAACCATTTAAATTGGCGATATCTTTAATATGCTCATACTCTTTTTTGTAGTCAGCAACTGATAGTGGCAATTTACATAAACGATGGATGTATGAATGGAAGGCGGCTTTTTTGTGTTGAATGGGACAATGAGAGTTACTCGGGATGCAACGTTTGGTACTTGTTGACTTGTGGTAAATAGCAAAACTTAAAATTCTTTCTTTTCTGGTTATTGTAAGATCTAAAAATGGTAGTTTGTGATCTATTTCTTCTTCGACCGTGAATTTTATTTCTTCTTATTGTGAGTTGAGTAGCGTTAGCAAATTTGATATTTCTGTTTTCTTAACTATCGCGAAAATGTCATCCACATACCTTAACCAAATTCTTGGTAGCTTTCCTGAGTTCTTCAAATTCATTTCAAAATTCGACATGAAAAGTTCGGCAATCAAAGGTGAAAGGGGATTGCCCATACTTGTTCCATGTTCTATTTCATAAAAAAACCCACGAAATTGAAAATAATTTTGTGCCATACATTCTTTTGCAACGTTAACATATATTGTTTTCTTTTCTTTGGGTGTCTCATTTGATTCCAAATATTCATCCAAGGCTTTAAAAGCTTCTTCAATAGGAATACTGGGGAACAAGGATACCACATCGAAAGAAACCATAAATTCATCTTCTTCTATTTTAACATCTTTTAGTTTGTTGACAAATTCAAAAGAATTCTTTACTGAAGCACTTTCGATTGGTGGTAGGTTTTTTATTTCATTTACAAGCCATTTGGCTAAGTAGTAACATGGTGAATTTATATGTTACTACTTAGCCAAATGGCTTGTAAATGAAATAAAAAACCTACCACCAATCGAAAGTGCTTCAGTAAAGAATTCTTTTGAATTTGTCAACAAACTAAAAGATGTTAAAATAGAAGAAGATGAATTTATGGTTTCTTTCGATGTGGTATCCTTGTTCCCCAGTATTCCTATTGAAGAAGCTTTTAAAGCCTTGGATGAATATTTGGAATCAAATAAGACACCCAAAGAAAAGAAAACAATATATGTTAACGTTGCAAAAGAATGTATGGCACAAAATTATTTTCAATTTCGTGGGTTTTTTTATGAAATAGAACATGGAACAAGTATGGGCAATCCCCTTTCACCTTTGATTGCCGAACTTTTCATGTCGAATTTTGAAATGAATTTGAAGAACTCAGGAAAGCTACCAAGAATTTGGTTAAAGTATGTGGATGACATTTTCATGATAGTTAAGAAAACAGAAATATCAAATTTGCTAACGCTACTCAACTCACAATATGAAGAAATAAAATTCACGGTCGAAGAAGAAATAGATCACAAACTACCATTTTTAGATCTTACAATAACCAGAAAAGAAAGAATTTTAAGTTTTGCTATTTACCACAAGTCAACAAGTACCAAACGTTGCATCCCGAGTAACTCTCATTGTCCCATTCAACACAAAAAAGCCGCCTTCCATTCATACATCCATCGTTTATGTAAATTGCCACTATCAGTTGCTGACTACAAAAAAGAGTATGAGCATATTAAAGATATCGCCAATTTAAATGGTTATAACCAAAAAATGATCGACGATCTCATATTAAAACATATGAGAAAAATAAATAACTTGAATTTAACGACATTATATGCACAGAATAAAAAAATTGATAAGAAAAATTAACCTAAAAGGGTTTGTTTGTCATACAACCCAGTTCTGACAAACAAATTAAAAAGTGTATTCAATCGCAACAACATGCAAATGGTTTTTTCGAGCAACAACAAATTAAAGAATGTCCTATGCTCAACGAAAGATAGGAGTGAAACTTTAAAGAAATCGGGAATATACTCAATACAATGCGGCGATTGTGAAAAAGTGTACTACGGTCAAACCAAAAGAAACATTGAAACGCGATTTAAAGAACATATTACATACATAAAAACAAACAACTGTAGACCTTCAGCCCTTGCTAACCACGTACTAACGAATGACCACTTTAACATTAAAAAGGACAATTTGAAATTGGTGCGACAAGTTAATGATGCGAGACGTTTAGATGCATATGAAAGTTACTTTATCCAAAAAGACCAAAAATCAATGAACGCGGATAATGGGAATATAACATCTTGTTTATTCCAATTGGTGTAAAATTAGCTTTTACTCTTCGCCAACAAGTGCATCTAAATCAAACGCACAAGTTCATTTTTTGTTTTTTGTTTTGCTCCGTTCGTTCGTTCAAGATGTCAAACCACCGTCGCGGTTTGAAAATACATTCTACCAAATCAAAACAATGACTTGCATTTCGGACCAAAAATGCTATATGCCTTTCAAGATGAAGATGACACTTTTAATCATCAGTCGTGTTCGCTGATGATGATAGACAAGTTCTATCGAAACGCGTCCAAGGTAATTTCAATAAAAAGTAAATTTAACTTTCGGGTTTTTATTTTAGTTTGAAAAAGACAGTGTGATCAATAAGGATAAACTTTATTAGTATACTTATAAGAACAATATAGTTTAAGAAACAATCTTACTTGTGTTTACAGTCTTTTGACAATTTTTTTCTTAAGCGAGTCTAGAGTTGCGATAAACAAATATACGCCTCTCTTTGACAATTTCATAATTGTTTTTGTTTTATGAAAAGATACTCAAATTTTCTTGACGATTTGAAAATACCTTAAGATTAACAAGCTTATACTTTTGTAAGCTCGATTTAAAATTAAAAGTTACAAATATTTCAAAACATTTAGTAAGGAAATCACTTGTAAGATTTTCAATATTTAGATACTTGACATTTAAGAATATTTTAAGTATTTGAATAAATATTAAATTTTGTATAGGTTTAAGATACAGTTAATAAAAATAAGATAAATTATAAAGTTTAAAGAAATTTGATACAGTTTTCTTCTTTATAATGAACGGTAGTTTATTTAATTTTTGGATAATTAATATTTCAGATATGGAGTTACAGTAAGTTACGACTGGAAGCGGGTGAACAGTTTCAGCAGCGATGGATTAACCAATAACATTGGAGTGGTGATAGGGATGAAGAATTAGTTTGTTCTTATTCCTGTTGTGTGTGGATAGGTTGTTAAGGGTTAAGATGTGGATAGGCTTTCAGGTCTATTCCTTCTTTTCGAGTCAGGGGTCCTATAAATAAATTTTTCGGAGTTTCTACTCCAAGGGCAGCATAGGACAATTGGTTGAAGTATTCTGGGACGGAACAGATACTTTCTCTTGGGTGGCTATAAAGATGCCAGAGGAGTCGCATAACAGCTTAGATTTCCTCCCCCATATAAGTGGTACGATGTTGGTCATCTACCACTATTCAACTCAGTGCATTAATTTCAGCGCCAAGCAGGGTTGATAGAGCTACAGTAGCGCTTATGTTCATGAATATCTATGAACACTACAATAAGCTCGCATAATCGTGTGTCTTCACTATTTAAAGTCACTTATCTGTTACTTCTCGTAACAAACAAATATTCAATCATCTTTTCTTGTATGGGAACATTGTTGATCAGGCCCCCAGCAAACAACATTTTGATATTTTGTTTTCGATTTTTCTATAGCCAAACTCGACAGGTTCGCACAAGTTAAAAATATGTGACAACGCTAGTAGATCCTAAAGCAAGGACTCGCGACCCAACTAAGCTAGTCAGCGGTCTCGACGTGCGAACCGAATTGCGATAGTCGATCTTTTCGAATTTCAGGTTTGTTGAATCTCTGAGGTTCATGGTTGAGATAGTTCTCAAACATGGATGCCATGACGATCCAAGCCTGGAGTTCCGCCTTCCGCTTGGTACTCTCTGAGGAGATGATAGGACAATGTGTCCATGGCGACCGTCCTAAAGTTTGCTTGGTAGAGTTTAGTTTTGATGTGGTGGTTTCATAGTGCAGGGTTTAGTTGTATACACTTGGTAACAGATGGCAAGTAGAGACAGCAGAGCTTGCCGGATGAAGGGTATCTTGAGTTTCTCTGTGGTGTTGTATAGGAGTGGGGTAGTCACTTGTTGTATTCAAAGTGGTGAAAGGCAGTGTACTACAAGATATGGTAAGCATTTGTAGGTACATCATAGGGGATACTCAAGATATTGGATGAAGAGAGGTTCTGTAAGTGGAGGGTAAGTGAAATGAAGGTAAACAGTAGTAATGTCTCTTTCCAACGTAGCTGTGCTACAAGGAAGTGGACAGGGATGTTGAGGAAGAGATGTCATTGCATTAATGGAGGAATTTCCGTGATCAGGGTTGTCCGGTTTGCAGGGATGAGTTCTGTTCCGGTGAATTTGACGTCTTGTCATGGGATGGCCATTCCAAGGGGTAGTTTACACTTCTTTCTTTCATTTTGAATGAAAGGGAGTTATTTAACTTATTTCGTTAACGTTACAACATTCAAGTCTACCAAACGTAGAAATTGTAATGGTTTGTTGGTTTCTCAGAGTAAGTAAAAAAAAACATGTATATGGGTGGACAATATTTCTTATTCTAGAATGTTGTTTTTTTTATTTTATATATTACTTATAGATGAAATTGATCATACAAATGCCAACAGACACCTTATCATTGCTTGGAACTGGCACAATATGCAGACAGTTGTTTGGATGTGACACATTATATTGAAGAACAAACTAACCTATCGTAATGCGTCGGAAGATTGGGTGCAAATGTCTGTGCTGGCATTTCAATATAATGTCTGCTAGTTGCAAAGGAATGTCTGTGCCAGCAGTGGATTAGCGTTAAGCATTGGTTCCAACCAACTACATTATGTGCATATTGTGCCTGTTCCAAGGCAATAATAAGGTTGCTGTTGGCATTTGTATGATCAATTTCATCTATAACTAAAAAATCAACATTCTAGAATAAGAAGTAGCTATTGTACCCAAAAATGTTTTTTACTTACTCTAAGAAACCATGTGAGTGCATATGAGTGCACGTTTGTTAGATTTGGAGGTTTGTTTTCAGCTCTTCTGATAGCCCTTTCACGACATCCTTGCATTAGAATTGATGAGGTATTCGTCCTTTTTTGGTATCCCAAATTTAGAGCAGGGACCCAATCCGGATTATATACATCGTTGAGTCGAGCACTTTTACCTGTAAAAGTAATTTTGTATTTCCAATTTATTTGTTCGATACAATTCTCATTGATATAAAATGCTTGGAACAAACTCGTGCTTAATTTAATTTATTTATTTCGCTTAGTACAAGCACATAATATCTTAAGACTAAATAACAATTAAATCTTAGAGCTAAGGTGAAGAAAAAGATAAGGATTAAAAGGAAAGAAGGAAAATTAAGATTGGAGAGTTAGTTTGAGAGAGGATTTAGAAATTATTATTATTATAATGCTTATTACAAGCTTACTTAAATCTAAGAAAATTTTACAATTAAAATTAAAAAATGAATAACAAACTTAATTTTAAGAATATAAATATACATAACTACGCACGAAAACATAAAAAACATAAGAACAACAGTAATAAATATTAAAAACAATATTAAAATTATCTTATTGCTAACAATAATAAGGGCAAGGGTGGGTGACATGTTAATGTGAAAGATTAGAGAGGGGGATGTTTCGGAGGGCTGATTTAGAGGAGTTAAAGTCAAAGTTGTTAGACAAATTATTGGTGGTGCGAAGCATACGAGACATGGGATTGTAAAAGCTATAATTAGTTCGGTGATAGGGGATGTGGAAAAGGGGAACTGACCTAAGGTTGCGAGGATTAGTGTTAAGGGAAATAATGCGTAATAATTGGGGCAGTCAATGTTACCGGTTAAAAGATCGTGACGTTTCTCTACGTTTTTCGAGGGACTGAAGACTAATCAACTGTAAACGATCACGATATGGGGGAAGATGATAATTGTCATTCCAAGGAAGACTACGCAGCGCAAAGCGAATGAACCTTCGCTGGACAGCTTCGATCCTTTTTATATGGGTAATTTGGTATGGGGACCAGACTTGAGATGCATATTCTAGGATGGGTCGTACAAAGGTAATAAAAAGAGATTTAGCGATATATGGGTCGGAGAACTCTTTTGACCAGCGTTTAATAAAACCAAGTGTCGAGTTGGCTTTACTGATAATGTTGTCAATGTGCGAGCGAAAGTTGAATTCCTTATCACAAATTACACCCAAATCACGGCAAGAGTTGACCACGGACACTAATTCTCCATTTATATAGTATGTTCGGGGGGGTGGAGGAAGACGTTTACGTGAAAAAGTTATAGTGTGGCATTTGCTGACGTTGAGCTCAAGTAGATTTTTTTGGCACCAAAGAGAAAAAATATCTAAATTATGTTGTAGGGCACTAGAGTCATCAGCCGATGTTATACGCTTATAGATTTTCATATCGTCTGCATAAATTAAAAGGCCACAATCAAGAATATGAGCAACATCGTTGATTGCTAGAATGAACAACATTGGACCTAGATGGCTACCTTGGGGCACTCCAGAAGGTGCGTCAAAAGGGGCAGAAAGTGATGACCTAAAACGGACGACATATTTTCTGTTGGTCAAATATGAATTCAACCATGAGATCAAAAAAGGGGGAAAACCCATAGTTTTTAATTTAAAGATAATGATTTTATGAGACATTTTTTCGAAGGCTTTACTAAAGTCGGTTGCAATGACATCAATTTCATCACCTTGATCCATTGTGCACAGTGCATGTGAAACAAAATCTACCAAATTGGTAGTGGTTGATCTACCTGAAACAAAACCGTGTTGAACTGGTGAAATAGTTGATTTGCAGTGAAACGATAGTGTGTCATATACAATACTTTCAAACACTTTTGGGATACAGGATAATTTTGCTATTGGACGATAATTGGAAACATCGATTTTGGGTCCTTTTTTGTGGATAGGGACTATATAGGATATCTTCCAGGGTGAAGGAAAGGTGTTTTGCGAAATCGAAAGTCTGAAAAGGGTAGTGAGCGGCTCCAGCAATGTATCAAGACATTTCTTTAGGACGATAGCTGGTATCCCATCAGGTCCAGCGGAGTAGTCATCTTTAAGTTTTACAATCTTTTCTTTGATCATATCTGGTTCAATAGTCAGGGATGATAATGTAGTTTGGGGGGAACCATTTAAGTAATGGAAGAATTGAATATCAGGTTCAATATCGCAGTCAGTAAAAGATTGTTTGAAGAAATGACTAAAGAAATTAGAGATTATAGTAGGATCCGTGGAAGAATTGTTATTCTATGATGAAATCATAGAAGCATTTAGGGTTTGATTTTAATGAGGATTGCATACGAGTAATGTAATCTTTATAAAGACATTCCAAGAGATTAGAGAATTGTGTAAATGCATTTGAATACATTTGAAAATCGTAACACGAATTGGAATTTAAATATTTTTTCCACAGTTTGTTTCTTTGGTTGCGGAGAAATCGAAGATCTTTATTATACCAGGGTGGTGACGTAGAAAAATTTTTTCGTAGTTCAAACGGAACAGAAAGGGCAAAACACCTAAACATTTGGGAATAGAAGGTCGCTAATGCCTCATCAACTGACTGACGAGTATGTATGAAGTCAAAACGAGTGTTACAGAGAAGCATATTTAATTTTTGAAAGTTGGCCTTACGAAAATTGAAATGATACTCGGGAATTGTGGAAGTGAAAGATTTTTCGTAAGAAATGGACACAAGCAGTGGAGGGTGGAAATAATCTAGAGTAGAAAGGAGGTGGCCACATTCAACAACAATGGAGTTTTCAGGGTCAGAAGTGAAAATGAGATCAAGTTGTCTATTAAGATTGTTGGTGACGCCGCTAACTTGGAAAAGGCTAGAATCAGCTATACAATCAGTGAATAGGATTTCTTTATCAGATTTCAAATTGGTTGGATAATATGAGATGCCCTCGTCGTTGAGAGACCATTCGATGTGTGGCAGGTTAAAGTCACCCATACAGATAATTTCATCGTTACTACCAGCTGTATTAAAAAGAAAATCGATAGCGTCAACAGCGAGTTGATACGCATTTAATGGTTGGGACGGGCGAATGCACATGACATATAGGTGACGAGAAGCTAGATTGATTTTGACTATAATAAATTCAAATTCTGTTGACTGCGAAGATTTAATAAGAATAGTGTCGAAACGATTATTAACGGCTAATAAAACACCTCGGCCAGATAGATGATCATTGTCATTATCAACACCGTCTACGCGAAAAGTTACATATTCTGAAGTAAATAGTTCACTGCTAAGGAAATTGGGGGTTAGATTAGTTTCAGTTAATGCGAAGATGTCGTAAGGTAATTTTTGTGAATTAAAAAATACAGTTGATGTTTTAGTTCGAAGCCCTCGGACATTTTGATAGTAAATAGTGAGGCAATTTGGTTGATTTTTATCAGTTTTCTTGAAAGAAATCTGGTTAAAGACGAAACGGATTATTCTTATTAGCACGGGGGCGTTGATTTGGGGGGATGGTTTTTGAGTTAATATACGAGCTATAGGTTGCAAGATCATCTGAGACCATATGATTAGTAACATTGAAGGCTTCGTGGAAAGAATAATATAGCTTTCGAAGAATTATGGGATTAGTTGGAAGGCCTTCCTGGTGGATAGAAATCATAACGTTGGTTTTAGTTTTTCCTTCAACACAGACGAAATTAGGTTTATCATGAAGGTAGGCCAGGTAAAGTCGAACGTTATCGTATATGCGACGGTCTCTTAGACGAGACATTGTGTATCGGCTTTCAGTTGAACCGATATCTTGCATAGTTAGTTTGACTGTAGGAGGAAAGAGTGGATCAAGGAAACTGGGTGCGTTAGTTGTTGTATTGGAGCTTATGGGTCTATTATTAGGACTTGGTTTGGTGTTTTGTGAGTTGTTGCTAGTTAAGTTTCTTGGTATAGAAGGATTAAGAATGTGTGAAAAAGAGAAGTTAGGGTATTTGGTATTGGAGATATTATTTGGTGGTTGCGTTGGAAGAGATAAATAATTATAGGAAGTAGGAGGTTGAGGTATATTTTTATTTTTGGAATTTAACTTAGATGTAAGATAAGGCTTAAATATAGATTTAGGAACATAATTTTTTGTAGAAGGGTCGATCCATCGACTAATAACCATTGAGCTCTTATGAAGAAATTGAGGAGAGTGAGAGAACAACCACTCGTATGCCTGGGGTATGCATATTTCAAATGTTCCAATAGAAATACGATTGCAGACGATCAGATGAAAACGATAGTTAAACTTAAAATAGTGTCTTAGCCACGAGTCTGCAGCATGAAGAGGTGCGTCTGTAACTATAAAGGCAACTGGTTGGTTATTTTCTAATTTTCCAAGACGACTTTTCCATTCAGCTTGTGTCCAAGTCGTGCCAAATTTGTTTATGGAGTGAGGTCTGGGAGGACTGCAAGATGGCGGTGCTGGTGGCGGTGGTATGGGATTCTGTTCTGGAGGTGGTGTTAGTGGATTTAGTTCAGTAGAGTTATTTAAATCCTGGATTTCAAGGTGTAGTGATTTGTTGTTGGGTGCAAGATGGTCACTTGAAATAGATTCGTTATTGCTGCTCGAAATAGGTAGATCAGGAATAAATGAAGATAGAGATGAGCAGGAACATGAAGCTGTATCATCCTGAGTAGTTGATGTTTTAGTGTCGGTTTTGAAAGCGCAGTTGATATATTTATGTAAAGGATGGCATGAAATGACCTCTTTGTTGTGTGAAGCATGTTTCATCTCTTCCGATAAATCGGATATAGCATTGCGAATGGCATTGTTTTCTTTAAGTAGAAATTCTGCAAAAATCATCGAATTGTTACTAATTTTTTCGTAAGTAGCAGTAAAATTCCTATCAATAGTTTTAAGAGCCAACGATCGTTCCTTCATGGACCCTGCTAATCTTGACAAGCTGTCATCGAAGGAGTTTATTGAGGTGGTTAAAGGCTCACACGAAGATTTAATGACGGCAATTGATTTGCTTATTTTTTGTAAATTCAGAGCTCAGGAGGTTCGGGATTGAGATTGAATTATCAAGGCACTCTGATGTTTTTTGGAAAACTTTTTTCAAAGATACTTCGATGTTTGAGAGTTTTGCTTTGAAGCCAACACTGAAACTTTCAAGGTATTTGTTAGTGGATTCGCTATTTTCAGCTATCAGGTCAGTAATTTTCTTGTTGTTAAGACGAATAGTTGATTTTAGACCAGTGATATCATCAGATAATTGATTTACGTGTTCATTACTGCATTTTATTGCTAACATTATATGTGAAAGCGTGATTGTTTTGCATTCTTCACAATAGAAGTAAAAGTTATTCGAGAATTCAGCTAGGTGCGATTTAGCGTTTCTACTTAATCCAGTGCAAAGTGGGTGAAAAACTTTCCCACAAATACCTCTGCAAACTACCCAATCGTAAATTTTCGCACTAATTGTACAATTGCTATTTCCACAAGCAGTTGGGATCTCCATTATTGAAATTGTGCTATTAGAATATTTTTTTTTTTTTTTTTTTTTTTTTTTTCCTCTTCTTTTTCTTTCAGTGTATTCAAAACTTTGAAAGTAACTTTTTTGCTGCTTTATAGTCCCAAATTGCAAAAGCTCGAAAAAGGTTTGTGTATAAGCTTTGACGTGAGATAAGGTAGTGTGGTGTAAGCTTTAGTATTAAGATCTCAGTATAAATTATTGTAGATGTAGTAGGAGCATGAGAAGGAAACATAAATGTATATTGTTTATTGGTAGTATCATTAAGATAACAACTGGCAGAACATGTACTAAAAGTTGCACTCACCGGGAAAGATGAGACAAAAAACAAAAAGTTTTTGGTCTTGTTGAAGTAAAGTTATTAGGATTTAATAGTTGATGGGGAAGTTCCAAGGTCCGTGTGATGATAATGATCGACGGCTTTACCAAAGATTCTCCACAAATTTCGTCACACAAAAGTAGGCACAAATAGAAAAGGTTTTTTTTTTCTTTTTATTTTGTAGTATCAAATGGTTTTGCTTCGTTTATGCAGAACATATACAAATACCAAAAATTGCACTCACCGGGAAAGAATGAGGCAAAGCAATAAATAATTTGCAGTATCAACACGACAAAGAGAGACAAGTAATGTTCGATGTTTGTATTTATAAAAAAAAAAAAAACACTCGAACAAAAATTACAGCAAGTTGGAAAAGATAAAGTATGACTTTTTTTTTGCAGATTTATTAATTAAATAGGATAAGAACCGCTCTAATTAATAAAAAACAATGAACGAAAATTCAATTGTTTGGTGATTCGGCAAGAAGTTTGGATTAAACAGATGATTTACTTAGGAAATTCAATAAAAATATCGCAGAGGCAAAAATCAAGCGGGCAGATAGAAAAAACCAGGGCTGTCGACTGCTACTTTTTTGGTATTTAAAATCTGATTTCAGGGGATTTTAATGATAACAACACTTTAAATTGAATTATAATAAATATTCCGCCAAACTAAACTCAATAGAGAATTTAATTTTTTTCCTTCAAAGTAGGATTTCTCATTTGACTTTGACGTCTCGAAGCGAGAGGGAAAGAAGTATATTGCCGTTTGCTTAAAATCTCTATTGTAACAATTTCATTTAAGAACGACTTCTGTTGTTCTGTCAAATGAAATTTAATTATAAAAAAAGCAAAACATCTCACTTGAGTTCGACCAAAATCACATGGAGCTCACGTTTTTCGAGATGTTTTCATTTATCAACTTTGTGAAATAGCTTTCAACAAGAAAGTTGTCTTGATCTCAAACAATTATTAGCTAATAAACCACATTTTACTTTAATTAACAAAATGTTCAAAAAGATAAAGTGCCTTTATTTATATCTGTCCTCAAGTTTTAATTTTGTAACTTTATGCAAAAAAATTTTCGAAGCACGCCGCCTTTCTGCTATCACACTGAAGAAAGTCCTTGATGCCATCAAGGATCTTCTTGATAAAGGAACCATCGAATGCACTGATTCTGGAATACAACTGCAAGCGATGGACAATTCCCACGTCTCCTTAGTGTCTCTTAGTCTTCGCTCAGATGGATTTGACAAATATCACTGTGACCGAAACATCTCAATGGGAATGAATCTCGGCAGCATGGCTAAAATCCTTAAATGTGCAAACAATGAGGACAACGTAACGGTTAAGGATCAGGACAACGCCGACACAGTCGCTTTTATGTTCGAATCACAGAATCAAGAAAAAGTTTAAGACTATGAGATGAAACTGATGAATATAGATCAGGAGCAGTTAGGAATTCCAGAAACTGAATACAGTTGTGTGGTGCGAATGCCTTCAATGGAATTTGCTCGCATTTGCAGAGATTTGGCGCAATTCGGTGAATCTGTGGTCATCTGCTACACCAAACAAGGTGTCAAATTCTCAGCTTCAGGTGATGTTGGATCGGCTAACGTCAAGTTGGCACAAACATCAAATGTTGACAAGGAAGAAGATGCCGTTACAATTGAAATGCAGGAACCAGTAACGCTTACATTTGCTTGCCGCTACCTGAACGCATTCACAAAGGCAACTCCTTGTAACGTAAAGGACTCACTTCTATCGATGAAAGAAGTGTAAACATTCCCTTAGAATGGCCATCCCATGACAAGGCACCGAATTCACAGGAACAGAACTTATCCTCGCAAACAAGACAACCCTGATCAAGGAAATTCCTCCATTAATGTAATGCCATCCCTTCCTCAACATCCCTGTCCACTTCCTGTAGCGCAAACACGTTGGAAAGAGACATTACCACTGTTTACCTTCATTTCATTTACCCTCCACTTACAGAACTTCTCTTCATCCAATATCTTGAGAATCTCCTACGATGTACCTACAAATGCTTACCATTCTTGTAGTACACTGCCTTTCACCACTTTGAATACAACAGGCAACTACCCACTCCTATACTACACCACAGAGAAGCTCAAGATATCCCTTATCCGGCAAGCCTTGCTCTTCCAACTTGCCATACACTACCAAGTGTAAACAACTAAACCCTGCACTACGAAACAACCACATCAAAACTAAACTCTACCAAGCAAACTTTAGGACGGTCGCCATGGACACATTGTCCTATCATCTCCTCAGAGAGTTCCAAGTGGAATTCGGAACCCCAGGTTTGGATCATCATGACACCCATGAATGAGAACTATCTTACTCGTGAAAGTCCGAGATTCAACAAACCTGAAATTCAAAAAGGAGGGCTGAGATCGACTATCGCAATTCGGTTAGCCCGTCGAGACCACTGTCTAGCTCAGTTAGGTCGCGAGTCCTTGCTTTAGGATCTACTAGCGTTGTCACATATTTTTAACTTGTGCGAACCTGTCGAGTTTGGCTGGTGAAAACTCGAAAAGAAAATATCTAAATTTTAATTGCTGGGGGGCCTGATCAACTACGTTCCTGAATACGAAATGAGATTGAATGTTGTTTGTTACTAAAAGTAACAGATAAGTGACTTTAAATAGAGAAGACACACGATTATGCGAGCTTATTGAAATGTTCATAGATGTTCATGAACATGAGCGCTACTGTAGCTCGATCAACCCTGCTTGCGCTAAACTTAATGCACTGAGTTGACTGGTGGTAGATGACAAACATCGTACCACTTACATGGGGGAGGAAATCTTTGATGTTAGTCGACTCCTCTGGCATCTTTGTAGCCACCCAAGAGAAAGTACCTATTCGTCCCAGAATACTTCCACCGATTGTCCTATACTGCCCTTGGAGTAGAAACCCCGAAATATCAATTTTAAAGGACCCCTGACTCAAAAAGGAATAGACCTAAAAGTCTATCCACATCCTACACCCACACTGGAATAAGAGAAAACCACTCTTCATCCCTATCACTTCATCAATGTTATCAATCAATCCATCGCTGCTGGAAACCGTTCACTCCCTCCTGACGTAACTTATTGTAACATCTCCATACCTGAAAATTTAAATGTCCAACTATAACAACCGATACTGTCCATCGACCGTAAGAAAAACTGGTTTAAATTCTTTTCAACTTAATAATTTTTCTTATTTATTAAAGTTCTTAAACCAATACAAAATTAGTTACTATTTATTAAATGTTTAAATTTTTAAACTAACCAAGTAATCTATACTTAAATCTTATAATTGATATCCTTACAAAAAGTGACCCTACAAATGAGTCGTTTTATCTTAAACGTATTTAGAAATATAAGTTCTTTTCGTCAATGACGAATCTAAATGCTTCCAAGAAAATTAAGAGCTATACTATGATCTTTGTCAAATGTAAAAAAAAAATTATTATCAAATTGTCAAAGAAGACGCGTATATATATTCATATCGCAACTTCCGACTCGCTTAAAAAAAATTGTGAAACAGACTGTAAAAATTTACTTATTTACTTTCTTAAAATTCAATGTTTATATCTCAGAAGATGTAAAAGTAAAGATTGTTCAAAAACGGACTAAACAAGAAACGACCAAAACAAAGACTAAATTCATCTAAGACACAATTAAAGTATCTAACAGATGCAGTAACTTTATCGAAATCTAACGACAACAACAAAAATTACGGACGTTAGCCCGTGGGTTTATTTTATTTGAAGGAGTCTGAGAGGAGGATAGATAGATAGAATAGCAATATATTATTAATATAGTTTTTCAAAAATATAGTGTAAATCAATATAGTGTTATAAAAATATGTTAAAGTTTACTCAAAATATAATTTCAAAAACGTAGGGATGGCAGAAGTGCACCACTGGAACCAGACGCTGAAACAAAAATGATTAGGTAAAGGTGTTTAAGTTTGAATGTAACTATATCAGTAATAAACACTACCATGAAATCGCTAATATCAGGTAGCAATATCTCTATTTAGAACAATCTATATCTGTTCTGACGATACTCTTATTTGTGAGTATTCTCCAACTGGATTGACATTCAATTCAATAGCGTCAATCTATAACCCTTCACTGTGTTCTTTTTGAGTACAACTAGTACATAAACAAACAGACAAAACGTTCATACATATAAGTGATCGTGTGTGGTAATATAAATGATGAGAGGGTTGATTTAACCACTGAAAAAAATAAAGAGACGATGTCTTCAATAAACTTGACGTAAAGTCTTATTCTATAAATAAATTTATATAATAAAGTGTAGTAAAAAAAGTAGTTAAAGGTGAACCTTAGAGTTCAAAAACTATGGGTCCTTGCCCTGGGATTACAAGTATAAAGTGAGTGTAAAAATCAAAAAAAGTGTAAAACGATCAAAAAAAACTAACGAAGTGATTGGGTCCAAAGGACGAGTGTATAAAGGAATGTCTACTTAATTGTAGAATAAATACTCAAGGACGAGTTGACTTAAAGAAGTCAAAAAGGATAAACGCACGTAAAGTGTTTCGAAAGTCAAATGACTGGATACCAACCCAAAAGCTGGTAACATGGACCAAAAATAGCGAGTTACATAAACTCTCGGAAAGGAATATTCTTCCGATCGAAATTGGAAATCTAAACGATTCACGAAAATAATATATTCTTTACACTCAGAGAACAGGAATTGTGTTCTCAAATAAAAACTTTAACTTCACTTTTAATGCGGATTAGGTAAGTATCAAAAAGAAAAACTTTATCTTAATCTTCTTGGAAAGATCACTAACACAAATCTTTAAACAAGACGACACATGGAAAACAGTTAAGGTAAATATCTCAAATCTATAATCTATAATCAAAATTCACTTTGTCGCTATAGGTAAGTATGTAGCTTCTTTAAAATTATGTTAAAAGTAAGTATTACAAAGTTCACTGATATTATTAATATACACGTAAGTAATATAATGGATAAATATAATTTCCTAAATACAGGCGGATATATGTCGACGACGATCGTTGACGTTACCACCGTCCGTGGGCGTTCGAATAAGTTTGTGTGGAGTGTTTCCAAAAGTGGATATATTTGGTGCTTCTGCTGAATATGTGCTTTAGCTAGTGCGTTTATGGACGGGCGTTCTTTGGCGCCTAGGTCCTCAAATATGTCTCCTCGTATGGGGACCAATATCTCTCAATACAATAAATATATCAAAGGTGTTACCTGGTAGTCAATATATATGACGAAAAACAGATGTACGTGTCTTTTTTATTTTTAATTAAACAACGTGGATTTCAAGTGCTCCATATATTAAAGCTACGAAGCAAATACAGCACCATGCGGTTCTATTCGCTCCTCGATTCCTCGCTATCGCGATATGAACGCATATATTTGCTTCCCTCGTTGCTCCTAATGTCGGAGTATAGGTTGAAATTATTGAAGATCCTTCACTATAAAAAAATCCCTCGTGATTTACAGAGACCACACCATTTCCAATCGGATTTTTGGAAATCTTTTAAAGATGGACATAAATCGCTGTCTAGCCCTTATATCGGTGAATAAATTAATTTTACATGCTGGGAGCAATGCGGGATTGCACCTGGAGTGTATGAAATGGCACGTGCGATTGTGCTTCATACATGGATGGTGTATAAATTGTGCCCCGCACCTGGCTTATGAAGCAAAATTCTACATCACACATGTACCCTAATAAAAAAAATGAAACTGCATTAATTTTACTAGTTTTATAATATGTGTGCACATTTCTTTAAGGAAAAACTCAAGAAAAGTGCCTCGTGAACAAAAAAAAAATGTGTCGCCATCATGTAATCTACATGGCAGACAAAAAAAATTAATTACTCCTTACCTTTTTCTAAGGGTGAATAGCAAATTTTGCCACAGAAATTGCTTTTAGCAATTTATAAAATGTATATTTATGTTTGGAAATATATACAATCACACGCGAGAAAATATTTATGATGATTCAGGTATTATTTCTGAATTTATCAGAATTCTTACAAACTTTTCTAGAGGCGAAGTGAATGATGTGACAGATGGAAATTGAATGGCCGAGACAAAAGACAATTGGAAAACCAACGCCTATGTCTGGGATGCGTTCGGAAAGTAACATATTGCTTTCTGGTGAACATGACGATGCGTTCTTTGTTAACATTATACATTATTTATAACCACTTACTTTTCCTACTCTCTTTTCCTACTGAATCTAACTAATGACATTTGAATTGTTTTTCTTTCAGATTTGACGTCTCTATTGGGAAATAAATGATATACAACCAATAGGCAACTGTTTTTATTAATTTAATTAGCATATTTCCAGGATCCAGATACATCTGTCATTTTACCAAATGTTATAACTTTTTTTCTTTGGTGCTGTCAAATTGACAGTTCCACCTAACTCCTCGTATAAATGTATGAGTAAGACGTTTTATCGATATTTTCAGGTCTGGTAAGTATGTTTATTCATGGAAAACTATCTTTTTATGTAATCTGATTTTTGGATGTTGACACTTGACTTTCCTAAGGTGTCAAAACTGGAAAACTCACTCGTCTTTTTTCGGATAGTGAATCTGAGCTGTCAGACTACATTTGTAGCTCATGTCACTGGAAAAATTAAATATATTATGTCCCATCTGTTGAAAAACTGATTCTGGGTCAGGAAGTGTCACACTTTCAGTAACATTGGCGTGAACGAATCATTTGCCTAGATCGTGGGTTTACACGCTCATGTATTTTCTGGACGCTTCGTGAATTACTGGAAGAAAATGTGAGAGGAATCGGCAAGACGTCGGTTTGGAGAATATTGTTAACAAAAGGCAAACGAAAATGCCGGAAGTGTCTGGTACGCCATTATACTTTGGTTGACAGTCACATAGAGAGTAAGATGGTGAGTATGTAGGAAATGAGTGTGTCTGAACTCAATGAAATATCCTAAACGATATGACATTTAGAGCGAGTATCCCACCTCAGGTGGATTATACCTAATCGAATAATGTCCTACAAATTCGATCCCTCTAGTGGCGAGATTGAGCAATTGACAAACTTCCCTTTCTCGACAATATTTCCCAAACAAATGTCACTTTGGCGTATAAAAGGAAGTAGAAATGCCTATATGTGCCGCTAGAGTGACATTTGTCTCTGGTGGCACCAAAGCATTCCCTACATCCTTTGTCAAACCAAGTGTAGTTGTCGATGTCAGCAGATGTTCCCCTTGTAGTTGAATATCGTATTCCCGATTTGGGACACATCTGTTACTACCTGGCGCCAAAGATCGAAGACGATGAGAGCTTAGTCGAGGGGACGCTATCTTCTGTTATCTAGATTTACAAAAAAAAATTTTGATATCTTAACTGTATGTAATGTAAATCCGCAAGAAATAAAAAAAGAAAAAAACTACTTTGTATTTGTGAGTTAAAGAACACAAACGCAGTCATTTTTTATTTAATTTAACACTATTCTAGGTTTATTCTTTACATTATTGATTTTGTAACGTAAAAATTATCACACTGTCTGGATAATAGACTCTTTTCGTTATTAGAGAAAGGGACACACCTACTAAACATCCCTGTAGACCGCTCAACCAGAGACCTCAATTCCTTTGATCCTTGTTGAGCGCCATCTATAGAATAGCAAGCATATTACCTCCTCCATTCTCTTCCACCTACAGAAACTCCTGACCTCCAGGTATCTTAACTTCTTCCTTTGGTGAATCAACCAGCTTACCATACTCATAGCTCCCTGTCCCTCACCACTCGGAACATGACAGGTCACTACCCTACCTTATGATTACCCCAACAAGAAGTCTAAAGTATCTGCCAATAGACAAGCCATGCTCTTCTGCTTGTCACACACAACCTGATGCAAACAACTAAACCCTATACCCTTTACAACCGAAACCGAACCAACTCAGCTAAGGAAACGCTAGAGATATCAACATGTGCCCCATAATCTCCTCAGAGAGTTTAAAGTGGAAGGCGGAACTCCTAGCTTGGATCGTCATAATATTTAAGATTGAGAACTATCTCGACCTCAACTATTAGAGATTCGACAAACTAGAAATTCAAAAAGAGGGGGCCGAGATCGACTATCGCAGTTCGGTTCGCACGTCGAGACCACAGACACAGACAAGAGAAATATACAGATGTCGAATGTGGGCTCTATCAAGTTTAGTTCTCCGTTTTAATGAAGATGACGCCACTAAACACTTTTCTCAGATTTATGTATGATCATACGGTTTGAGAATTAAGATCTTACTTCATACCGATTCCAGAACGGGAAATTGCCAACTAGAGTCACATTTCACACATAATTTGTCTTTTTGTTTGTTTTTTTCTGACTCGCATCTCGCGTCAATGTGACTGGTGCGGAGGCAGCGCGGCGCGCGGCAGGTCGACGACGTGTCTTGTGATTTTGTGATCAAAAAAGGATTAGGGGTTGATGGGTTACTTACGATGTTTTTTTTTGTTGTTTTCTTAGGTGCTTAAATACTTACTGAGAAAGACGATGCAAATGCGGTGTGTAGATGTGGATTTATTTATGAAGTAACTATGATTGTGTATAAACATATTTTTACATACACTCAAACATACCTGCTTCGTGGGGTAGCAGATTTCTTCATAATTAAAAAGACGTTCTTTTGTTTGAAAATTTAGATTTAATGATTTTTTAAGATACACCGAACAAAAAAAAAAATTGATAATAAATATAATTTAAAATTGATAATTTTTCGTTACAATTTTCAGCTAACATTAAAATTATCAATATTGATGTGGTCCTCATATCATTTGTGTTTGAAAAATATCATTTTAATACCTATTAAAAAAGTGTTAAATTTAGAATAAAAAAACCCCCTACCTATATAAAATACTGGGCTTGTGATATTACATCATATTCATTTAATATTAAATATGTATATCAAATTGATATTTTTTTAATATCAAAATGATATGAAAATAATTGTTTTGATATTTTTTATTTGCTAAAAATAGTAATTAGCAATGTCAATGTAATATGTAGATAATTTCAAATTGATATTAATAGGCGTTTTTCTTTTTTAGTTCGCAGCAGAACCTGAGTTGTCAAAAAAAATAAGTGTTTCTTTTTTCCTTCAGAGTGTGTTCAGAGTGCGCTCTACGAGCTCCAAATCAATAGATGGGGCAGACTGAGCTAAAAGCTGAGCAAAAATATAAGCGTCAAAAGTGAGATGCTTTCAAAGCAATTCGATTTATAAAAAGAAGAAATAAATAATAAATAAAATTAAAATGGCGGATAAATGTATTTTAAATTTAAAAACAATTTTTGTTCGGGTTTTTTATTTGGCATGAGAAGGAGAAATAATTGCGTTCTTGAATTCGTTTCATAAATACCTTTTTTTTATAATGCACTCGCACTCAAAGGGATATTAATACCTTAATAATGAATTAACATGTGCGAGCGAGGAGAGAGAAGGAATAGAAAGATAGGAAAGAAAGTTGTCACAGTGGATTGAGATTATAGGTGATAAATATCACGGAAATCCCACGGGTGGCGTCCAGTTGAAACTGGGGGAATAAATAAAAACTGCTGCCCAGGCTGGGTTTGAACTCAGAGCTCTAAGGTTAAGTAACGAAGCAACATCCACTGTACCATTGCCACGCGCTCAGAACATAATTGGTTTAGAGGACGTTCGGAGCGAGCTCAATATGCACGAACTCTGTTCAGAGCTTTTTCTGAATGCAAACAGAAAAACCGCCTAATAATATCAAACAACTATTAAACCGTTGGCTTAAGAAAAACCATTAGAAATTGATATGAGAAATACCATTTTCATATTACATATAATGTATGTACCTATACAGTGTGATTGATAGGTATAAGGTGTAACAAAAAGACAGAGCATGTAGGTTGGGCCGAGAAAAAAATCGTATAGGAGGGGGTCTATTTCCCTTCGTTTAGCCGGGAGGGGCAATTTTTGAAAAACATGCCTTAAATTGAAAAAAAAGTATTAAAAAATAACGGTAATTCCCACTATGCCATGCTATAATTTTTTGTGAAGCCAAAAACCTATTCTTTTATTGTAATTGTAAATGAAGTTATTTTAGTGAATTGTTTTCAAAATATTAACTTTCAAACTCAAAATTTTGAAAAAAAAAAATATAAACTAATTTTTTTTTCAAAATGTTACGTAATCAATAGATTTTTTTGTTCTCAAAATTCAATGCTCCCATTTATTTGAAATCTAACACTGGAAACCGTATGGCTTTATTACTTTTTGTTGCCAAGCTATTGCAAAATAACCGAACCTACTTCTTCACAAAAACACGAAAAATTGGCTAAATTATCACTTGTGCCATCCCGTAAGGCTAGATTTTCTTGTGCGAAATTATCACCCCTTTCTTTGTATACGCACGAAAATCCGTACAAAAAAAAAACAAGATACACAACCTTCATCAACTCTCATATACTTCATTATAAAAAATTGGGTTGTTTACATTTTTTTGGAATGTACAGAGGTAGTCAAAAGTATTTACACAACGAACTTTTTTTGCATTGAAATTCAATTCAATTAAGCTCTTTGTGTGACTACCTCTGTAGATACCTACCAGACATTGTTTTTGTATTCATTGGCAAAAAAAGAGAAGAGGAAAAAGTTTCATAAGTCGAAACCGACACCAATCAAACATCATGCGCTTCCTTTTTAAAAGGATTGCGCAGCGACACAAGGCACGAGGGTTGTTATTTGTATTTCTGTTTGGTATGAGTTTGAGGTATTCTAGATTTTCAATTTGGTATGCTCATTGCTCATGTTCATAGGAACTGGTTTTTTGGTATGGAGGTATGGTATGGTAATGGTATGTTTAATTTTATCGAAGGATGTCAATTTCTCGGACATGTTTGAGTATGAGGTATGCTAGTTTTCGATTTTGGTATGCTAGTTTTGAATTTTTTTTTGAATATGATTTTGTTCTACTATTCTACATCTGTATATTTCTTTTGTCTGTGCCACAGACTAGCTCAGTAGGGTCGCGAATTCTTGCTCTAGGATCTACTGGCGTTGTTACAATTTTTAACCTCTGCAAACCTGTCGAGTTTGGATGGTAAAAACTCGAAAAGAAAACATCTAATATTGATTGCTAGGGCCCGATCAACTATGCGTAAGTACCCTTAAAGCGATGGAATTGAAAATAAAGAATTGTTGCTCGGTACAACCGACAAGAGACCTATACGAGAGATGACACAGTAAGTGAGCTTAGAGGTGTTCTTAGATAAAAGAGAACACTGCGTAATTCAGCTCAGTCAACCTCTCAAAACGCGACTTCAATGTATATGGTTGACTAGTGATACGAATACGAATAAGTATCACTGTTGTAAAGAGAGGGAAGGAACTGCGATGTTTTTGCTCCTCCATAGCTCGTAACCCACCCAGAGAAAGTGTCTAGTCATCCTAGATTACCTCCACCATATCGTCTTAGGTAAGCTATAGGGATGTCAATCCCTGAATTTTAACGTCTAAGACCCCTGAACCTGAATGTGTAGACAACCAAAAAGTCTACTCACATTCTATACTTCCTACTATCTGAACTATCATCACACACGAAAAGTTCCAAACAACCTAACAAACCGGAATAAGAGAGACTGAACTCTTCATTCCCTAACCTGCCTAATTGAGAAAATGATGTTACCAATCCATGTCTTACGAGAGATATTCACTCCTCCTGTACGTACTAACTCAACACGCCATATCTGAAAAATAAAGATAACCAACTTCTAAACAAACAACGTATGCTATCAGCATCGAAAACAACTTATCTTTTCTTTAAACTTTATAATTTTTAAAATTTATTGATTTTATCTTAAGTCTAAACAAGTTTACTTTTCATTCAAAGTAAAAAAAAAAGAGTGAAAATCATTCACCAAATATTCTATCTTTTCCTTAAGGGATTTTGTCACAAATTAATCTTATTTAATGTTCTTATAATTTCAATTTAATTTTCTTTTGTTAATAAAAAAAATTTTCAACTGTCTTTAAGAAATCTTATGTCATTTCTAATCATCAAATAAAACTTTATAATCTAATACCTAAAAGTTAAAAGAAATCTAAAACTATAGTAAAGATTCTCAAAAGATATCATTCAAAATTTTAATCACAACAAAAAAAAATTGAATATCAAGGTAACAACGTATGCTTACATATCGTTACTCCAGACTCGCTAAATAAACTAAAAACTATCTTTTGCTATAGTGACTATTGTATTGAAATCATTCAAATATAACGTTTATAAATTTCAAGTAAAACGTTTGTAAAATCTTTTGAATGTATATAAAAAAAAACTAAAGACGGACCAAAGATTTGTAAATCTCGACAAAAACTAATACCGACGGCACGAAAAGACGAAAGCGCGAAAAAGTTATGCAAACTCTAAAACCGAGTCAAAGGATGCAATGATTTTACTTAAACCCTACAACCAAACCACAAAAAAAAAAAGTAAGGGACGTTAGCCCTTGGGTTTATTAATATAGAAGGAGACCAAGGATGGATAGTAAGAGAAAAAGTAAAAATATTCAATATAGTTATTATTAAATGTAATATAGTAATATAGTTAATCAATATAGTATGTCGAAGCAAACAGGCGATCCCAGGAGTGCACTGCTGGAAACCAGACGCTGTGAAAAAGAAAAAGTTATTTACCTACTAAAGCTACAGTATAACTATATTAATACCCTTCAAATCCTTTATGAATCAAAGGAAAAAGTATAAGCTTCACTCAATAATGAGTACCAGAAGCTATGCCCTTTAGGAAAGATCTCATACACGAAGTATCCTCTTCTATAGGTGGCTATGTATACCACCTGTGGATATTCCGGATAACGCGCGCGATACAAAAAAAAAGTATTCAAACACGAACAAATAAGTGACTATACGTTGAAAACTCTTTCAACAAGGAAAGTGAAATCTCACTGGACGAAGAATCTCAAAGTAGATTCAAAATAAGACACTACGTCTTCTTCTGTAACTGGTACAGTAACAATCAAAAAGTAATTTAATCTCTAATGTGAGAAAGATAGATGAACGAAACGTCCGCTGAACTCAAAAAAAAAGAAAGGAGGTCTACCTACAGGATGACCTGGGAGACAAGTGTAAAAAGAAAACTAAAAAAAAAGTAAAAAGTGCCTACCATATGTTGGGAACTGAGTGTTCCTTTAAGATACGTACAACAATATCTCAAACCACGAGCAAAAATAGATACGTGAAGTATCAAAACCGGGATGTCAACTAAGTTCTTCAATGGAACTAGTGACTTAAGGAAATTTTTAAACACGTTAAAGAACTCGCGTGGACAAATTTGTTTTCCTTGACCACATCGGAACAAAAAAAAAACTCGCAACGCGACAGTAGGTATAGACGGTGACGTCGATGACGTCGAATACGCGCGACAGGCACAACTTTAATTAGATTTTAGGAATTTAAAGGACGAGCTTCAAGGAGGCCCTTTCTTGGGACTAATAGTCACACAAAACAACACTAAATTTGAATGGTAATGATAGGTAAGTAAGTACAAAATAAAATTGTATATTCGCTTTAGTTAACTTTCCAAAAACTACTATGGGTAAGTACACTCTTATGATAATTATATAAAGTGTTAGAGTTAGATTATTAAATTTTATTATGCAAAGAATTAACTTGCATATATATATATATATATATATATAATATAACTATAATATGATGTCTGGAAGCGACTCCACAGTCCGTGGACGCTAGGATATAGTGCTCTTGAATGTATTAGTAGGTACCAACCAGGGTGCTAGGATGCACTAGGTATGTTTCTCGTACCAGAATCTTCTTGACGAATTGACTAGGCGTTCTTTTGGTGCCTTAGTGTAACCACTCTTCTTTCGGAAGTGACTTCTTAATAATAAAGATTTCATAAATTGTTACCTGAGAACTTTTGGTTTTCTCAAATCATTTGCAGAAACAGGGGGATGAAATCCATGCGGATATAGATGATGACCGTGGCCAAAGCAAATTGAGTGCCATGCGGATCAGCTTACGTAAATTCTATTGTGGCGATATGTAATCCCACGTTGCTTCTTACATACAATCCAGAGATCGGTGTCTCGTTGTGTATAATGCTGAGACTGTAGATGGTGTTGGTCTTCATGTAAGATTTACATGTGCTGACCATGTGGCTTGTTCCGTAAGGAACACGCTGACATAATTCTTTCCAAAAGAATTGAATAATGTTGTGGGGGCCAACGTCGGCCTAACCCAAGAATGTGGATGGAAACCCTGTCCAGTATAATGATTGATGGGACAAATCCTGCCCAAGATAGAAGAAATGTGATATGGGCGAATCCTGCCCAGTAAAGGATGTAGCTAATTTTCTGCCCACCACGAAAACCCTAGTGATAAAAAAGCGAGAAATCTTAATTACTCACTAGATTCATACAAAACAACGTATATTCCTTCAAGGATAAGAAAGAAATATATTCTTTAAAAAGAAAAAGACATGCCGTGCCCATAGAAATATGGCCGGCAAAAAAAAAATTATGGATACACTTTACCTTAATAGGAGTAAATCCAGTAATTCTTTGATGAATAATTTGCTTATTCGTAAATATCTTTGCTTTTCTATTAATATTTCACTAAACACACGCGTTCAAATTATCTTAATTGTATTAATTCCTTTTTATTTTTAGAAAAACTCACAAACTTTTTTTTTTAAGATGTACATCGGGTGAAAGTTACTATTGGAATGGCGGATACACAGAATTTTGTAGACGTATCTCGTCTGCTTTAATTTTTGGAGAACCGTATATCTCCACTAGTAGGAATTCATAGAGTGTTTAGGTAGATGTTGCGTTCTATTGTTAACTTATGTTAACTTTGCGCTTCTTCTGTTATACTCCTATTTTCTTACTTAAACAACAGAATAAGGCTGACACGGACTGTCAAATGCTATTTGATAAATTCTCACTAACTTAAATGTCAAATTCTATGTGTCAGGCTAATGTTGGTAGGTTGGTGATGGCTTTATATATGTTGAGATCTTTTTATTGACGGGTAAGTATCAAGTAACTAGATGTCGCCACTGTCAGGTACTTTATCCCTTTTTACGGAAAAATGTCAAAGTTGGCATTTTCTGGTAGATATTGCCGTCATGATCTTACGCACGATCATTTGAGTGGTCATCATTCCTTAAAAAAGATAACATGACATTATTACTTAGTTTTTCTATCAATAGGACAGTTTCTAACCAGAAGTGTGACTGAACTTAATAAGTCGACATAAAATGATCTGCACCAAACTGTCATCTGTCAACGGACTTAAACGAAGTATTCTCGGAACACTTCTATTTTGCGTGAAATATCACACCACAAGTGTTTTTCGTAAAAGAAAGAAATTCAGATTTCTGTCCTACTCAGGGTTTACACTCACAGTGTGAACGATTCAACTAACTAGTGTAGAGATAAAATATACTCTACTCTCCCAAGATTCAGATTCCTGAGAGTGGGGATAAGGATGAAGGAAATGACATAGCGTCCGATTATGAAGAAACCTAAAACCAAAAGTAGACAAAAATGCCGGAAGTTGGTTCCGCCATAATCTTGCGAAAAAGTAGCACGTCATGAGGAAAGAGGAAACGAGTGTAGTTGGCACTCTTTCAAATTTCCTTCCTTTAGGATATTTATGTCTGAGGGAAGAATGCAGACCATAGGTGGATAATTGAAATTTCCTAAGAAATGATGCCCTCCAGTGACAAGATATCGCAACTGAGAAATCCCTAATAGGACATTATTTTCACCTCCTTCTGACAGGAAATGTCAGTTGGTGGTAGCGACAAGTAGAGGATTGCCTCGCATAGCCGCTAGGGTGACCTATATCGCCTAGTGGAAAAGTTCTCCCTACAAAACACAAGTTCCGAGATCAGTGTCACTGATCTAGAAAATTGTGGAAAAGGACAACTTGCATACACTCAAGGCATGTCTCTTTCACCTTAACACGTCATTACTCTCGATTGGATTTATATCTCCATCTCGAAACATTGTTTCGTTAAAACTTCATTGAGTTACTTCTGTAACTCTCTTGCCTAATATGTACAACAATAACAAACGCATTGAACAACTACACAAGAGTCTCATGCACAGCTGAGCACCGGGCATAAAATAAAATAAAAAAAAAAAATACAAAAAGAATAAGAATAAAACTAAACTATGAACAAAATTCATTTAATCACAGATTTATCTTTTTAAATCTTTCGTATGAGAAACAGAATGGTATCCTTTCTCATCTACTACCTCAAATAAGTTGTTACCGTGAATCTTCACCACAGTTACCTTCACAAACTTAGGTGACAACTTAGAATTGATATGCTTATTTGCGTCGCTCAGGACTATATTTCGTTTGAAATTAATATCTCCTACTTTGAAATCGACAACACGGCTTTTAAGGTTATATACCTTTTCATAGGCTTCGTGAGTCTTCTCTAACGCGGTTTTCAAATACGTATGGAGGATATTCATTTTTGCCACCTTGGGTAACCAATCAATCTCGGAGTTGTTAAGTCCTTCTAAATCTTTCAACAACTTGTAATCCGCACCATGTTCCACCATCCTCTGTCCAAACAAAGCCTCATACGGAGACAAAGTCAACGCAGAGTGTACGGTAGTGCGTAAAGCACTGCTAATAGAAGATAGGTGTGCGTCGCAGTTGAACTGTTTAGGATCAACGTACGAACGTATTGCTGATAAGATGGACCTATTAACCCTCTCACTGGCATTAGCCTGAGGAGCGTAAATAGCCATTCGGTAATGTTTTACACCAAACACATTTAGTAAATCTTAAAATTTTTTAGAAATAAATTGAGTTCCATTGTCGGATAAGATACTTTCAGGTACACCAAACAAAAGAAACACGTCATCGCGCTTCGGCAGCTGTGGCTTTTCTTAATGGCTTGAGTATAACGAACTGGGTGAGTTGGTCTAAAGCTATAACTATGAAAGAATTCCCACTCCTGGATCTTGGATAAGGACCAAGGAAATCCACATACACATGTTGGAATGGTCTTTCCACTTTAAAACTTTCTCCCATTTCGGCACGCAAAGTTGTGTTGGAAGCTTTCGTCATCTTGCATGTCTCGCAACGATAAACAAATTGCTTCACTTGCGAAAACATACCAGGCCAATACAACCTTTGCCTCAATCGATATAACGTCTTAACGACACCACCGTGAGAAGCTCTTGGCGGATTATGTGCCATGGAAATTATGGGTTCCGTCACAATGGAAGGTATCCATAACTTCCATGCCAAATCATCCAAAAGAGGATTCCCAACAGCATGCTTCGTCTTCCTGTAAATATAACCTTCGGATATCTTCAAGCCAGGTAACCGATCTTTTACTTTACTGATGTGGCTGATGAGTTGTTGATACTCATCGGACTTGAACCCCGGATCGTCTAAGTCAATGTGGAGCACCTCCTCAGTTTCGACTTGTGCAACACTTGAAATATAACTTTCAACCGTTAAGGCATCTGCTTCATACACTCTGGAAAGAGCGTCAGGTACCACGTTAAGTGTTCCTTTCCTGTGCTCAACCACAAAGTCAAAACCTTGGAGTCTCATACTCCACCTGGCCAAACATCCGGTTGGGTCCTTCATATTCATAAGCCATATCAGACTAGAATGATCCGTTATTACTCTAAACTTGTATCCTTCTATATAAGACCTAAATTTTTGAATTCCTAAAAAAGCAGCGAGGCACTCACGTTCGGTAACGGAGTAGTTCCTCTGCGCAGCGTTCAATTTCTGAGAGAAATAGTAAATGGGGCGTTCAGCTCCGTTCTCATCTCGCTGGCAGAGTACACATCCGATACCGGACGCGGATGCATCACATAAAATAATGAACTCCTTATCGAAATTAGGATTAATCAAAACAGGAGTTGTTGTAAGCGCTTTCTTGATGTTATCAAAAGCTGTTAGAGCGTCTTGGTTGAAATTGAAAGCCTTACCTTTCTTAAGAGTATCTGTGAGTGGGGCAGCCAAAGTTGAAAAATTCTCTACAAACCTCCGGTACCAACCAGCCATTCCTAAGAAACGCCTAACTTGGCAAGTGGTTGTCGGCACCGGGAAGTTGACTATGGCAGCAATCTTATCAGGATCTGCCTTCAGACAACCTTGTCCCACTTTATACCCTAAGTATTGTAACTTTTCATAACAAAACTAAGACTTCTCTACATTAATAGTGAGTCCTGCTCGACTCAACTCTTTACTGATGATACTTAATACTTGCAGATGTTCCTCGAAAGTTTTCGTTACGACTAATAAGTCGTCTAGGTAGACAAAGACTCTGTCTTGCAACTCGCGTGGAACTACTAGGTTCATTAAATATGTTAGACTTTGAGCGGCATTGCAAAGACCGAAGGGCATTACATTAAATTGACATAACGGCCTCCCTGGTACCCTAAAGTCTGTCTTTTCCTTTGCGCTCTCTTCTAACGGTATTTGCCAGTACGCGTCTTTCAAATCCACGCTCGATATGAAACGTGTCCCGGAAAGACGTGACAGCAAACCCTCAATGTGCGCGATTGGACGCGCGTCCTTCTTTGTGACCATGTTTACTTTCCTGAAGTCTAAACATAGTCGATCCTTCCCAGGCTTGCGTACAAGAACTACTGGTGAGGACCATGGACTAGTTCTTTCTTCTATAACCCCCAGGGAAAGCATGCGGTCTACTTCTGCGTACCTTAAAGACTGCACTACTGGGGAGACTGGATAATATCTCTGCTTGATAGGGAGCGCATCTCCTGTATCAAAACAGTGTTTCACCCAATCTGTCTTGCCTAAACCCTTAATCGCGAACGACGGAAACCTGGTATAACATTGTCGAGTCTAGCATTCTCTAATTCTGATAACTTACATTTATTGACTAATTTTTCGTTTAATTCTTGCTTTGGTTGAAAAGACAAACTGGAAATGACATTCGGAGCAATTTGAAATTTCGACCAAAAATCGACACCTAAGTATAGCTTTTGTGCTAATGTCGGAACGACATAAAAGTTCATACTATGAGTAGCACCTTTATACTTGATATCAGTCGTAATCATTCCACAAATTTTCTGTTTCTGCCCGTCAGCAGTTGAAACGCTTGAATTAACCTTCTTTATTAGGATATTCTTCTTGGACAAGTAGGTCAAAGCGTCAGCGGCAAGACAACTGATGCTTGCACCTGAATCTAATAAACCTAACATTTTGTCTCCGAGGATTTCAACGTTGACATATGGGCGAGGATCTCCTGATTCTCTTTCCAATGTCGTTGAAGCAATATTACGATAAATTCGTCTTTTCTCCTTAAACCTATTTTGAATACGCCTACTACGATTAGATATTTCCGGATAATTCATTATCCGCTTACGGACTTCATAATAATTCTTGAGCCTTTCATGGAATGGTTTTCTTAGTAATTCATTTTTCTTAAATTCAATATTCGCATCTGTTTTTGGTGTTGTTAAACTAAGAACGGGTTTTTCTTTTGTTTTTAAAATGGTAACTGGAGTTTTGAGGGTAGAATATTCTTCCGTACTTAAAACTAGGGGTTTATCTTTTCGGAGCGAACCCCCCCGGATATCGGGTTGTTCCTCCTCAAGTTTCCCTTACACTTAGGACAAGTAGGTAAGTAAGTATCTGCTAAACAACAACCGTAGCAGAAAATTTTTCTTACTGGATTAACACAATCTCTGAACGTATGTCCTAATACTTGACAATTCCAACACTTTCCTGCTAAAGCTAAATCATCAGACTCGTCAGCAACTTCATTGACAAAACGTCTAACTGGAGGTCGGTGCGCGTTCGGCACAAAAGAAGTGCGCGTGCTCTCCTGTCGTTCAAGAAACTTCTCGATAGTACGACATACATAGGCCATTTGTCTCAAACTGTGCGTACTAAAGGTGATGAGCAACTCACCCATTCGCCTCTTAACATTTGTCTTAATAATTTCGATCAGTTCTTTTTCCGACTTCGGGATACGCAACCTCGAATTTATCAACATTAAAGAGTCATAGAAATCGTTAAACGATTCCCCTTGCTGCTGCTTTCGATCTGAAATCTTTCGAGACAACTCGGAGTCTGTCTCAAGACTACGAAACTGCTCGATAAGACCTGTCTGAAGCTCGAGCCAAGAAGTGTGGCGATTACCCTTCAGGTACATCCAATACCAAGACTCTGCTGGTCCTGTTACGAAATGATGGAAGTTCACAGTGAGCTCATCCCAAGGGCCACCATAACTGTACTTAACGCGTTCCAGTCTAAATAGAAAGTCATCGATGGACATATTACGCCCGTCAAACTTAATACCCCACTTGTGGTATTGTGGAAATCGACTGTAGGAAGTTGCGTTCGAAGGCACTTGTCTCCTAGGAGATGAAGTTCCCTGAGAACCATCTAAAATAGACGCATTCATTTGCGTAAGAAAGTCGTCAATATTCGAACCCTGAGCCATGTCTACTGGACGTCCTGTTGGAACATTCAGCGTAGCTGCTGGTTCGCCATTCGGAGTTGGATATTCATCCAAATTTCTGTGTATCGGTACACGTTGTTTTGCAGGATTACCTGCGGTTGTTCCATTTGGAACATAAGCTATCCTTACCCTATTTGTGTTTTGGCTAATCGACCGTCTAGGTGCAAGATTCTGAGAAGTTGAAGGCAGATTGGAAGATGTGGGCTGACTCTGAAAAAGTTGAGTTAACTGCTCTTAAAGTAAAGCTTGACTCTGAGCTATCTCCTTCTTCATAAGTTGTCTGTCCTCTTCACGGTGTAGTTCAACAGCAGCTGAAACCACTTCATGAAGCGTAAAAGAGTCATTGACTGCACGACCATGATTCAATCCTTGACCTTAATTAGTTAAATCGACATTATAGCTATTCTCGGGTGCATCTCCGCTAATAACCCATGTCTGATTTAACAACCGACTGGATTCATCCTCCAATCTATCTTCTTCCTGATCTTGATTACCACTAAAAGCTGGTAAGGTGGGTGACATGATTACAACGTCGATAATTTTGGAGTTGCAAGTACGAGGACGAACCAATTTCCTATTGCCACCGCTCATTCAAATAAACTGTGTACTTGAAACTCTTGTGATACACAAAGTAATAAAACGTAAATCAAAAATGACGACAAAAAAAAAATATACAGTGCTTAAAACTATAAGTATATGTAGTGGTCTTACTACACTAAGTAAATTCAATTCGCGAAATAGTCCCACAAACAGAAGGCTCCTTGCAGACTAGATGAACTTATAAAAAAAAATTAACACCTCGACTTCCAAAGAAAATACTTCAAGTTCCTCAAAGTCAAAAGTACTTAAAATGAACTTAGCTATTAATAACTATATATAAATTATTAAAGGATGATAATACTCTAAGACGTATTTCAACCTAACTCTACTGTATTTGAATCGTAATTAAACTTCAAAAATTACCGACCCAAAATGCAAAACTTACTTTGTATAACTAAACTAACGTAACTTCTACTATCTAGAAGTTCTTAACTTACTAAACTATCAAAAATCGGAACTCTTCTTAGATACTTCTCTAAGAAAGATTCACTCTACTATAGACTTTCTTAGTTAACCTTCTCTAAGAAAACCTACAAACTCAAAACTCTTCTTAGTTACTTCTCTAAGAAAAATCTTCCTGAACTAAACTGCAAATAAAAACTCAACGACTTTCTTGGTTAACCTTCTCCAAGAAAATCTACTAACCAAAATTTTCCTTAGTTACTTCCCTAAGAAAAATCTTCCAAACCTAAATCTGAACTAAACTGGAAAACTACAAAACTCTCAGAATCCTCTTAGTTAACCTTCTCTAAGAAAACTCCGCAGACTTTGCTTAATCTCAAAAATCTTCATAAATTTTGTATTACTTCTTACAAAAAATATTATACCTTCAATAATAAGTTTTTTCTTCAATAATTCATACACGTCGTCGGGAGTGAACAGCTCCCATATGGATTAATAACATCTCTCAATCAAAAAAAAAGAAAGTTAATCAGACCGTTCAACAACAGTCAATTAACAAGTAAAAATTCTAGTGTGTGTGATCTTTAAACAAACTGTGACAAAAGCAAAAATCAGCTAAACCAAAATTGTAGTAGTTGACATATCGTTTCATTATGTTACTGCAGACGTGCATAGGGACTAATGATCATCCACCACCGGTTAACATTTCATAAAACAATCCACCAACTGCCTTACAATTCTAACCTTCGCAAATTCTACTATAATTCTCTCAAAAGAAATTGTGGAGAGTGAGAAGAGTATTGCTTGAAGTAGAAACATTCAACTGGGTTTTCTTGGTCGACGTTAAAATAGCTTCTGCAGCTGACGTGCGTAGAGACAGGAATCATCCACCACCGGTCAGAAGACCTAATTAACCATCGCCTTGAAAATCGTTTCCTGTTATCGTCTCCAGCACTATGATCCATTTGCAACAGTCAACTAGCAGTATCCAACTATCCATCCAGTCCGGACAAATGATCAAATTGTAACTATCAACGAGACGTAGAGAGAACAACTATGAACCTAACGCAACAGACGGAGATCAGGAAATTATCCACCAACTTCCCGGTCGTATAGAATTCACTACCGAACCTCGCTGAAATTTCTCTAACAAAGAAAAATAGAACAATCTTCTCTTCATATGGCAAAACATCTCACCACTGCAAATTCTCACTAACGAAAAAATTTTCAAAAAAAAAACTTTTTCAACCATCTTGAAACAACAAAATTTTCAATCCATCAAATTAACTTCTTACGCAACTTCGGGCTCTAACGTTGGGCGCCATTCTCTAACGTAAAAATTATCACACTTTTTTCTGAATAATAGACTCTTTTCGTTATTAGAGAAAGGAACACACCTACTAAACATCCCTGTAGACCGCTCAACTAGAGACCTCAATTCCTTTGATCCTTGTTGAGCGCCATCTATAGAATAGCAAGCATATTACCTCCTCCATTCTCTTCCACCTACAGAAACTCCTGACCTCCAGGTATCTTAACTTCTTCCTTTGGTGAATCAACCAGCTTACCATACTCATAGCTCCCTGTCCCTCACCACTCGGAACATGACAGGTCACTACCCTACCTTATGATTACCCCAACAAGAAGTCTAAAGTATCTGCCAATAGACAAGCCTCGCTCTTCTGCTTGTCACACACAACCTGATGCAAACAACTAAACCCTATACCCTTTACAACCGAAACCGAACCAACTCAGCTAAGGAAACGCTAGAGCCATCAACATGTGCCCCATAATCTCCTCAGAGAGTTTAAAGTGGAAGGCGGAACTCCTAGCTTGGATCGTCATAATATTTAAGATTGAGAACTATCTCGACCTCAACTATTAGAGATTCGACAAACTAGAAATTCAAAAAGAGGGGGCCGAGATCGACTATCGCAGTTCGGTTCGCACGTCGAGACCACAGACTAGCTCAGTAGGGTCGCGAATTCTTGCTCTAGGATCTACTGGCGTTGTTACAATTTTTAACTTCTGCGAACCTGTCGAGTTTGGATAATAAAAACTCGAAAAGAAAACATCTAATATTGATTGCTAGGGCCCGATCAACTATGCGTAAGTACCCTTAAAGCGATGGAATTGAAAATAAAGAATTGTTGCTCGGTACAACCGACAAGAGACCTATACGAGAGATGACGCAATAAGTGAGCTTAGAGGTGTTCTTAGATAAAAGAGAACACTGCGTAATTCAGCTCAGTCAACCTCACAAAACGCGACTTCAATGTATATGGTTGACTAGTGATACGAATACGAATAAGTATCACTGTTGTAAAGAGAGGGAAGGAACTGCGATGTTTTTGTTTCTCCATAGCTCGTAACCCACCCAGAGAAAGTGTCTAGTCATCCTAGATTACCTCCACCATATCGTCTTAGGTAAGCTATAGGGATGTCAATCACTGAATTTTATCGTCTAAGACCCCTGAACCTGAATGTGTAGACAACCAAAAAGTCTACTCACATTCTATACTTCCTACTATCTGAACTATCATCACACACGAAAAGTTCCAAACAACCTAACAAACTGGAATAAGAGAGACTGAACTCTTCATTCCCTAACCTGCCTAATTGAGAAAATGATGTTACCAATCCATGTCTTACGAGAGATATTCACTCCTCCCGTACGTACTTACTCAACACGCCATATCTGAAAAATAAAGATAACCAACTTCTAAACAAACAACGTATGCTATCAGCATCGAAAACAACTTATCTTTTCTTTAAACTTTATAATTTTTAAAAATTATTGATTTTATCTTAAGTCTAAACAAGTTTACTTTTCATTCAAAAAAAGAGTGAAAATCATTCACCAAATATTCTATCTTTTCCTTAAGGGATATTGTTTGTTTGTTTGGTTTTATTTGGCACAATGCAGCCATTCAAAATTCAAAATTTACAAAATATTTACAATAAATTTTGTCTTGATTGTATCTCATTAGTTTTATCAGTTTTATTTTATGTACATTTTCTTTGGCAATATAATATTATTAATAAGTAGATAGTTAATTCAAAATTAAGTTATATAAATATTGTTAAAAATTTGCTTTTACATAATTTATCACATCCTTTTTAAAAATATAAATATTTGAAGCGTTTTTAATTTCATTTGGCAGATCATTAAATATTGCAAGTCCCCTATACATAGCTCTATTTTGTCCTGCTACCGTGCGATGAAAGTCTAACCGAAAGTTGTTGTTACTCCTCAGATTGTAGGGTTGTACTTCTCCAACAAACTTAACTCGGTCTGATAAGTTACGTGGTAGGATTCCTTGTGTAAGCTTGAAAACGAACCGAAGAACATTAAACACAATCCGCTGGTTAATGCTTAGCCATTTTAAGGTGCTCAGCATAAATGAGATTGGATTGGAGTAAGACAAATTAATCTTATTTAATGTTCTTATAATTTCAATTTAATTTTCTTTTGTTAATAAAAAAAAATTTTCAACTGTCTTTAAGAAATCTTATGTCGTTTCTAATTATCAAATAAAACTTTATAATCTAATACCTAAAAGTTAAAAGAAATCTAAAACTATATTAAAGATTCTCAAAAGATGTCTTCCAAAATTTTAATCACAACAAAAAAAAATTTAATGTCAAGGTAACAACGTATGCTTACATATCGTTACTCCAGACTCGCTAAAGAAACTAAAAACTATCTTTTGCTATAGTGACTATTGTATTGAAATCATTCAAATATACCGTTTATAAATTTCAAGTAAAACGTTTGTAAAATCTTTTGAATGTATATAAAAAAAACTAAAGACGGACCAAAGATTTGTAAATACAAAAATCAAAAATACCACGACCATCATAAAGCCAAAAAAATCATCGAAACGAAAAAGTGACGAATTAGATGCAGAAAGCTCTCTCCAAAATCCTTCGATGAAAAAAACGGCTAAGTCAATATTTGATTCACATACACTTACTCGTAAATTGACTAATTTTAATTTTAATGTGAATTCTGCAATGCCTCAAACTCTTCTTCCTCAAACTCTTCTTCCATCAACATCAGCTCCAAAACTTGCCAATTCAAGCTCAACTGTAATAGCTCCATCTTCTTCGTTTACCTTACCTACTAATACAACAAAAACGACAGATATCGCAACTGCTTTGCTATCAGTTAATCCATCATCACAAACACATCAAATTTCACCAAACTTACCAACTAAGTCTTTGACATCATCGTCTTCAAATTCAAGCTCGATTAATGAAGTCCAACTTAAGGCAGCACAAAGATTTAAATGCTTATTTTTATCCAACTTTGATCCAGCCACAAACTGCGAAAATATTTGTAAATTCGTCACTTCCCTGTTCCCAAATGCTAAATTAAAAATTGAACGACTTCAAACAAAAAGTAATGACTACACATCCTTTAAACTGTATGTTACCCAGGAAATATTCAATTGAAAAATCATTATGGCCGGATAATATAATTATTCATGAATTTGTAAACAAAAGGAATAATATTCGCCCTTTTCAAAACACACTGACAAGACATGCAAATCGTCGCCACTAATAAATTTTTTCTATCAAAATGTGAGAGGACTTCGGACAAAGACCAATAAGGTCTACTTTTCAACAATCACCTGCTCTTATGACGTTATTTCCCTCACCGAAACATGGCTGTATGATGGTATCAAAGACTGCGAACTTTTTGATAGCACATTTAATGTTTTTAGACGTGACCGGTATTCAGATCCGAATATAGATACTGTGGGAGGTGGAATCTTGATTGCTGTAAGATCGTCTTTCATATCTGCGCAAGTACATGTTCCTGTAGCCCTTGACAATGAATGTCTCTGCGTTAAAATATCTTTAAGTAACAAGAACATTTACCTTGTTACTGTATATATAGTTCCGGGAAGTCGCTGTGACGTTTATGATAAAGCTTTTGAATTCATTAACTATATCAATGAATTATTAGAATATAACGACGAGCTGATTTGCCTTGGCGATTTTAATCTTAGCAATATTGCTTGGTTACGATGTCCTGAATCGAACGTAATGTTGCCAACTGGACACCTCAAATCTGGTGACTCAAAACTAATTGACGATTTAAACTCACTTGGACTACACCAATTTAACGATGTTTCTAATTGCAATGGAAGAATTTTGGATCTAATTTTCGCAAGCTGTGATGAAGATATTGTTGTGGAAAAATCAACAGATCCTTTAGTAGTTGAAGATAACCATCATCCATCTTTATCCTTTTCTCTTTCTTTTGATTTAATATTTCATTCTGACCTTAATGAAAATTTTTACACTTTTAATTTTAAAAAGACAGATTTTAACAAATTAAATATGCTGCTGTCACAAGTTGATTGGTCATATCTCAATAATTGTTTAACTGTGAACACTATGGTCTTTGAATTTTATAATGTCTTGTTTGATTGTTTTTTAAAATCTGTACCTCTAACTTCTGTAAAATCGAGATCATCCGTTCCAGATTGGTATGATAGTGAAATTGAAAGCCTTAAGAACCTCAGAAACAAGTTTTGGTCAGTATATAAATTATCTCGAAGTGAAGCCGACTTTGAAAACTTTTGCCGTGCTCGTGAAAATTTCAATAGATCTTCAAGTTTAAAATATTTGAATTATCTGCAGAAGGTACAAAGAGATCTTAAAATGAATCCAAAATATTTTTGGAACTTTATAAATAGTAAAAGGAAGTCTTGTCCATATCCGTCTGTTCTTAAGTCAAACGATATATCTAGTCATGACCCTCGTGTTATCACACAATTGTTTGCAGACTTTTTTCAAAGTGCCTTTAACTGTGATACTAACATCTGTGATACTTTAAACTGTGATACTTCGAACTGTGATATACTTGACGAAAATAGCCAAAGTTTTGGCTTTTTGAAATCATTCTCTTACTTGACTGATATAAACTTCAATATTAATTCTGATAACATTGCTAAGTTCATATCTAATCTTGACGAGAATTGTAAACCAGGTCCGGATGGTATACCTTCTATTATTTTAAAAAAATGCGCAAATAATTTGCTTTTCCCTTAATCCACTCTCTTTAATTGTTCTCTGTTTTCTTGTCAATTTCCGTGTATTTGGAAAAAATCCTTCATAATCCCTTTACACAAAAAAGGTAAAAAAGACGAAATTCAAAACTATAGGCCTATAGCCAAACTATCGGTTATTCCGAAGCTTTTTGAAGCTATTATTTGTGAATCTCTGTGTTTCTATGTCAAATCAGTCATTGTTCCGAATCAACATGGCTTTACAAAAGGTCGCTCTACTGTAACGTTTCTTATGGAGCTAACCGAACTGTGCATTGATGCATTTAAGAAAAAGAAAGTAATTGACTGCGTCTTTACGGACTTTAGTAAGGCATTTGATAAACTCTCTGATAAGATCTTGCTAAAAAAGCTAAGAAATCTTGGTTTTAGCGAAAATTTTGTTATGTGGCTTCAATCTTATTTATTAAACAGATCTTATGCAGTGTTGTTTAGCGATTGTCCATCAAATTATTTTACAGTTAACTCTGGAATACCACAGGGTAGCCATTTAGGACCTCTACTTTTTATTTTATTTATTAATGACTTACCATCTATCTTGAAGTATTCTAAATGCCTCATTTACGCGGATGATGTGACAATTTTTAAAACTATTTCTAGTATTAGTGATTGTGAAATGTTGCAATCCGACCTTAATTCGTTTTTTGACTGGTGTGTTCGTAATTGCTTGTCTCTTAATATAAATAAATGTAATTTTATGAGCCTCACAAGAAAACTTTTAGTAACTCCATTTAATTATTCGTTAAATGGAATTTCCCTATCTTGTATGGAAAACGTAAATGTCCTTGGCGTCATATTAGATCGAAAGCTTGAATTTATTCAGCACATCAACTCCATATCAAATAGAGCCAATTCAATTCTAGGCTGGATTAAGAGAGAGTCACGGCAATTTTCAGATCCTTTTGTTACAAAACAGCTTTTTATAACATTTGTTCGTCCCATTCTTGAATATGCTTGCCAGGTTTGGTCACCCCATTACGAATGCCATATATTAAGGTTAGAACGTGTTCAAAAAAGATTTCTGCGATTTGCCTTGCAGGGCTTAGGTTGGGAAAATCCTTACGAGCTTCCCGCATACATCAGTCGACTGAAACTAATTGATTTGCCATCCCTTGTGAATAGACGTTCTTATTTAAGTTTTGTTTTTATCGTTAAATTAATAAATGGTAACATAGACTCTTTGTACCTTTTGTCTCGAATAAATTTTAATATTCCTCAAAGAAACTTACGGAATCTTCCTAGCTGCTTAATGGTGGATTTACATTATTCTGCGACATCTTCGTCTTCAAATTTCAAGAAAAGTAAAGCGGGGGAGATATACGTGATTATACAGAAGAGTGAAAGAATACACAATATACGTACTCATTTTTCCTTGCTATAATTTTTTATAGCCCTTTGACAGAAGTCAAAGTCATATTATTTTGCTGTCAAAAAATATTACAGATTTCAATTGAAATAATAAATAATAATAAGATGAGTTTAAATTAAAATGATTTTTTGTCTAAAATTTGTTTACAAAAAATGTTTCGTTGAATTAATTCTGGAATAGGACAATATAGTTTTATATATCCTAGTTAATCGCGATCGCAGAAGAATGGTCGTCAACATTTTCTCTATTCCAAAACTATTCGTTGGTCGTCGTGTTGTGTTCGGCGGTGATGATCAATTCATAAATCTGAATCCGTCGTGGTTGTTGTCGTCGTCGATTACGTTGTCGTCCGGGGATTGTTTGCGTTGGGCGAGTATGCTTTCCGGGGATTCATACCTTTCATGGAGAAGATGAACATCTTGGAAAATGATGCTATCCCGGACAGTCTTAGGGTTGAATTCGCTGTAAGTAATGATGAAATGAGGTCGTGGGAATGGGAGATTCACTCTAAGCTTTTGAAATTTGGTTTCGGGGAAGTTTTTTTTGTGTTAAGGGATGGGTTTTGCAATTATTTAGGGTTAGGATTGGGCTAAAATGCATGTCAAAAAAAATATATCAAGCGGCTGACAAAGGTGCTGTCATTCATAGACTCTGTGAAACAGTAGCTTTGAAAAGATCTAAACGTTCCTCTTTGCAATAATAAATTTAATCAATTTCTTTTAGCGCTGTGCCATCTTCCTACGCGGCCATGATGACATTTTCCTCTACGAATGGCTCAACGAACTCTGCTCAAATAGACTGCTGCCTTTCGTGACCCACTATGCACGTAAGTACACCCCAACAACACAATTTTAAAACATCGCGTCAATGATTCTTCATCATTCCCCTGTTAACAGATTACCATCAAAAGCTCATACGCCTTCGCCATCTCAAACGACGCGCAGCCACCTTTAAAATCATACCTAAGGTCTTAGCAAAGCGAATTATCATCTCGTCATCGTCTGGGTCGCCTCCTGAAAAGAAACACACAAAAATCGACAACTACTTCCCAGATCTAGAGATTCCTGCCAAATCACGTGTTGCGATCCGTTTTAAATTCTCTGGCTGCCGACAAATTCCCGTTAAAGTCAAACCTACCACCAATGTGGTGGATACAAACGGCTCAAAAGCTACCGACTCATCCAAAGAGATTGTCATCGCGAGAAGAAAACTCTTCAAACCCCTAACTGATGAACAAAAGTGTGTCCATCTAAGTAACTATCATCTCTTAAGGATCTAAGAGTGTTTCTTGGAATAAAAGTCTTTGTTTTTTTTTGTCTTAAACTTTTGCTGTTTCTATTTTGTATCACTAAAAGGCCGGCTCGTCGATTCCATACTTCTTCATGTCGCCAATTATGCGGGTTTGAATGATGTTTGTGATATTCGCATTGACATTGGGCAGGAGAGTGCCGGTTCGTGCTGCATGCTCGATCTTCTGCACCAGATTGATTTCACGCTGGCTTGAAACGAAATTCGTGACTAGAAACTTTTGTTGGCTACCCACACGTCCTATTCGTCCACAGCGATGGATATAGTCAGCCACATGGAGGGGAAAATCAAAATTGATGACCTGTCGCGCGCGAGTTGTGTCCAGACCACGAGAGCCAACGTCTGTCGTAGAGAGAACATCGACATTGCCCTGTTGGAACTGTTCAAATCTTCCCATTCGGATTTTCATCAACATATCGCCGTGTGTTTGTGGGCATTGTCGCCGAGGCGAGAATAATTTGGCTACCCACAACTTTGTCATCTTGAATGTGGTTCTTGTGGAACTGGTAGCAAAGAAAAGATCTATTAGTTCATTAGTAAAATGAGATTTGCTTTTCACTTACCGGAAATCTTTTCAAGAAATAACACAGCTTATCAGAGAAGCTATCATCCAGCAGAGTATCTGCTTCATCCAGAACTACATGCCGAGCTTTGTCCATGCTATATATGCCTGTAGTGACGAGTTTACTTATCGCTCCTATACTGCCCACGAGAATATCGACATGCTCGAACTCTGGGTTTACCATCTTTTGTTTCGTGTTCCCTCCCAGACACTCAACCCAGTGGATTTGGTTAGTTTTTGTGCAACATCTGCAATTTGTAGGGCCAGTTCCCTTCCCGGGGTGAGAATCAGCACAAGCGGACTGTTTAGTTGTCTCTCTTCAAATCGATAATTTCTTTCAAGGATTTGTTGGACAATTGGCAACAGATAGGCGAGTGTCTTGCCGCAGCCAGTCTCAGCGGCAATGAGTGCATGATTGCAGTCACGAATGATCGGAATAGCATCGGATTGGATTTTTGTTAGTTGAGTTATTTCCAACTCGGAACTCAAGTTATTTATTAAATCCTCAGATAGTTGAAGAGATCCTTGAAGTGTTTTTATATCTTGCATCTGGCTCAGGATATGTCATATCGTTAAATTATCAAGTAAACGAACAACGCTTAATTCTTAATAATTATAATGTATATTTGTCTCATTCATTTAAATACTATAATCGTCTCATTTTTCATTTTTGACATCTTTGTTCTTTTCTTTCTTTTTGGTGCTTCTCCACATGTAGACACATAAAGTATTTCTTGAGTTGAATTGTTCTTTTTCTTCGATTATATCTTAAGATTTTGAAGCATTTAATTCCTGTATTAAGCCAGATCGACACAACAATATTGGCGACGAGGTGAAGTACAGATCTACCTACAAAAAAAAAAAAAAAAATTAAATTGCAGAAATCATTGAATCGAAAATCAAAATGGATGCCGATCAACTTTCGAAGCTGATTGAAGCAATGACCAACATGACATCAGCCTTGCAAAATCAACCATTAGAACAAAGGAGAACAAATAGTACGAGTATTAATATAATTTCAAATTTCGATCCATTCGACTCTAAGATTGAACAATTCAAGAACTACAAGGAACGACTAGAAAATCATTTCCAAATAAAAAATATTTTCACAGACAAAGTAATGTGCGCTAGACTCCTCTTACAATATATTGGTTCATCAAACTACGCTTTATTAACATCGTTGGCAGCTCCAAAAAATATAAACGAGCTAACGTATGACCAATTAATTGAATTGTTGGAAAAACATTATTGTACAACAAAGAATTTTTTAGTCGAACAACATTATTTCTTGTCGGAGTACCAAAATGAAAAGGATTCCATCAATGAATACGTCGCAAAACTTCGACAACGCGTTATACATAGCAATTTCGACTGCGAGTGTGGCAAATCCGTAGCCAACATTTTTCTTCGTGCCCAATTCATTCGAGGTCTGCGAGAAAATACTATACGTGAAAAGCTTCTCCAAGAAGAAGATAAAAAAAACTTAGAATTCGACAAGATAGTTGAAAAGGCAATTAAGCTTGAAGCGTCAAAAATTGATTGCAAATTAATTTCAAATAAAATTAACTCATCAAATGTAGAAATCAACAAAATTAAAAGTTCAAATTATCGACAACAAAATAAAAACCAAAGCCGAGGTTCAGATAGTAAAGCACAATGGCGTTCAAAATATAAAAATTCGAAATCATTTATCGATTATAAAAGTCTCGGAATCGAAGGATTGTGTCTAAGATGTGGTAGAGATAATCACCTGGCTAATGACTGCAAAACAAATAAAAATCAACTTAATTGTGAACACTGCAAAAAACGCGGTCATGTCAAACGAGTGTGCATACAAAATTTATTAAGAAAATCAAATCAAAAAACCAACGCAATTACAAGTTATTCTACAGATAATGAAAACTACGATTATTCGGACGACATACATCACTTAAATAAAATTATTGATGTTTACAGGAAATCAAATATAAATTCTATTGATAATAGGAAATTTCTCATAGATGTTTTAATCAATGGGAAACATCAGGAATTTGAAGTGGACTCCGGAGCGGGGTTAACGTTGCTGCCTGAAAAAGATTTCCAAAAGTTGAATATACAAGTTCCCATGAAAGAGGTTGATGTTGCTTTTCGATCATATACCGGAGAGATATTCGCTCCAATAGGAAAGGTTGAAGTGCAGGTAACATACCAAAATATGACGTCGAAAGAGGAGATGTATATCGTCCCTTCGAGATACGCACCACTCCTAGGCAGAGTTTGGATACGGCATCTGAACATAAATTTACAGCAGATCGATCAACCGGCGCCGGCGCGACAATTCAGCAACGAAGTTTTAACAATCGACTCAATCTCCGAATTAATGAACAAATATTCCACAATTTTTGAACAAAGAGTGGGATCTATTCCAAACGTTGTTTGTTCATTAAAACTAAAAGAAAATTCGAAACCCGTTTTTGTTAAACATCGAGAAGTCCCATTCGCACTACGCGACAAAGTTGAAATGGAACTTGACGATTTAGAAAAAGATGGAATAATATCAAAAGTAAATACGAGCGACTGGGGTTCACCTCTTGTGGTGATTCCAAAAACCGATGGTAAAGTGAGGCTATGCGTCGATTACAAGGTAGGTGTTAATTCTCAACTAGAAACGGCTCATTATCCAATCAAACGAATCGACGAACTTCTAAATCAATTAAGAAATTCTAAATTCTTTTGCCGGCTGGATTTATATAAGGCATATCTTCATGTACGAGTGGATGATGATAGCAAGCAGATCCAGACAATATCAACACACAGAGGCACGTATCGAATGAATAGACTTTCTTTTGGTATCAAAACTGCTCCCAGCGAGTTCAACAGAATATTAGACCAAATACTTCAAGGATTAGAAGGTACGTTATCTTATTTTGATGATATTATAATTCATGGTGCAACAGTTGGTGAGTGTAAAGAACGTCTAATAAGTTGTTTCAAAAAATTACAAGAGTACGATTTACATATTAATAAAGATAAATGCGAATATTTTAAAGAAGAAATCCGTTACTTAGGATACGTTATACGTAAAAATCAAATATTGAAATCACCAGATAAAATTCAAGCCATTAAAGATATGCCACGACCAAAAAATTCAGACGAAGTGAGAACATTTTTAGGAATGACAACTTATTATTCTAAGTTTATCCCAGATCTTTCTACAATAACTTTTCCTTTACGGCAACTACTTCAAAAAAATAACAAATTTAAATGGTCCAGTTCGTGCGAAGCAGCGTTTATCAAACTCAAAAATGAAATCATGAGCAATCAAATATTAACACCATATGATCCAAAATTACAGATAACGTTAGCGTGTGACGCTAGTCCGTTTGGAATCGCAGCTGTCTTGTCACATATTGACAAGGGATCCGAAAGACCAATTGCTTTTATATCTCGGGCTTTAACATCGGCAGAGCAGAATTACAGCCAACTCGACCGAGAAGCATTAGCGATAGTTTTTGCTGTTGATAAATTTTACATGTATTTATATGGAAGAGAATTCATTCTAATTACAGATAATAAGCCACTTACAAGAATATTCCACGAGCATTCAAAAATTCCAGCGATGACATCAAGCAGACTTCTAAGATATGCTTCGTTTCTACAAGGTTTCAACTACAAAATTCAACACAAAAAAGCGGAAGAACATCTTCATGTAGATTGTTTGTCAAGAAGTCCAGCCACTGGCTCCTTTCAAAAATTTAAATTCTTTTTAGATGACGAAATCAAAGACATTCAAGATCAAATCATAAATCAAATATCAACTGCATCCATTACAGCCAAATCAATAGCGGAAGAAATAGAAAAAGATCTAAAATTATCAAAACTTAAAGACGAATTAGTTAAAGGGGAAATAGAAACCCCAGATTATTCATTACAAGATGGAGTTATCTTCAAAGGTAATCGTGTGATTATTCCAGAAACTCTTCAAGACGAAATCCTTAAGGAATTACATCATACTCACATCGGCATTGTAAGAATGAAACAACTTGCACGAAAATATTGTTATTGGAATGGAATAGATTCTAGTATAGAAAAAATGGTCAGAGCTTGCGAAAAATGTGCTCTCGTTAAAAATAGTCCTCCTAAGATCACTACTCATCATTGGGATGAACCAAATGAAAACTTCGATAGGGTTCATATGGATTACGCTGGTCCATTCCAAGGTTATAACTTTTTTGTTTTAATCGATGCAAAATCGAAGTGGCCGGAAATAAAAGTTTTAAAATCAGCACCTACATCAGAAATAACAATAAAATTTCTTCAAGATATTGCCGCAACACATGGCTTACCAAAAATCATCGTCTCAGATAACGCCTCAATTTTTCAAAGCACCGAGTTCAAAGTATTTTGTCACGAAAATGGTATAATACAAAAGTTCATAGCACCAGGACATCCCGCCACTAACGGATTAGCAGAACGACATGTTAAAACGCTAAAATCTAAATTAAACGCCATGTTAGAAGAAGAAGGTTCAATACATGATAAGGTACGTGAAATTTTATATCGTTATAGAGCTACACCTTTATCCAATGGGAAAAGCCCAGCACTGCAATACCTTGGAAGAGAGATGAGAATAAGACTAGATGCATTACGTCCTCCGAAACATGAGAAGTCCACGAATAAAAATGTAACATCTCGAAATCTTAGTGTGGGAGATAGAGTTCAGTCAAGATTTTACTCAAGCGGAAAACCAGGATGGAAATTTGGATTCATCAAGAAAAAGTTTGGTCAGTTGCACTATGAGGTCGAGCTTGACAACGGATATGTAATAAAACGTCACATCAATCAATTATATAAAACGAATGTAGCTGTTCCAAACAAAAATAAAGTAACTTTTCAAGAAGATCCACCGAAAAGAAGTGAGCCAAGGCTAGATGAAATACAAATTCAATTTGATGAGGACCCTGTGATTCCAAGCAACACGGAAGTTCAAACACAACCTGTAGCAGTACCAATAAGCATACCTGCAGCCCGTAGAACGGCCAGAATTCGTCGGAAACCAGCTTATCTTCAAGATTATGAGCAATATTAGTGTGGGAGATTGTCATATCGTTAAATTATCAAGTAAACGAACAACGCTTAATTCTTAATAATTATAATGTATATTTGTCTCATTCATTTAAATACTATAATCGTCTCATTTTTCATTTTTGACATCTTTGTTCTTTTCTTTCTTTTTGGTGCTTCTCCACATGTAGACACATAAAGTATTTCTTGAGTTGAATTGTTCTTTTTCTTCGATTATATCTTAAGATTTTGAAGCATTTAATTCCTGTATTAAGCCAGATCGACACAACAGGATATCATCTTCATTCACTGAAGGATGAACTATGAAATAATCACCTTTTGATCTGCGGTGCATCCAGCCTTTTGAAGCCAGTGGGATTGTTCCAAATTTGGCTTCAACTAAGGGCCTTCCGAAAGGGACATTTAGCTCGCGTTTTTTGCACTCTATCAGAGGGATTTTCTTTGGTTTGGGTGATTTTGTGAGCTTGGCAGCTGGAGCTACGACAGTGTATGCTCGGGTTGAAGAGTTTTGGATAAAATTTGATAAATTTCGTAACATTTTATTTTACTTTTATCTAATAAATAACTTAACAACTTCAGAGTGATACAAAATGCGGCATCAGACGTTTATTATTTTCTGAATATTGAATAATAGTTAATAATTATAATTTATTATTACTTACATTTTAACATTTTCGTATTTTTTTTTTGCTTTTTGCAGCTGGCTATTTCCTTGTTGTTTGGCAAATGACATTTAATAAAAAAAAAATGACAGAAGAATTTTTGACTTCTGTTGCGTTCAGGTAATTAGGATCCAGAGGCGAAGTTTTCAATTTGGAACAAAAAAATTCAAAAATTGGTGTCAAAACGAGAAAAACTGTTGGCCTGAACTATAGAAATTATAGGAACCTCGATATGCAGAAGAACATGCTATAATGAAGATGAACATGTTTGTCTTCACCATAATCTTCATCTTCATTTCTCCTATTTCCTATAATCTTGATTTATGAAGATGTTCTTCATTTTTATCTCCCCTCTCTATCACAAGCGTATGACTTTTATATGTTGTATCCTTCTTTTTTGAAGAAGTAAGGATGCAGATTAGTGTAAATCCACCATAAATGTACCAAACTGTCGTACTAATTATGAACGATTTTCTCCCTTAAACAAAATGTTTGAATTATTTAATCTTCTCAATAATAGATGTAACAACTTATTTGACCAATCGTTAAATTTTTCATCTAATTTTCAGTCAAATTTGTATTCAATTATATAATTGTACTCTTATTATAATAGACATAAGTACTTATATCTGAAGCTAGTCTTTAGCTATGTAAATAAATAAATAAATAAACTTAGCCGAATTAATAGATCCTAAGATTTCGTTCTTTGTAACAGACGAACGCAACTCAGTATCGTCACAAATATATCAAAATACAAATTAGTCCCTGTTTTCTTGAATTTTTGATCAAGTAAGACTTGTTCAAAACTTCAAGATTTGTAAGGAAAATTCTACTATTGAACAAATAAATCATAATTCATTCACACTAAAAGAAAAACTCTGGCAATACCTAAATCGCCAGGCGAATGTCATGGCTTATCGATGACAGCCATACACACCAAAGTGACACATCACGTCATACAAATTCCACCAAACTTGAAATTGCCCTAGGAATATTTCATTTTTGATAAGCAATTTGTCTGCCGCCAACGAGTAGTAGAAGCTAAAGACTCATACTACTAATTTAGTGCGATACGACCATTATGGAAGCATCCGAGAGCATAGTTAGTTTAACAGCTGAACACAAAATAATAGAAGTGTTCCTCAAACTGTTGAAAATAAAAGATAGAGCTTCCAAGAATGGCCGCGGCTACTTCGAAATGATGGCGTTGGCGACGAACATTTTTGCCACCATTTCAATTTCAGTTTCACACCAAGCAACATAAAAACCTAAAACTTAGAAAGAAAAGAAGTAAAATCATAAAATAAAATAGCTTAATTAAAGAGTGATAGAATTAAATAAGTGGAAAATTAACAGGACGTAAGGAGAAAAGGAAATATTACACATTCATTTGCGAGGAAAGCGACATTCATTGCTTTTAAGAAAGCGGCTTGCAAAAAAATCGCTGCAAAAGCCATGTTTTTTATATAAAAGATATGATAAAACACAACTTAATAAATAATTTTCTCTATCGCGCAAATAGGTAGAATACTGAGGTACAACATACATATATCTAAAATTACATCTAGAAGGAAAAGGAATTCTGTGTAACACGAGGGACAAAGCCTGAGAATACGCCACATGGTGGCCACCGATTCAGTTGGTTCACCAATGTATCGCACCCATGGAAGCGCAACAGCCTGTAGGATTCAACAAATATAATTTATACAAAAAAAGGATAAATAAAACAAAAAGAGAAACAAGTATTCATTTAAATAAGGTAAAATCTGTGATATATATATATAGGTATATTCAGGGTAGAACGTGATTTGGATAGGCAGGACAAGCCAGGGGTAGTTACATTAAAATTGTGTAGCTCCATTGAATTGAAAAACAATTGCACATTCAACACTATTGCCGCGGACGGCGACCAGTTGAATTTTGCGTCGACGACGTTATCAGTGACGACACATGTTAATGCCAATCCCTGCGACACCTGAAAGAAAAAGATAAAAAGATTGTGCAAGTGAAGTGCATTTTGTGAACTACGTTTTGCTTCGGCTATAGGGGAATCTGCGCATCAGTTTTTTTTGGTCTCTAAAAACTTAGCGCGAAAACCCCACAGCAACATTGAAATACAGTTCTTAGGTTGAACTGCTATATAACTGCCACCACAGGCGGTGATGACACGCCAAAAACGAAGCTCAGTTAAACTTTTCATAAAATACCTACTGCTATCATATGGTGGTGACGTATTTAACCACTAAAAACATACAAAGCACACAATTGAAAGAAAAAGAAAACCCGCCAAAGCACTCATCGAAATCCAGACCCAAGGTCTGCCATTCAAGATACGTAGAGCTTCCTACGGTTGAGTTGAGAAATCACTCATCCGCACAGCCCAACTTTAATCGTCGTACCCAAACAGTTGCCACAACCTCTTTTTATAATTATATTATAGAACCTCATTACATTATCAAGTATAGTAGTTTAGATTATTGTTCCATTTAATCAATATATATTCATTATATCTGTGGTAATCTGGTTATTTAACAAAATACTAAGTTTTATGTTTAATTAGATTTAGCCTCTTTATTCAATCGCCGCCTTCTACTATATATCTATTAATAATAATATCTCTGTCATAACTCTACTTTTACATGTGCGCTTTCTTATTACCTATCAGTTACATGAGTAGACTAACAGTCACCGTCGCCACATCTCCCTTTCTTTTGTAGATCGGAACAATCATCTTGGGCTGTGAGGTCATAGTCAAGGTACCGACCTGGTACTTTCTTCAAACGCATCGGCCGAGATGGTTTTTCATTTGTCATTTCTGGATGACTGCTATTCGCTTCATTATCTTCAGGAGTAGGTGAGCAGTCCGACGCTAATGTTGATAAAGGCAACACTTTCTTTACGTGAGCGATGTTTCTGTCGAAAAGAGATCCGGAAGTCTTATCTTCTATATTGACCTCTACCTGGACACCGAACTTGAAGAGTTGTAGAGGCTTAAGTAGGGTCAAAGATTCTTGGGGCACAGTGTCACTAGATGAGTCCCGAAAACCAAAGGGTGTTCTCACCCCATCCCCCTCCACTCCTTTCTTCTCCATCCTATGCAATATCCACTGATCCCCTCCAACCCACCTCCCCTCCTCCTCCCCCCCTAATCCAGGGTGTCATGTGACCCGTGCCCATTGGATGGTTTGCAGCCAGGGGGTAAACCGGCTGTATTATAACGGAACCTCTTTGAAACAGGCAAAATCAAAGAGTAATCGCCTTATCTGCTACAGGGGGTGTTGCAGATGGACCATATTTCCCCCATTACTCGTGGGACCAAAAATGAATTCAAATACAAAAAACAAAAACCAAAAAACACACAAAACAAACGATACAAACAAAAACATGGAGACTAAGGTGCATGGATCGGGCACCTCAGACTCTGCTCTTGCCGATCCAACAAGAACATTGACTGACGAGGAAGAAAACCTTCTCCTCAATCCCTTCGCCAATCTTGGAGTGGATGATAGAGTAAGCGTTGATCCGGCTGACGACGACATGGAGAGCATTCTAAGTGTCAGCGGCAGCAGCTCCATCGCAAGCTCCAATCTGTCCAGATTGTCAGCCTCATCCAGACGTAGCAGGATTACGAACTGTAGGACGACAATCAAACGACTTGGCACAAAGAAATGGGACGAACTGACCGAACCGGACCGGAAAAGACTGCATAGCGCATATGCCTATCTTCAGGAGCAGCAGCTAACGGAGAACAAGCCGACTGCTCGTACACCTGCAGCGACTGCCTCTGAAGATGGGATATGTGCTGGTAGTTTGATGGGACCACCCGCGCCTCGGATTGGCAAAGACTATCCAAAGCAAGGGTTGGTGTCATCAAAATCCTCCGGATCAGATGTCGCTAAGAGAACATCAAACTCCCTAGCCGGACGTTGCATGAAGCCTATAGCTCCTACGGGCCCGACTAAGGAAGCGATGCTCTCTGGTGGAACAAGTCAGTTGTCAAAAGAAACCCAGATTGATCCAATTCAATATATGGTATCAGAGACAACTACTTTACATCGAAAGACTGACACTACGACAGACTTTACACAGAAACCAGCCTTTGAGGGTTCTGAATCGACCTCCAGGTGTTGCACCGAGCCGCTTGCTCCAACGGACCTGGAGGGGAGGAAGATCGACAAGGAGATAGAGAGAGGAGGAACGCAGTCAGAAAACATCCAGAGCCTCAGCTCCACATGCAATCTGGGTGCGTCCACCCCCTCATCTTTATCAGACGCCTGTGACGACGAAATGGAAAATGTACCACATAGACGAACCATTGGGTCATCTAACTCTTCAGCCAGACGTTGCATGAAGCCTTTAGCTCCTACGGGCCTGGAAGGAGGGAAGATGATTCAAGGTGAGGACGAAGAGAAGGACAGGTCCCCGGAAAACATCCAGAGCCTCAGCTCCACATGCAATTTGGGGGCATCCACTTCTTTTAGACCTAGTGACTGTGGTATAGAAGACTCGACAATCGGAAGTAACTGCACCGTTCTGGAGGTCCAACGTAACGTTATGCGGCACCGAAAACAAAAAGCCGGCCAACGTAGGGAACTAGGACCTCTTAACGAAAAACAAATCCTGCGTAGACAACAACGTAACGCAGTTAGAACTGTACGGCGACTTAGTACTAAGGACCCTGATTCCTTCACGGAAAAAGAGAAGTTAGCTATGGACAAAGCCAAACAGACGTTACTAACGAGAACAGAGACATCCACGAAACCCCAACCGACTAAGACAAGGACAAAGCCAAACTCGAGGACGCCCCTCAATAGACTGCAAAAGAAGGGGAAGGAAAGTCAACAGCTCTCCACCCCAATCTCGGCCAGACTTAGAAGACCCGAATTGACCAATACAGGGCCTATTGCGAGCGCGTCCAAAAGAGCGAGGCACGACATCACTAACTCGACCAACTCACCCATCAACAAAACTAAAAAAGCCAAACTCTCTATGTTGACCATTGTCGGTAAACAAGCTGCCGTAGTCGACTACGGCAATCCTACACGGAGACTTACAGAGAGTCAATGGCAACTAATAGAACTTCGGATCCTTGATGCAGTTAATGAGGCTATCTTAAAGAACGGGCCGCTCCCACTTTTTGGTACCATCAAAACTGTTCAGGGGTTCAAATTGATGACATGTGAAGACGGAAACACTCTCACATGGCTTCAAGATTTTATAGCCAATACCACAGCTCCCTGGCCGAATGCCGATCTTCGCCTAATTGACAGGAAAGAGATCGTGCAGCTCACCAGGCCTAAAGCTAAACTTATTGTGCGTGGACCCCCAATCCCAAAAGATCGTATCGAAAGATATCTCAAATCTCTCAACACTGAACAACTCAGTCAAAACTGGGAAGTCATTCAGATGGGAGATCATGAACCAGAAGGTACAGAAGTGGTAGTGTTGCTTAGTCATAAATCAATACCACTTCTGAAAAAGATCGGCTTCAAAGTCCGCATTGGTACAAACCGATGCAAACTAAGACTTCTCGGCCATAAAAGTAAGGAAGAGGCAGATAATACTAAAAATGTTGAAGTTAATACAGATCAATCTCCATCACAGTAAAGCTGCCAGCGCCAATTTAATCTACCTCATGGAGGCTAGACAAGTAGACCTAGCCCTTATACAAGAACCCTGGATATCAGGTGGCAAAATAAGGGGCCTAAATTCAAAAGAACTTACGCTGTACAAGACTACACACGTAGGTACAAACAGTAGTTTTAGAACTTGTATAATAGCTAGAAAACAGTTAAATCTTTTTCTTCTATCCAAATACAGTGATCTTGACCAAACCACGGTCAAACTAGACAGGTGTGGACTCCCATCGCTAATCCTGACATCCTGTTACATGCCATGGGACGCGACGGAAGGACCACCAGCAGAACTTACCAGCCTACTTATACAACGTGTCCATTTGGAAAAATGGGACCTTGTGATGGGATGTGATACCAACTCACACCACATTCAGTGGGGTAGTTCGGATATCAACTCAAGAGGTGAGTTACTTTTTGAATTCATTATTGAAAATAACATTTTGGTAGCGAATAGGGGCAAAGAACCAACATTTGTTACCAAGAACCGAAAAGAGGTACTTGATGTTACTTTCACGAGTAACTCAGATACCCTTGAGATTGAGCAGTGGAGGGTATTGAAAGAAGAATCATTCTCTGATCACAAAATCATTGAATTTCTTATACCCCACACTACAAGACTACAAAGACCATTTAGAAACCACAGAAAAACCAACTGGGATATCTTTAATGTGGAAGTCGAAACTAAAATAAAGACACTCAAAACTAATGCGAACATGCACGAGCCTGAGTGTATAGATAATATTACCAATGATTTCACAGGTATTCTCAGGGAAGCACTTGAGAAAGCGTGCCCTTTGAAAACGGGTAAAAAAAGAAAAAAGACACCACCATGGTGGACAGCCGAGCTGGGCAACATCCGGAAAGAAACAAGAAAACTTTTCAACGTTGCTAAACGCACAGGAATAGACAATGATTGGGAAACCTATAAATCTAGTCAAAGAAAATTTAAAGTTGAGACACAGCGTGCGAAACGAACTTCGTGGAGAACCTTCTGCAACGAAGTAGAAAATACCGCGGAATCAGCTAGACTTAGAAAGATACTTGCCAAAGAGCCCACTGCTCTAGGATCTCTAAAAGATCCCAATGAACACTGGACGGAGTCTTGTACTGAGACACTAGAACTCCTAGTTAACACTCATTTTCCAGGTTGTAGCTCCGACGAGAGCAACACCCCGGAAGATGAGTACTATGAAAGAGCAACTCCTTCGGATATTATAACGGAAGAAAGAATAAAATGGGCTATCAGTTCTTTCTCTCCATATAAATCCCCGGGGATAGATGGCATCTTTCCTATGATGCTACAAAAAAGTGAAAAGATCATCACACCATGCCTAAAAAACATTTTCCAGAATAGCCTCAAATGGGGATATGTACCAAGAACATGGCGTGAAGTGAAAGTTGTATTTATACCGAAAGCTGGTAAACCCAGCCACACAAACGCTAAAGACTTCAGACCGATTAGTCTAACATCATTCATCTTAAAGACCTTTGAGAGACTAATAGACATCTATATTCGCAGTGCAATGAGTCCGGAAGTGATATCTCCAGCTCAGCATGCTTATACTAAAGGTAAAAGTGTAGAAACAGCACTTCACAGTGTTGTAAGCACTGTAGAAAACACACTGAAACACAAAGAGTATACCCTTGCTGCTTTCCTTGACATTGAAGGAGCTTTCAACAATGTGAAAAACGACGCAGTGAAAAGGGCCCTTGTGAACCTTAGCGTGGACGATAGCATTATCTGTTGGATAATGTGCATGTTAAGAAACCGTCAAATTAACTCAGAACTGGGAGGAGCGTTGATTAAAGTATCAACATCCAGAGGCACCCCACAAGGTGGTGTTCTCTCCCCCCTCCTTTGGGTACTCGTAGTTAATGAGATCCTTATTAGACTTAAAAATAGTGGAGTAAAAGTAGTAGCATATGCAGATGACCTAGCTCTGCTAGCGACAGGAAAATTTCTCTCCACCATTAGTGAACAAATAGAAGGCGCCTTGTCCTTGATAAATACTTGGTCAAGGAAATGTGGGCTTGCAGTCAATCCACAAAAGACAGAACTGGTCCTTTTTACCAACAAAAGGAAAATACCAGCCTTTACTCTTCCCTCAATAGAAGGGGTTCCACTCACCCTGTCAAATCACGCCAAATACCTTGGTGTGATTCTAGACAGAAAATTGAACTGGAAGCTCAACATTGAAGAAAGAGCCAAGAAGGCAGCGATAGCATTCTATGCCTGTAATAGAATATTTGGAAAGACCTGGGGGCCTAGTCCCAAGATTATCATGTGGATGTATACGGCAATAGTAAGACCTATACTGACATATGGCAATTTGGTCTGGTGGGAAGCTACGAAAACGACTTCCAACCTAAAGACAATTACAAGAATACAAAGAATGGCGTGTATAGGCACCACCGGGGCTATGAGAACCACCCCCACTGCAGGGCTGGAGGCTATTCTCAATCTAAAACCCTTAGACCTCTTTGTGCAAGAATCTGCAGCAAATAGTGCCCTCCGGTTAAGCCAGACTCAAAACTGGAAACCGAGTCAGACAGGTCATGCGCAGATTCTACAGATATATACGGGCCACAATGTATGCACAGACTACACAACACCCCGTTTAGATTTTGAAAGACCATTCACCACTTCTTTTCCTAATAGAGAAGACTGGCTTAACAACCAGACACCATGCGAATCAGCCATCCAAATCTTTACAGATGGCTCCAAAATGGAAATTGGTGTTGGTGCAGGCTTCTACTCAGAAGCACTTGAACTAGCCGGATCAATTAGGCTCCCCGATTACAGCAGCGTCTTTCAGGCTGAGGTCCTGGCAGTGACAGCAGCTGCTAAAGAAGCTGCAATGAAGGCAATACCACGTGCTGATATCACCTTTTTCATTGACAGCCAAGCGGCAATCAAAGCAATTTCTGCCATTGAAATAAAATCAAAGCTTGTAACTTGCTGTCGCGAAGAGCTTAAGGTTCTTGGCGCGCAGCATAACATAAGACTATGTTGGGTTCCTGGCCACTGTGGTGTGCAAGGAAACGAAAGAGCTGATGAGCTGGCAAGAAAGGGATCATCCCTAGAACTCAATCGAGCAGACACAACGGTAAAGATCCCAACCTGTAATATTAAACAGAAGATTGGGAATAAAGTACTTGCTACAGCTAACGAGAGATGGAACTCACTCGATTCCTGTGTCATAACCAGGAAAATGTGGCCCTACTTTAATAAACAAAGAACAGAAAAGATCCTACTGCTCAAAAAGGAATCACTACGATCTCTCGTGGGCATACTGACCGGGCACAACATGCTGGGTTACCACAAAAAGAAAATGAAACTCAGCACGGACGACTTGTGCAGAGGTTGTGGCGACGTAGATGTGCATGAGGACACACCGCATTTTCTTTGTCACTGCCCAGCACTATGCCGCTTAAGAAACGAAGTTCTGGGAAGTCATTTCTTCCTGGACTTGGAAGAACTATCTAAACAAACGGGTACAAACCTGCTCAGATTTATCAACGCTTCAAAATGGTTTGAAAATGTATAGGTTTTTCATAGGTCCCATGTTTATAGGGCCCGAAACCCCCAGGGTATCACAATGGATCTACATTGATCTAAGTGTGATGGACATAACATCATTCATCAGCCCACTTACCTAACCTAACCTATAGTTACCTTTGATCCAGTTCGATTAAGAACGGTGAACTCGTTTGGCTGGAAAGGAGTATCTAACTTCCTTAACGGCTCGGTCCTTTTAGCTAGCACCGTATCCCCGACATCTATCGGCGTCTCTTTGGCTTCACGTTTTGCATCTTCCCTTTCCTTTCCTTTTATTTTCTGGATGGCATCTCTGTCTACGAAATCTGTATTTGGTGGATCTGTTTCCAGATCATTTATAGATGGTATTTTAGATCGAATGGTTCTTCCATACATAAGCTCTGTAGGAGTTTTCCCTGTTGTTGCTTGGGGTGTCGTATAGTATAACATCAAATAATCCTTTAAGTCGGTTTTCCAATTTCTCCCCAAAGCATGACTTATTTTTAAACGTTTGTTTAGGGACCTGTTTTGCCGTTCTATTTCACCATTTGCCTGAGGCCAGTAAGGTATTGTAAAATTTAGAGTTATACCTCTTAACTTGCAGTATCCTTCAAATTCTACACTTGCGAATTGCTTTGCGTTATCCAAAGTTATTGTTTTTGGGTACCCTAATCGGATAAAAATGTTTTCCAATCTGTCTATAGTTGCCTTTGCTGTGATTGTTGTTATAATTTCGATTTCCATATATCTGCTGAAGTAGTCGATAATTGCCAAAATCCATTCGCTGCTTGGCAATGGTCCTAAGAAATCAATGGCAACATCAACCCACGGCCTCGTTGGAAATTCTCTTCTTTGCATGGGTAGAGGTCTAGATGGTAACCCTACTAAACGGCAACCATTACATTGTTTGACATACTTTTCTGCATCCTTATCGATACCCGGCCACCATACTCTGTCACGTAATCTTTTTTTCATATTAGTTTCCCTTGGATGACCCTCATGTGCCAATGTCAGCATCCGTTGCCTCAAAACTCTTGGAATGACTAATTTATTTCCTCGGACGAGCAAGTCATCTATTACACACAAATGGTTTTGAAACGGAACGTATTGTTTCGCTTCCGTTGAATCCCAACAACCTGTTTGCAAACAATTTCTTACAACTGCCAATTCTTGGTCCGTCTTAGCTGTTTCCTTAATCTCAGATATGTCTATAGCAGCTGATTCTAAAATTGCCAAAACAAAAAACTCACTGTCTCCATCAAACTCTTTGTCATCACTTTTGGTTGCTAATCTGGATAAGGGATCTGCGATGTTTTCACTTCCTTTCTTGTATATAACAGTGTAATGAAAAGATTGCAGTCGGAGCACCCACCTTTCAATACGGGCGCACGGCCTAGATGTTGAATTGAAAATCGCAAGTAAAGGACGGTGATCTGTTTCAACCTCAAACTGTCTGCCCAGTAAATAAATTGCAAACCTTTCTACTGCCCAGGCAAGGGCTAGGGCTTCTTTTTCCGACTGACAGTATCGCCGCTCAGTCATGGTTAAACTTTTGCTCGCATAACAAATAATTCTGGGACTCACCTCATCATCAGGATTCTTATATTGCACAAGAACTGATCCCACAGCCTCTGGACCAGCATCTGCTATCACGCGAGTCCGAAGGGAGTTGTCAAAAAAACTTAGAGTATTTATGTCCGACAAAACATTCTTTAATTTCTTAAATGCATTTTCATGTTCCTTTTTCCAATCAAATTTCACTTCGGATTTAATTAACTGACGCAAAGGGGAAGTTATCTGTGATAAATGGGGTATGAATCTGGCTAGATAGGTTGCCAAACCCAAAAAGCTTCGTAGTTCCTCCGATGTTCGTGGAGTTCTGAATTCTTTGATTGAAGATATTTTGTCTGGGGAAGGCCTTATACCTTCAGCCGATATTATATGCCCCAGAAAAACTATTTCATCCATTGAGAACTTACATTTGGAGTGGTTTAACAAGATTCCATATTTCTTAAATTCTTTTAACACACTATCCTGAGTTATCCGGAGATCTTCTTTGGAAGTTCCAAATATGATTATATCATCGATGTAGTTTAAAGCATTTGGAATTTTCGATAGAATTTGTTCGATGACCTTCTGGAACATCTCGGGAGCGCACGATAAACCAAACATCAATCTTTTGTATCTAAACATTCCAAGATGTGTTATGAATGTTGTGATATATCGACTTGACTCATCCAACTCGATCTGATGAAAAGCGTTTTTGATATCGAGCCTTGAAAAACATGTGGCATCCTTGAGTCTATGAAGGAAATCCTCAAATGTTGGCATAAGGTGATTTCCTCGTTTAATGGCCAAATTCGCGCGTCTCATATCAACGCATAATCTTAAATCACCATTGTCTTTCACAATAACTACCAAAGGGGATGTCCACTCACTATATTCTGTAACTTCTTCGATTATATCCATGGTCAAAAGTGATTTAAGTTTGTCTTCTATTTTGGCCTGTAGTGCAATAGGTGGTCGTCTCGGGTGTTGCTGCACAGGTGTTACACTTTTATCGATTGGTATCTGTACTTTAACACCCTTCATTTTTGGAAAAGGACGTTTATCATTTGCTTTAATGTAATGAGTTGTTTCTATACTACTTGGTAACCCGATCTTAACAATACCCAGCTCTTTTGATGTTATGTAACCCAACAGCGGTCGAGATCCATTTTGAACTACATAAAACCTAGCAGCAACCTCTATAATTTGTCCGTGATCTTCGATGGACACCGTTGTGTCAATAACATCCACCACATTTAAAGGATCAGCATTCTTGAGGTACCCTCTAAAATCAAATTCTGATGCTATTTGTTTGTTGCTTATTTTCAAATGTTGTCGCTTAAGTTTTTCGTAAGTTGCATCATCAATCAAATTTTTTCTTGTGCCCGAGTCAACCAGTACTTCGGTCAAAACGCCCCCAATACGAACTAACACCATTTCATCTCGGTCATCTGTGTTTGCTATGAAACAACAATTATCATTGCTATTTGTGAGAATTTCCTCGGCATGATTTACTTTCTGGAATTTGTTGCGCCTGTCAGTTATATTCCCATCTGCTTTTCGTTTTCTGTCATTCAAGTAAAGTTTTGTTTGACATTTTATCTCAAAATGATTTGGCTTCCCACATCTTCTGCATTCCTTGCCAAATGCTGGACATTTTGAGTAGTCGCCTTGGTGTGTTTTTGATCCACAGCGTGTACATTCCATTCTGAGTGCGGTCCGATTTATTTGTATTCTATTTATATCTGTGGTTTCTTCGGCATTACTCGGAAATGTCATCTGACTGGCTTGGTATTTTACAGCTTGATGAGCATTTACCATCCTGATAATATCGTCTAGGGTCAAATTTTCTTTTTGTAGCAACTTTTCCCGCAATTCTTGTGGAGCCAGGAGAATCGTCTTGTCGATAACACTTATGTCTCTGCTTTCTGTTTCCGTCTTACCGAAATTACAACGACCAGCTTGTTCCTGCGCTCTCAACAAAAACTTTCCCAGCGATTCACCTGCCACAGGCTTAAGAGTCCAAAACTGATTTCGCTCAAAAGCATCATGTTGTTTAGGAGCAAAATATTCAGACAGTTTTTGTATAAGTGTGTCGTATGGGTCAACTTTTTTGACTTTGTCTTCTACGACATCTGCCCCCGGAATCGTATAAAATACATTTTGAACATCTGGCCCCGCTTTTGCAAGGAATATGTTTTTCAATCTTGTTTTGTCCGATATTTCATTTGCTGCCGCTATGAAATCAAAATTTCTGGTGTACTTTTTCCACTCATCTCTCAGTTGATGTGGTTGAAATTGTTTAAAATTAAATTGGCCAATATCCCATTTATCCATGTTTAAGGTCACTACTCTAAAATTTGGAATAAGTGACATTTCCTTTTTCTTCTTATATATATATATATATATATATATATATATATATATATATATATTTACCTTGTAGTGAGTTAACAGTTTAAAATTTTCTTCCTTGCCTTGTGTCCCAGACGGCTTATTAATAGCTCAATGGTCTTCCCGACCGCTTTATCCAATCCTGAAGGATTATGGCGTGGTCTCAAGGACTCTTTTAGTATGGTCTCACGGACTCTTTTTTTTTTTTTTTTTTTTACTTTCTCGACTTGCCACACTTCTAAAGAGTATGCTGCAACCGGAAAAACAAAGCAATCATAATTTTTCTGAGCCCACGTGTTGCTCTTGTATACGTATTTTACATTTCTGCAAATTTCATTTACAAACTTGCAAAATCTTTTTTTTTTCTTTTAATTTTGGTTAATCTTTTCTTTAACTTACCGATCCTCGTCGCCAATGTGGTAATCTGGTTATTTAATAAAATACTAAGTTTTATGTTTAATTAGATTTAGCCTCTTTATTCAATCGCCGCCTTCTACTATATATCTATTAATAATAATATCTCTGTCATAACTCTACTTTTACATGGGCGCTTTCTTATTACCTATCAGTTACATGAGTAGACTAACAGTCACCGCTGCCACAATATCTATATAGCTATATATATTACTTGATTTCCATTGGTACTATCAGTTTTTTTTTCTATCGTGATTTCATACTTACGCGTTTCAGTTTTACTCGCGGTAATGTAGTTTCATTTCCCTTTACCTCCTTTTTACTATCGTCACTTGCATAGAAGACGAGTATTGAATCGAATTTCGAAACGCGACATACGGTCCTAAGAACCAAAACGAAAAGTAAAGATACAACTTTTAGCATAACCATAGACATTTCCGCCACCTTTTTGCATAAGGGGTTGGAAATAGTTTTTTTGTTTCTACAGATATCAACGAATAGTGTACGGATTACACTACAGATACTTGAGACAGGTCAGCGCGAATTTGTTTAAAAACTCATTTCGGTTTTCAATAACTTTTTTTTTAGTGACATTTCAAGTCCAAAGCTCATACCATCGAGGTATCAACTTGTGGAAGTTCGGGAACGGTATAGAGTATAGTTAACTTTTACAGTTTCATGTATCGACTTTAATTAACGGGAACTAGTATACTACCGATATTCGGAAATAAACGGTATAATACACTCAACTATGATTTTGTTTCACGTACTTTGGTACAGTTTCCTCGGGTTTATGTTTAAATAATTTTGTTCGGTCACGGGAAAAGTCAATGTAATAATTGAGAAGAATAGAAAAAGAAATTTTGAGAAACTTAAAGATCAATAAATTCTTGGAGCTTGTGCATCTCAGATATATATTGAAAATATACGTTTATGAAAATAGGGTAGGAAAACATAACTTTTGTTTCACAGGTCGTCCAGGAAAGCTCTGCTGCGTCGGCGTCAATAAAGGTGATTCGTTAGAATCATTCTTAAGGCACCGTATTGGTGTGGTAAACAATTAATTCATTTATTCCTTTTTATATATTTTTACATAAACATATATTTGCTTTTATGATATATTTGAACTATATAATCTGGCAAGCGAACTGTTTGTCAGCCCTCCCTAAAATTGGTCTCAATCTTGTTCTCAACAGTCTTTCTCTCTTTTTTTTTGTAACGTTTTCGCAAATTTTGAAATTAGCTTTGAGTAATACGAAATATCATTTTTTGGGGTATCTTTTTAGTCAGTTTCGTGTCGAATTTCGCGAATAACATTTCGGTATCGTATCGAAAGTTAGAAGTTTGTTTTGATCATTAAATAGAGAATTCGGTCTTCTTTTTCAACAATCGAACGGTGTTAATGTTAATTTTGATTTCAACTGAAGTAACTTTTTGGAAATTTCTAGATAAGTCAAATGTGTACGCACTTGTTGTCAATTGTAGGTTTTTCTTATCCAACAAAAGAAATTGGAAGGAAAGTTAGGGACATTTATTTTTGCATTTGTATTGTGAAGTTTACTTTAAAGTTTTAATGTAATAGAGTCATTTTTACGTGCGATAATCATAAGGTTTTTTTTAAGAAACTTTAATTCTAAAGTTAGTTTGAGAGTTAGGATTTATAAAATAAAATGAAATTTTGTTAAATTTTAAGCTACATCAATAAAATTTTATAACGTAGTATGAAAAATTCGATGTTTTCATATTTCAATGCGGCATTCATAGGAATCATGAATTCCTGAATTTGTTGCGATAGGGAGTGGAGGCATCTCACCCTTTCTTGATCATGGACATTGGAGAGGTAAAGTACAAATGATGACATGAGTGTAGGATAAAGATGGTATAGTAAGTTTAGTTTTAATTCAGGTGATTTTTATCACCTGTTTTTGATTTCAGGGGATCTTTCCATAATATTCTTTTTCGGGCCCACGAAAGATCCACGGCATGAAGCATCAGAGAGATGATTTTGAACTTCATGATGGGAGGGTTGAGAGATCCGGGGGTTGCGTTTTTCCACCTTAGCATACCCCGCCTTTTTGTCAGACACCTTTCTCCAGCCTTAGGAAAAAGTGTCGGAAGTTTTAAGGTTTTATTATTGGAATTCTTATTTCCGAAGCGCATACGTTCATCTATATGTGCCTGATGGTTGAATAAGAGTTTTGGGAAAGCGTTGTTGTAAGTTTAATCAATTTTTCTTCATAGTCTCATACGGACGGCGACGCCGCAGGGACAGTTAGGTTCATAGTTCGATGGTTAGAAGGTGCAACCATATCTTCTTCTACTCAGGTTAGGTGCGTTTCTGTTTCCTCTCTTCATTAATTGTATACGGGCCCTGGCTATTAACATTTTATATTATTGCGAGTTCAATTTCAACAGAACTCACCGACTTGCAGGGTAATAATTGTAACACAGTAGACGATCCCGGAGCAAGAATTCACGCCCTATGACTGAGCTACTAGGAGGGCAAATGCTGCAAGTCAAAGGCGACGGCTGATCTCGATAACTGCGGTTCACTCCACTGAGGCATCTCGAACTGGATGCCGCAAACATCTTGAGCGAATGCCCTGGTGAGAGATGAACAACTTCTCCCAATCTCATATCGAGTCTCTTTTTTTTTATGGAGTATCGATAAGGTTAAGGATTTAGTAGAGGTTTTGTGTGTTGTGTATGGAGAGGGTCTACATGTCACCCAAGTAGATCAAAGGAAAGATGTGATGACGGAGGTGGTAACGGATCTTGCTTTGAAGTAGAATAGTCAAGGAGAAGGGGGATCCTCGAGCTAGGTCGGTCATCACATTCCTGTGAGGAAAAGAGAAGGGAGAAGAGGTTAAGAGTGGCTTATTATTGAGGGAAAGTTTAAGGATGACGAGGGAGAGCAGTAGTATCTGACCGGGTGGCGATGGCTTCACAGACTCTACGTGCTGGTTTCCTCGTGAAGGCACAACAGGGTCTGGTCAGGTGGCTATGGCTTCCCATACTCAACGTGCTGGTTTCCTAATGGAAGAGCCGCGTTGCCATCCTCCCTCAATCTTTGGTTTACGTGAAGAAGCAACCACTTTTAATTTTAAATACATTATTTTCATTACAATATGTAACAACTATTTTATTTGTAGAAGCATATTAACAACTAATGTTGCAATTTTTTCTGACGGAATATTGTTTACAAATCCAAATAATGCCAGAATAACAACCCATCAATGCACTGCAAACATGCTTACTGAATTTTCACTCTTTCCAAATAACAACAAAACAGAAATAATAATTAAATATAAAAAATTAAATAGGTACGTGTTAATATAAAAATGTTTTTTTATATATACAATATACATATAAATAGACTTCATATTTTGTAACTAATTTTCTTGCAATATTTCAATGAAACCAAACTACCATCCGCCTACCCAATGTATGGCGGACATTGAAACTGAAATAAAGAACTTACATATTTATTTTATTAACATGAGTGGTGTCTGATTGGATAAGTACTTGATTAACGTAAGTACCTACTTAAAGTGTCTAGCTAAAAATAATTGATCCAGATATATGTAGGTAGCACAGTCAAATTGTCTTAAAAAATGAACTGGGAAGTTCTGGTGTAATTGTATTTAGTAGCTTTTATATTTTCTGGGTCGCTGAACTATAATCTGAAGTTGTCCAACCATGAGAAATCGTGGAAAAATTCAAATAATTACGTGGTTTTATTGATTTTTCCTGACTATTAAAAAATGGTTTTTTTTTTTTGCTAAAGCCTAATAACAATAATATGTAAATTTTCTTATTTAATTTTTTTCAGATTCTTAATCACTTTTAAATATTAACCAAATAAAACTAATTACTGAACACAAAGCAACATGAAAGGATTCAATTCTTAAGATAATAATGCTGATATGTAAGACTCAGAGCACTCTTGTTCAAAAGGGAAATTGAACATTCTTTAAGGATGCGGATAACTTCCATTTTTTCTGGACGTACAAATGTTGAGCATATTTAGTGTTATCAATAAAATACTCCCATAGATCGAAAAAGGAATTAAGACATCTTCTAGAGTTCTTTGAAAAATATTCAATCCAATTCAATTATCAGGTTAGGGAGGCGAGCCATTAGCCAAACAAAATCTCATTCTCTTACTGCATTAACAAATTATCCAATGTGATCTAAAGAAAGTTTTGCCGCTTTCATAGCATCAGCAGATCTACAAACAAATTTTCGAGATGAAATGTGTGCAAGAAAGAAATTTATTAGGTACCTACTAAGCACAATTTTATTATTAAAATACTTATCAAAATAAATATGTAGGTATATAGAATATTCCTCTCAAACAATTTTCGGCTTTATATGCTCCTCCATCTCATTTTCCATTTCCTCAACTGAAATCGGAATGGAAAGTTCATCAGCAGTGCTTAAAACCTGCAAAGCTTGGTATAACCCATCTGCTGCTGAAGGAACTTTATCATAGTTCCAATATGTGAGCTGGCTAAATGTTCCAGTTACCCTAAGGAGTTTATCGGCTGATTCATTCAAAGCGCGTTTGGTCTCTTGAAATACTACTCCTTTAAAATGTGATGGCGTTTCGAATTCGGTTCCATCGAGCGGGAAACCTCTTAAAGCATTAGTAAAGTGATCATTCTCATTTTTTGTGTAGATATTAAAATAATGGGTAACATAAGCTTGTCTATCTCTTTTAATTTCTGCTGGTAAATAATGAAGCTTTAACGTATTTGTTAGTTGATTTCGATTAATATTTAGATTGATTTCCATTTTTCCAAAAATAGTTTTTTTTTTGAACTGTTCTTGTTTTGTACGTCACCCAAAGAGGATATAAGGAGTCCCGTCTTGTGTTTCTTTTGATTTTGCCAACAAGCTACAGCTGTCATCTGTTTCTTTTTGTTAGATATGTGTGCGTTAAAAACGCACACATAAACAATAATCCGAATCACACAGCCTACCACACCAATTTCCCCGCCAAGATTGTACACACTGGAATTATTAAGTTGAGATAACACCATTGTATATAAAATCTATAGTAGTGAGTGGAACGTGCAGAATCGACGGTGTCGGCCTCCCACGTCGCCACACAATTTGCTCAATCCACACAATTTACTCATTAACAGACTTTGTGTGGACGGTGTGGAATTTAAGAATGACGAGACTTAACTCAAGTCGCAAAGAATAGGTCAAAATGGAAGAAATCACAACTGAGTGCATATGAATTCTGTTTGAGTGGAATTGGCTTTTGAGGGTATGGGTTTGTGTGTTAGTAGGATTTTTTTTTGTTTTTGGTTTGATGGATTTTGGTGGAAATGTATGGCAGCCATCTTTAATTTGAATTTTTTTGAATTGATGTGATGGATTTTGTTGGTCGTGAAGAGGAAATGTATGAAAACGTTCATATTTCATGTGGAAGCCATGGTTGCCAATAAATACATTTTTCTAGCAAAATAATAATGTTTGGTGACTTAGGTAATTATTGTGGGGCTTGCACTTTAGTGTATAAATGCACTAAAGGATTATAGGTATGCGGTATTTGAGGATTATATAAGGTATAATAAAATTCGAGGACGTGTACATGGGTTGAAACAAGAAAAAAAAGCACATGAATTCTAGAATTACCTATATACCTATATTCTGAAATACCTACTAAAAACGAGGAATTTCTAAAACTCTTTCTTTTCACATAATTCTAAGCTTCCCTTTCCTAAAGAAAACTAGATTTATTTATGATTTTTACAACGATTGCACAAATAACTATAAAGAAAAACAAATTTTTACAAATGCATAGGTACGCAAATATTTACCCAGGAAATTACTATTAAAGTTCAAAAAAAAAAAACCTTACACATTTTGCAGAAACCCGTAGAGGTGGCAATCATATCGCAGTACGTTTGAAATTTTTGCAGCAAGATTTTTCACCGTTCTAACATCCATAGCTGAAATTGTTATTGAGTGATTTTTTTTATTGGGAAGTGATTGTGTGAGTGTATTGTGTTGAAATTGAAATTTGGCAAATTCTTGCTAACTGGACTGGTAATAGATATTTGCAAAAAAAAAAATGCACGACTTAAGGTGCCTTTACATGGAGCTGCGAGCCCTGATTTGCAAAAAAAGAGGATGCAAAATCAATAAATCATACTTGTGTGATAGAGAGGGAAGGCAAAAATGCAGACGGTCTTCATGGATGCAGATTATTGGAAAATTATAGATGCAGCTTGAAAATTATAGTGAAGATGAACATGTTCGTTTTCATCGTCTGCACTATGATTGTTGTTGTTGCGTTTTCGTCTGCATTTGCAACTCCATGTAAAGCCACCTTTAGTTGTACGAACTTGCTATAATGTCTGAGAATTGCTTATTGGCTGCATAATTTATATTTAAAATTATTTCGAAAATTCTTCTATTTTTCAAATTCAATAAAGAGTTTTCACAAAAAAATTAATTAATGTAATAAAATTTTAAAATTGTTTTTTTTTTTTGGAAAACTTTTTGAAAATATTTTTCAAACAAAATTCAAAAATGCCAGCTCATAAGTATTCAGCAAATACATTCATATATAATTTTTGAAAAAAATTAATGGGCAGTTTTCAAATTATTAACTTTTTTTCAAAAAATTAAAAAATGCTTTTAAAATACAAGAAATATTTTTAAGAAATATCGGTATGCAGTAACCTACACCTTTTTATGTGTGAAATTTCAAAAGTATCGGTTGAGCCGTTATTGAGATAGTCGAAAGTTAAAAAACGTTCCTATGGAAAGTAGGTAGGTACCTTTTTTAGACATTTAAACCTAACGGTTATATGACAGGTACCGACATTTTTTGTTTTACAAAAAAATTTAATTTCCCCTCGGTAGATACCTACATCTAAAAAAAACTCTACCATATAAAAAAAACTTTTTTTTCCACGAATGCATAATTTGCCTTATAATACCTATAATCGCAAGTTAAAATATTGGAAATTGCCAAAAATATATTATCAAAATATTTCGAAAATCAAATAGGTACCTATTTTTTTTTTAATTATTAAAAACGACTAGGTATACAATGACTACATATTTATTAAATTGAAAAATATCTAACTAACATACATATTTATATTTTTCAAACCCCGTCGGCATTTAGCTTTTATTTGAAATAGGTATACCATTTTACATTATTAATTAGCATTTTTAACAAAAATAATGCTTTTCTTTTGTATATATGCATTTACATACAAACGATTTTCCTTGTATGTATAGGTAGGTGTAAAATACAACCAGTTCCACTCAGTTTCCAAGCGACACCTTAACTCAACATTTATTTCATTACTTATGATATGACCTTCATAGCAATATTTTTTATTATTCTTGCTACATTCTATTCTTCGCTTTTTTTGCTGCCAGCGCATTGACAGCGACATCCCACGACGGCCTTTTGCGTAAATTTATACTCGTTTACGACAGTACTAGGTCGGAGTGTATACAAAGATAACACTTCGAAGTATTGCATTACATTATTTCGAGATAATAATTTTTTTTTTTTTTTTAATAACGTATTATATTTTTGGTCACACACTAAATTAACAAGAGAAATCAAAAAATTGCTTTTGAGACTACTGAACATTTATCAGGAAAACCTAACAACGGACTGTAGACAAACAAAAATATGACTGTGAGAAATAAAAGAGATTATGTTAATTAAAATTTAAATCAATTTATGATTTATTTATTACAAAACTCATATCACAATTTATATTATATTTTATGTGCTAATCGTTTATGTAATTAGCAGTGCCAGAATATGGAAATTTAATTTCCGAAACGCTTAGCACATAAAATATAATATAAGTTGTGATATAAGTTGTATAATAAATACAAAATAAATTGATTTAAGTTTTAATTAAAATAACCTCTTTTTTCTCACATTAACCACGCAACTTGGAGACTCCCACCACAAAATGAAAATAAAACTGCCTTACTACTTATAAACGAAAAAGAGTTTTCTGAGTGCGAAGGACGTGTCGAAGCCATCAAAAACCGAATTAAGAAGGAAAATAAAAAGAAAAACACACTCAACTAGTACTGATTTACGAGCGCTCGCAAAGGTTATGAGGCGTCAGGACCACTCCTAAGTGACGAGCGGTATGTTCGAAAAAATTCGAAATCATTAGTCTATATGCACGCAGCAGTGTAACCAGTCTTATATGATAAGTTGTCACTGGTGCATAGGACGCACTGACACACTTTTATGACAAGAGCGTCAGTGTACTGACCCTGCCCCATCACTGGCACCACACGAAATTTCTCGTTGTGCCAGTGAAGAAACCCCGTCAGTGAACTGACCTTTTAATATTTTGTCTGAAAAATTTCAAGTACCGTATTTTTTCTGAAGTTTTAAAGAAAAACTTTTTTTACCAACTTTTTTTTGATTTTTTAGAACTGGCATTTTCTAGATCACGAATATGCATTTTTGAAGTCACTAGGTCGCTTAGTTTAGCCGCAAGTCGAGTTTAAAGATGTCAACTTTGATGCCTCTAGCACGTCTAGTTTAGCCGCAAATCGTGTTTAAAGATAAAAGTCGATGTTTCATATAATGCGATACATCAATTGAAAGGTGGCATTTCCTAGACCACGAATATGCATTTTTGAAGTCGCTAGGTCGCTTAGTTTAGCCGCAAGTCGAGTTTAAAGATGTCAACTTTGATGCCTCTAGCACGTCTAGTTTAGCCGCAAATCGTGTTTAAAGATAAAAGTCGATGTTTCATATAATGCAATACATCAATTGAAAGGTGGCATTTCCTAGACCACGAATATGCATTTTTGAAGTCGCTAGGTCGCTTAGTTTAGCCGCAAGTCAAGTTTAAGGATGTCAACTTTGATGCCTCTAGCACGTCTAGTTTAGCCGCAAATCGTGTTTAAAGATAAAAGTCGATGTTTCATATAATGCAATACATCAATTGAAAAGTGGCATTTCCTAGACCACGAATATGCATGCATTTTTGAAGTCGCTAGGTCGCTTGGTTTAGCCGCAAGTCGAGTTTAAAGATGACATCTTTTTAGATTTGTTATAATTTGCAATGTAGACTAAATATTAATTTGTTGCTGAGTACGAATAGACTACGATTTTTAATAATTTGACATTTTTGATTTATACCGCTCATAACGAACGAATTGATGATCCTTGGCATAATCCTTTCATAATCGATGAAAAAGATTAATTTGTTTTAAAATTCCAAAAAAAAGAAAAAAAATTGATTGCAATTTCCTTCTTCAGAAATCGTTTGTGTTGAATTTGTGACAGTTTTATATGGAGAATTAAAAAATTAATGAAGAAAAACTATTGCATTTTGTATTTTTTTTTTAAATATTAGTCTAACAGTTATCTAACATTGATTAATTTTTTGAATGAACGCATCAGTTCAGGGAAGTGTGTTGATGTTGACCAATCCATTCAAGTGATGTATCGATTATCAGAACATCGGTCTTCGCAGAAAGCACGATTCAATGACAACCTGCATGTGTCCTCTCATCTTTTGATTGCTCATTGTCACCACCTGCAATGTATTCTGTATAGATGACCACATTTTCTAATAGGGTCCCTTTAATAACATGCCCAGCGTGCAGTACAAATCTCTGGAATTCCACCTACAAGATGATCATCCGTTTTTGTTCTTCGGATAGTTCCTTACCAAAAATTTAAATTACACATTCAAGATATAAATCTACATGCAAAGACACACACGAATTTCTTTATTTGGATGGCATTGCAGTAAATATATCTTGAACCTTTGGAAGCCTGGAAAATAAAAAATATTTTTTATCATTTTGTAATAACTAATAATTTATATTTAAGCAGCATTACCTCTGCTCTAATCCAAGACCTGCTTTGTGCTTTGAATTTCTATTGTGTATTCTAACTTTTTGTCTGACTCATTTTGTTTGTTTTGTTTTGACATTCGCTTTCGAAGAATCAGCGTGGAAATAGAATAAATAAGTTTAGGGTGCGCTCCTGATAGAAGGAATTCGCCATTTTTCGAATACACAAATTAGAGTTAATAGTGTTCGATGAATAGCACTTTTCGAACTTAAGTTAAGAGGCTCTTAAAGTTACGAGGGGTTTGATATTGTTCGATAAATATGGGCCTAATAATTACTTTTGATTATATTAAAGGAACTCATAAATAAAAGAAAAAAGTGATTTTAAACAAAATATAAAATCGAAAAATTGAATCGGAAGTAAAATTCAAACCGTTTTTCTTAAATTGTCGTTCTGTTAACAAAAGTATCTTTCTCTTCGCCGCAACAAACAAATTAAATTCCCTCCTGTCTCAAAGAGCACTGCTGAGGTGAGTAAAGAACAAATAATAACAAACACTAAACAAATTAGAAACAAAATAAAGAAAAAATCAGAAAGAAAAGAGTTATCCCGCACATAATTATTAATTAACAACACCATTAAATAAAGCTATATTATATTATTCTCTGCAATAAAATAGTTTTTATCAAAAAGATAAACCGCGTGGCACAATAATTCTGACGTTTAAAAATATTTAACAACAAACATCCACTCGAGCACTGACAGATCAAATTAACAGTCGAGTTAACAGTAGAGGCCACAACCTAAGTGACAATCATGGAAAACTGCACTACCGACAAAAAGCTTGACAATCTCATAGCTGCGATAACAAACCTTGGAACAGATTTGAGAAATGAAATAAAAGAACAGACAGAGACTATAGACAGAAAACTAAATTCAATAATAGACAGAAATATTGTTATAGAACAGAAACAAGAAATTCTGGAAAACAAAATCAAATATTTGGAAAGATCCATGAAAAGAAAAAATATTGTTATATATAACATAAAAGAAGATGAAAAAGATAACGAAGATTTACAAAACTTTGCTCTATATCTCTTCAATAATATTCTTGGGATAAAAACATCGCACCTAGAAATCGATTTCATACGAAGGATTGTGAAGAAAACAGACACAAATATTAGACCTATATTACTTGGACTGACAACTCAAATCAAGAAAGACTTAATAATGAAAAATAAAACAAAATTGAAACATTATACAGAAGAAATTATTTACATTAAAGATGACTACCTACATCAAAGAAGATCTAAATAAAACAGTTCGAGAAAATTGTAGGGAAAACCTTCTCGCCAGCCACTGGCAAATCGAATGCCACCGGTGCCATCTACCGACTAGTAGAAAAGTTATTCATAACAGGCTGAAAGCATCCGAAGGAATTCATCATTATCAGATTCCACAAAAGAGAATCCAATTTCAAAATGGACCCCACGTTCGAATTGGATTCCACAACTTCCCCAGGCCACAACAGTTTTCGAAAAAAAAAGATATCGTTCCAAAGATTTTAGTGGAAAGCCACAATGGAACGATAAATGTAATTCACACCAGCTCAGTTTATACTCCGTGCACACTTCAAACTACGGGCGAAGTGATTATACTAATTTGAAAGCATACGTGGAATATCCGCATTTTTGAATGTGTCAGAATCACAAAATGTGACAGATAGACGTCAGGCAACGAATTGAGCTAAGCATTCGATGCGGCCGAATGTCTTCTCGACTTATCAGTCTGAAACCACCTTTATGTGTTCTGATCAAGTACTTGAGTTATTACCTGTATTATTTGTAACGTAAAATTATTAATAAAATAAAAGAAGAATCTACATACATCACCTGTATTGTCAATAGACACCAGTCTCTTCACCCAAATATCCTATGGATACCCAAGGCTCAACTCCAATGCCCGTCAACAACACAAACCAGAGAGGAAGCAGGAAGAGACAAGCACCCCCTATACATCCTTGATCCCTATGCCAAGGAACAGCAACTCCATCAACCTTCACCCGTGCATCGGTGTATCTAGCACCCCTATATAAGACGTACTTACACTTCGCTAACACGGCCACTTGTTCTCCCTACTCCTCTCTCCATTCTTCCAATTTTCTATCCATCCCCATCACAGAAGCACGAGCCATCTAACAGCATACCCTAGGTTCTGACTATCAAAACACCGTAGAACAGCCTAGGAAGTACCCGTCAGCATGCCCGCGCCTATCCACTACAAGCTATAGATGTTCCTCTTGTAGTCGCGTTGTATTGTAGCTTACACCAAAAAAAAACCAAGGAATCTACTTGAACCCCTTATAATCACAACCAGCATTGAAATGCTAAAATTAGATTCGATACGTTTTTCCAGAGACTTCACTCCAGATCGCATTCACTCAACTAATTGTGGCTACCTACTCTTGTGTTGAAGGGACGGAAGCGATCCTATGCCGGCAACGCCCCCTTTCTCGCCAACGGTTAATTGAAAGCAGTCGGCAAGAACGGCATGCGACAACGTAGAACCGTGGTTGAGATCGACCGTCGCGGTGGCTGGCAGAACCCTAGCCATGACTAGCTCAGCCATGGCCGTGGGTACTTGCTCCGGGATCTACTTAACCCATGTTACCTCTTTTTTTACACTGCCGACCGTTGAGATCAAGATGGGCGAGCTCGAATAAGAATGTTGAAATGCTTAAGGGCCCTCATAATTTCCAAAGATAAGAATAGCAAGAATCGAACGAGAAGGAAGATTGACACATGTTCGCACCTCTTATAATATGTAGAGAGTTGACATGGGTCAAAAGATAGAAATCGTGATTGAATTGCCATATCAACGCGAAGAACGTATCACGTAAGTATATTATTAGCAAGCAAGCCATAGATGGTTGTGGCTGCAATGGTTTATGTTACCTTCCTTCCACTCTGCTACCACGATGCTATGCAGATAGTGGAGGATGAGGTGATTAACCGTGAGGGGAGGGAGGATCGAAGGTGTTAAGTGATCCCCCTGGTCTCTCAACCCACCCAATTCGCAAGTAGAAATCAACTCTCCTACTAAACGACCTTGGCTAACCGCGGACCTATGAGTCCCCACGACTCATTAAAATTTTTGGTAGAACAAGATTTAGGAAAGCAAGCAATCAATATGCTTGCTTACTTCAACATCCTAACTATACCATAGTATCTACCAATGAAACTACCCTAAAGAAAAAAAGAGACAAAAGAAAAAAAAATTTCCATCGCTGCTCCAAGAATACTTCAACTGTATTCCATTTTTCTGTCTACTGTAGGGAAACTTTCTCGCCAATTATTCACAAATAAATAAAGTTTTTGTCACTGGTGCCATCTATGTGCGAAACTCAACGTTAACTCGCCCTGTGCTGAACGCAACCGATGGGTTCCACCAGAGAAGGTTCCACAAAAAGGCAACCATTTTGGAATTTAGATTCCACACCAATTTGTAATCCACAAGATTTCCCATACGAATCGAACTTCCAGTATAGTCTGGTTTCCATGACGTCATTGGATGCGTAATTGGATCCCAGGAGATAACTATTCGCTAGTTTAGGTTGAGTAGTGTTCACACCAAATTACACCGGAGTAGTGATCACACTAAGTAATTTTGCGATAAATAGTGATAGAAATGTCGCTAGACATTTCAGAAACCAAAACTGACAGATAACTGTCAGAGAGCCAATACGAGTAAAATAGTCGATGCGGCCGATATATTTCTCTTGTAATTGTCCATCTGAACTTACAGCTAGACAGTCACTCTACCGTTCGAATTTCAAAATTGTCCTTCCTGGTCTGTGCAGAAAATGTTCCTTAAGTGGCATGACAGCACATAGAACAAAACTTCGTTCGCAGAACAGCAAAGTAACCGAACCCTAATTCCATATTGCTATACGCTACAGAAACGAAAAATCGTATACTTACCATTATCTGCAGAACAGCTGCACGCTAGAGTCAAGAATTAAAGCGAAGACAGATACTTACCAGATGCGACCAAGCAGGCTCTATGACATTCCTGGCAACTGAAAATATCCTGTAGTACCTCGATCAAATATTACTAGAGCTGTCAAAAACGAATTTCTCAGAACTATCAAATTACTGAATGATTAATCACTCTGAAACGTCTTTGACAACTCAGAATTCCATTACCAGTGTTTTACTCTCTGTACAGAATCCCCATCTACTAGTGTATCTAGAGCCTTAATTTATGATAGAACGTTCAAAGATCGATCATATGGCACAATTTCACGTGTAAATCACATCTTGGTGGAAATAATGTAGTGTGAACGGAACGTTAATACTCGTTACTTCAGTCCATTTGACTCGCTAAAACATATTGGAATGGCATTCTGGAAAAGAGGAAATATGACTGGAAAGCTGAGCGGTGCCCAATAGGAATCGACTATTGTGGAACTTGTTGTCGTCTGCATACTTCATTTTGAAGACAGACGCCATACAAGAAAGAACTCCTCATCAGAACGAAAAGTTTTTTTACGCAGCTGAACCGCGCCTACTCTTAATTTTTCACGCTGGATTATGCTAATTGAACTAGCAATTAGATAATCCAGAATATTACTTGGAATTTTCACCACAACTATAAGGTAAGAACTTATAAGACATGAAATTGTGTTTTGAGCAGAAGAGTTTGCTCCAACGAAACGCAATTTCAATGGCGACACATGGCTAAGCAAATTTAACCATGTTCTTTCTCCATCGCCTATAGGAAAATCCGTCCAGAAGAGGAGACCGAATTGTACATCGTCCCTATTTGGACAGGGCAGGCGAGGCTGCACCCTTTTTTTTGTGGAATTTCACCAATTTTTTATCCATCACGTGGAACGACTCAGCCACGCCATTCGATAGTGGATTTATTCAAGCAAAACCACTTTTATCCATGTCCACAGAAATGCATCCTGGCATATAGGTGCCTAAATATACATTTTACTATGCACTTTATTCGCAATATTGCCTAAAAGGGTCTTTTGTATTTATTGTTCGGCTACACCCGAGCCGCTGCTACACGCACGTTACTACGTTGCGGTGAGATCTTCGCCCGAATTCCAGGCGAATTATCCACGTGCGTCCGGTCAGTGGCGTCCCGATTGCCGGCCCATTGACGGCCACGTTCTTCCTCACCATATATAAAGTGTCAAGCGGACACTCTTCTTCCTCAACACAGGCTACTAGGCCCAACGTATTTTTGGATAACATCCAAGATCAACACTGGCTACTAGGCCCAACTTTAGATCTTCAATTCATCGGACGTTTGGCGCGTGCGAATGCACGGATGCCAGTCCCCAACAAAGCAACAACTCCGTAGCAGAATTTTTGTCGGAGCAACGCGGGAAGGAGCAGAGAACATATCAACGATATCCACCTTCCCGAGCAGCAGATCCAGATCAACAATTATGTGTATAAATAGAGATCCAGGTTATATATATATCACCAATAAGAGCCAGGTAACAAAGAATTATATCTTTTGTGTGTGTTATTCTTGTTTGTATCTTGAGTGGGAGCAGAGCTCATACCACTCCACCTAAGTATTTTCATTGGGTCTGTTTGATCCATGTGGCGTTCGACGCAGCGGTTGACGCTGACGTCCACAACCAGCTAACCACGGACCGTGGTTATTAATCGCTTTCATATTTTCCTTATCGATTCCCTAGGAGGGAATACTGTGCGAGGACCTCACGCCTCCTCCACCCTAGTGCATGTCATTATATCTTATGTATATATCTATACAATTATATGTAGATAAGCATCATTAGATCTATACTATGGTGCCTTATATATATGGAAAGTGAACTAATTTACCTCCTTGAATCGATATCATAATTCGTGTCCTCAAGAATTCGTGTTAACAAATTTAGTTTATGTTTTCGAGTGACGAGATAATTGGAAATCATTTTTCGTGTTTGATTAACGTGAGATTATCGTTTAAATTCGGAATCATTTAATTTTCGATATACGCCTTCCGAGTTGTTTAGATCGTCGTTGTGACCAAGGGTCATTGTTGGACCGGAGCATTCAAATCCCGCAGATAGCGTGCGATATGCTTTTATGTCAGCTTCTGCGATAAGCAAAGAATAGCTCGTCCTTCGCGATAAGATATTATTTTTACTCGAGTGTCGGTAGCGACCAAATTTAGGCGCGATATAACGCCGCGGTAATTACTTTAATATACTTTTGAGCCATTGACTAAAATTACTTACCACTACTCACTATCTCTCTTATACTCACTTGTCTTTTGTTTTGTATTGATCCTGTTTCTTTCGTGTTACTTTTCGTGCTTTTACCCCACGTCCTTCAGACGCGGCAATCCCAGTACGCATTACTTTTCGTGTCACCGATTGAATCTTACACATCTTGAAGCAATCGTTTATACATACCCAGACACGCGTTTACCCAGTTAATTAACATCCATCTCCAGTCAACACTCGCTCCATAGCTCAAGTTAGCTAAGCGATATGAGCAAATCTATGTGAATATAGTACCGAAAATAGCTGAACGTAATATATATACTAATAACTTTTCACAGGGACTTTCTGAAGTGCACTTCCGGAACGACGCAAAGTGAATTATTGAGATTCAAACTACCCTATTGGTAGGAGTCTCATTTTGATTAAATACCATATTGATTTATATATATATATTTACATTTGATTTACACTATATTGACATAAATATTGCTATCGATTATATGTACGAGGCCGAATTGGACTCTTGCATATACGGTGCTATTTTTTTTATATAATTGACATTGTGGATTTTGAATAGTATTTGGGTGGGAAACCTTTATCTTCTCGCTATAATTTGTCCTGTTTTACTCTACGTTTAAGGTTATTTTGTTCGCGCATAAGATTTTCCTCTTTTGTTTGAAGTATTTCGCGGTAGGAACCGAATAGTTTAATGAAGATGTCTTATCATTTCTTTCGGTAGAAATTTTATTTTCGCGAATTTAGTTTGTCTCGACAATTACGCAACAAAGTTTTGCGAATATTCAGACGCCGCAGTACAAAGAATTGAAAGTCCGATATTACATATATCAGGTTCAAGACACCAGTCTACCATCCGCGTATGGTATCATAGACTACCTTTATGACTTTTTTCTTAATTTGAAATTCTCTTGAACTTAACGACAATAATATTTCACTTTTCTTTATACTCAGACTTTCAATATAGTATATAAGAAAAAGATTATTAATATTTGTTTAGCTTTTAAGAGCGCATAAAAAGATAGCGCCAATAATTAAACTCCCTTAAAATTTTTTGAGTCATGTCGGTTATGAAATAACCTCATATAAAAATAATAACGATACTGTTAGACATTTAAGTAAAATACATTGAAGATTTTCCTTTAAGACTATAGATTAGTATTATATAGGTATATAAGCTAATGATATAAGCTTTCTTTGAATATTTTTAATAAATAAGATACATAGTTGTAACGTTTTCTGAATCTTTTGCAGTAGAATTATTTCTTGAATATTGATTGAAGACTTTCAGGATTTTCAGGATTGAAGTTTAAGATAATCATAGGGAGGGTGGTAACCCTCACAAACCCTTTTGATGGAGTAAGTTGGTGTGTTGTTTAGTTTTCTTGTGAAGGTTGTAATTTTGGTACAGCTTCGTTGTTTGGCTTAGGTGATAGAGATCATGTTATAGGTAGAATAGAGTTTTAGGAAAGCAGACTTCCTGCTTGTTTATTATGCCAGGGGCTGCCCATAATCGTTTATGAGTCATGGGGACTCAAGAGGTCCAGGGTCAGCCAACGGATGAGAACAGAAGAGATGATTTCTGTGATCATTTTGGGTGGGTTGTGAGACTAGGAGGATCTGTTTAACACCTTAGATCCTCCCTCCCCATATAGTTAGACACCTCTTCTACCACCTTTTGCATATCACCGTGACAGCAAAAGGGGCGGAAGTTAATAATATGCCACAGCAGTCACGAACTCCTATGACTTGCTTGCATTCAAACTCTTACGTGTCGCGTTAACCGTGAAGTCTTTACTTTCGATTTACGGTTTCACTCTTTGCTAAGAAGAGGTACGATCTTGAATCAACTTATATTTTCTAATCAATTCTGACATATCTTTGCTTCAACGGTTATGAGGGCCAATAAGCATATCAACATTAATTATTCGAACTTGCACATCATAAGTTCAACGGTCGGCAGTGAAAAATAAGAGGTAACACCGGTCAGATAGATCCCGAAGCAAGTGCCTACGGCCTGGCTGAGCTAGCTATGGCTATGGTACTGCCGGCCACCGTGACGGTCGATCTCGGCCTCGACCCTACGTTGTCGCATGCCGTTCCCATTGACTATTCTTATCGAGTAGTCGGTGAGAAAGGGGTCGTTGCCGGCGAGGGGTTGCTTCCATCCCATTCACGCTAATACAGATGACGTCAACTAAACCCAAGCATGCAGACCGGAGTAAAGCCTCCGGAAAAATTTAGGCATTGGTATTGAACTCGCATCGCAAGTTTAGGTACGTCTATGGGGATTTAAGTAGGGTCCTTGGTTTATAGGTGTAGGCTACTGTGTCAATCAGCTGCGAGCAGAACACCTAGCACTCGCGGCGGATAGGCGTGGACATGCTGTCAGGTACCCTCTAGGCTGTTCTACGGGATTTTGTAGTCAGTACCTATGGTAGGCTGGTGGGTGGTTCTCGCTTCTGTGATGAGGATGGAGATGAAGTTGAAGGAATGGGAAGAGGAGCAGGAAGAGCAAGGTGCCGTGTTAGCGAAGTGTAAGTATGTCTGTTGCAGGGATACTGGATACACCGATACACGGGTGGGTACTGGTGAAGATATTGTTCTTTGATATAGGAGTCAAGGATAGTTATGGGTGCTTGTATCCTCCGGCTTCCTCTTCGGGTTGTGTTGTCGATGGGTATTGGTTTGGATCTTGGGTATCCATAGGATATTTGAGTGAAGAGGTTGACAGTGCAGTTGAATGATTGGTAGGAACCATTCTATCTTAATTTCATTCTTTTAATTTCATTAATATTATTTTTACGTTACAGATGGCGCCCAACGTGGGGCCCGAATTAACCAGAGAAGCTTAGATTAGAATTGATTGAAGTTAGGTCGATTCAGAGTGACGTAGAAAGAAGTTATGATTTTTGAGAATTTTTCGAAATTTTTCAGATTTTTGAGTTTAAGGTTTTTTTGTTGTTGTTCAGGTTTCTTAGATGGAGGAATACCATCGGCATCGGGGTTAGCAGCATAGGCACTATTTTGTCAAGTGGTTTGGTGACTTTATCCTGAGCCAGCTGTTGCATTAGGTCTATCTACTTTTCCTCTACCTCTATTCACTTAGGTATGTCTTCGATCTCTGTCCGGATTGAGCTGTAATTTCGCTTGATCGTCAGTAGCTGAGGTGTAGATAATGTCCTGAATGTGATGTCCGAGAACCCGGTCGAACGAGAGTAGAATGAGTAGGTCTTCTGACCGGTGGTTGGTGCTTTTTGCCCGACGCACGTCAGCTGCAGAAGCTGGTCACTCGCTCAAGGACGACCCAATTCGTTTCAACTACAAATTAACTTGTTTCTCTCATTTTTTATTACTACCCAGATGGTTATTTTAGAAGTTTACAGTCATTTTTGATAGATGTTAGGAGGTGACGGTATGCGAAGAGACATGAAGCGCTAACCGGTAATTGGAGTTCTTATACCCGATGTACGTCAGCAGTAGCGTAATGTTATCTTCACATACCTGATCAACTGATCGTTTAGAAAGAATTGTCTTTTCTCTTATAATATAACGCCGTAAAGTTTTATAAAGTTTAAACACACTAATAGTTTTGTTTTGATAATTTAGTTTTTTTTTTTGAGTCAGTTTTGTCGAAAAACTGAAAAACACACACACACTTTATCCTAATGAAGGGAGGGTTACCCTCTCCCGAATCTTTTTATGAATATACATTTAGTTATTTGGTTTTATGATTTCGGTTAAGTATTGATTTTTTTTTTTTTGAGTTTCCGTCAATCAAGTTGGGACGTAACTTCTTGATTGTCGTGTAGTTTGCGGATAGAGCCCACCAGTATTAAATATAGTTCAGATTTATAGATCTTACAATTTAAAGTTAGTTTTTGAGTACGATTTAAGTATTGATTTTTGAATTAAAATTTCTTTGATATAAGTAAAAGTATATTATATTTTCTTATTAAGAGTACATTTAAGTATCCAATTTCTGAAAACATTTTGAAGTATTGTTTTTGGTAAACGAATAGGCTATATATATATACTTACCCTTAGTATTAAGCACTTTTAGATTAGTAATTTTTTTAAATTTTTTTTGAATTATTTGATTGACAAATATCCGTTTGAGGTTTGCTCACGGTGTATTTGAAATTTTTCACTAATCTACCCGGACTTTCCTTTTATTATTATATCAATCGAGTAGTAACCGTTCGAGGAATTTCTCACGGGCTACAAATTAATTACCTTTTTTCGAATCCTTGATTCACGCGTGTACCACGGTTTATCCGATTTCCTTTCTGTTGCGATCGAATGAACGGCGCAAGACCGAAACGAACAGTCAAGAGTACTTATCTTACGAAGTACAAAGATTTCGACGCAATGGCTCCTGGGGGATCGAAACCAAAACCCGGCCACGTTCAAAACGATGTCTTAGAGGATCACTCCGAGGACGAAGACAGCGTAGCTGAGAATCAAGAGGAAAACAATACAGTCGATAGGAGCGTCGTAGTAGACGACGATGAAGTAGCAAGAGCTGAAGAGCAATTGCGTAGAGATGCTGCTGACCACTCAGCGTACATTCAGAAAGTAGTTTCCGCTACTATTGACCTACACAGGCTCAGCGATAGGCAGTTTATGGCAGAAGAGCTAGAGAGGAGTCATATGCGATTGCTTGACCAAGTAGCTCAACTATTGCAAAAACGTACTGTCAAGGCAACTCAGCCTGTCGCCCCTCCTAAACCAGTTGCTCCCCTACAAGATCACTTGCTCCACCGGACGCCACTTCGACACAAAAAGTTCTACGGCAAGTTAATTTAATTTTCTAGGCTCCAATTTAGACGAGTTTATGACTCGTGTAAATGCCTTTAATTTTGACGACGAGTCCGCTGTGTCGCCTCCTAGGCCTCCACCATCGAATGTCACATCCGTGAACAGCAATCATCAATTCCATAAGTGGGGATTGAAATTCGATGGGAGGAATATGTCAGCTGACGATTTCCTGTTCCGCCTGGGATGTATACGCAATAGTTACGGTGTATCGTGGTATGAAATTACCGCAAACTTCTATCACTTTGTATCAGGTTCGGTGGAATCTTGGTACTGGGTGTATTTAAAAGGTAACAAACTTGGGACGAACTGAAAACTGCTTTGGTAGAACAGTACCGCAGTTTAGAAAGCGACACCGAGTTATTCCGCAAATTGTCCGATCGTAAGATGATGATTGGCGAGTCTTTCAATGACTTTTACGATGCTATTCAATTCCAAGATGTGAGTTCCAAGATCTGAAAAGGAGTTAATAGAAATAATTAAAACAAATGTCCGTAAGCGAATGGGTGAACTCCTCATTACTTACAGTCCGTCCAGTTTGAGGCAATTGGCCTACTACTGTCGAGCCATAGAAAAAGCTCAGTCTCAATATGAGAGCACCCGTCCGAATTTTGTGCCGAATGCACAACGTCCACCTGCAAGGCGTTTTGTTGATGAAATCGTTGAAGAACCTTGTCAGGATCTAGTTGTGGCATTGCCCACTTATAGCATTGAAGCGATCCAGAGGGACCGCAAGCTACAAAAATGTTGGAATTGCCAAGTTCTTGGCCATAGTTTTCGCGATTGTGCGAAACCGATCGACAAAGTTTTTTGTTTCCGCTGCGGATTGGCAGATGCATACAGCCCATCCTGTCCGAAGTGCCTAGCCGTAAACGAGAGGAGGAACAACCCATTAACCGGGGGGGTTCGCTCCGATTAGACCTACCCGCAGTTCAAGTGTCTGAGCCGAAAACGCCTCTTGAACCTCCGAAAATTACCATATTAAAACCGAACAAAATTGATAAGAATGAATTACCAAATAGTAATATGAATGATTGTAGAACAATCCCTATTTTAGATAAAGAACCCAATCCAGATTTGAATTTGAATTTTAAGAATAATTATACCGAACCATTATATCGTAAACCATTCCATGAAAGGTTACGCAATTATAATGAGGTACGCAGGCAGATTGTCACTTTTCCAGAATTATCCAAACGGATACGACGGACAAGGGAGCGCTTCCATCGGAAGCGGACTACTTACCGTAGCATAGCGTCAGCAACCATAGGCCGAGAATCTAAAGACCCACGTCCATATGTGACGGTTAGTTTATTCGGTGATAACTTTTTAGGTCTTCTTGATTCAGGGGCAAGTATTAGTTGCTTAGGCACCGACATATTTCCCTACCTGAGAGACAAAAACGCTACGGTAAGGAAGGTAGAGACTACCGTGTCCACGGCCGATGGACACAAGCAATCCATTGTGGGGGTAATTACAACCCCAATTCAATATAAAGGAGTGACGATATAGTGAAGATATAGATATAGATAAAATTTCATACAAAAACCTCCTTAAATTGTAAAAATTAAATCTTGACCAGTGTCAACTCTTTCGCCTCATCTCCCTCCTCATACAAATCCAATCGAAATCGTTGGCTTATGAAAAAGAGAGGAGATAATAGAAAGAACCTGAATAAAACAACAACAATTACTTGTGTGTGCTTAGAAAAATGCTAATCGGTTCAGTATAGATCGATAGAATGAAAAAACCTGTAATTGGCTTACAACTATCATGTGGGTGCGGTGGCGTAGTACGTAGTGCACTAGCTCCTCACACGCTAGGTCGCTTGTTCAAGTCCAGCTCGGGCAAAAGTTTTTCAAAAATTAAATTGAACATAAAGCGGTTAAGCACCACTAAAGGAGTCTGATGATCGGGTTGGTCCAGGTGAAATAGCTATAACTCCAGCCTATGAACTTGGTGGTAGCACACACAAGTTGTTGTTGTTTCATTCTAAATTTTCAACCGATTGTGTCTGGACTTTCGGAAGGTGAAATCCGTAACAAAGAAAGATGCTCGTCCGATTGCGCATATAGAGGGGCTGCTAGCACGTCTGACAGAAACACGTTATATTTCTAGCGTGGACCTGAAGGATGCGTTTTGGCAGAAACCGCTGGAGCAAAATTCGAGGGAGAAGACCGCTTTTACGGTACCTGGCCGACCACTGTACCAATTTAAGGTCATGCCATTCGGTCTATGTAATGCGGCACAAAGTTTGAGTTACCTGATGAGTCAGCACCGTAGCCGCACCCATGACCGAGACGTTGAAAAAGGTAAAAGTTTTCAAGCTCAGTCCAGAAGCTATTAAAGCATTCCTGCAAATCAAACAAGCTTTGACTTCGGTGCCTGTACTAGTCAATCCGGACTTCTCCAAAGAATTCATCATTCTCTGCGACGCATCCGCGACTGGCATCGGATGTGTACTCTGTCAGAGGGACGAATCCGGGGCGGAACAGCCTATATACTACTTCTCTCGGAAACTGAACGCTGCGCAGAGAAACTATTCGGTGACAGAGCGCGAGTGCTTAGCAGCTTTTGAAGGTATCCAGAAGTTTAGGTCTTACGTTGAGGGATACCATTTTCGTGTCATTACAGACCATTCCAGCCTGAAATGGCTGATGACTATGAAGGATCCAACCGGAAGATTAGCGAGGTGGAGTATGCGTCTCCAAGGCTTCGATTTCGTGGTGGAGCACCGAAAGGGAACATTGAATGTCGTGCCAGATGCTCTATCTAGAGCGTATGAAGACGATGAGTTCACAGTGTCAGCTTTCCTTTCGTGTCTACCACAGATCGGTACCTCGGAGGTACTCCACATCGATCTAGAGGATCCATCCTTTAAATCCGAAGGTTACCTTTATATCATCAGTCATATAAGGAAGGAACAGGAGCGGTTACCTGATCTCAAAGTATCAGAAGGGTACATTTACAAACGCACTAAACATGCGGTTGGCATTCCCTTGGCCGACGACCTGACTTGGAAGTTGTGGGTTCCCTCAGAGATGACGGAATCGTTAATCGCACTGGCTCACAATCCGCCGCGCGCTTCGCATGGTGGGGTGGTGAAGACCATTTACAGATTGAAATATAGATTTTACTGGCCAGGAATGTACACTCAGGTCAAACTGTACGTAGACCGGTGTGAAGCGTGCAAGACCAGTAAAGGAGCTAACATGACATTAAGAGCCGAAATGGGAAACTGTTTCGAAGTAGATAGGCCGTTTCAGCATTTGTATGTTGACTTTCTCGGGCCGTACCTTAGATCGAGAGCCGGTAATGTTTATTTCGTCATCGTGTTGGATCAACTGACTAAATTTTTCTTCATCAAACCACTGCGCAAGGCAACAGCCGCGAGCGTGGTCAAATTCCTGAAGGATGAAATTTTCTTGGTATATGGAGTGCCGGAGAGTATTCTCTCTGATAATGGCACGCAATTTGTTGGGAAGGAGTTCCAAGAACTCATTGATGTTTTCGGGGTCAAACACTACCGAACGGCAGTGTATGCTCCCCAGTCGAATGCAAGTGAACGAGTCAATTGTTCCATCTTGGCAGCCATACGATCGTACGTCAACCCACGACAAACAGACTGGGATACGTACCTATCCTCGATCAGCAGTGCTTTACGCACGACGGTACATTCAACTCTTACAATGTCCCCATACGAAGCCCTATACGGACAACGTATGATAGAGCACGGGGCAGATTATCGCCTTCTGAGAGAGTTGGGTGGACTGAACTGTTCGGAGATAGACTGGCTTCCTAAAGTAGCCAAGATGAACATTATTCACTCGTATCTGAAACAAGCTTTAGTAAAGACTCATGAAGCTTATGAGAAGACTTATAATCTCAGGAGCAGGAACGTCTCATTCAAAGTAGGTGACGAAATCTATAAACGTAATCATGCCTTAAGCGATGCAACCAAGCATTTAAGTGCGAAGTTGTGTCCCAAATTTATCAAGGTTCGTGTAAACAAAGTCGAAGGTAACAATTTGTACGAGGTAGAAGATAGGCGAGGATACGAATCGATGTGTCACACTAAGGACCTAAAAAGGTAAAACATGACGTTAAAAAATATATCCCGGATTTACTTTTTAAATAACCTGACTTTCCCCAAAAATATTATTCAAGGAGAACTTAAAACATATTTTTATGCACAATATCCAAATACATTGCAACATGCATGAGACATAGATTTTCCATAGTAAATTTTTAATCTTATGCCGGGCTCTCAGCTGTGCATGAGACTCTTTGGTTTAACGCCAGTTGTTTTTGTTTTGTTTTTCAGGAGATCTATAGAGCGCTCAATCGTTGCCAGATTGCAGTCGTTGTAAAATTTTTTTTTGTCTTCAACCGACTAGACATAAAAGAGTCGCAGTATCTTCACGATACGACAGCGAGAGAACTCAAGATCAAAGTTTTTTTTTTGCGAGAAACTTTCCTTTTTCTTGGAAATTAGACCAAGTAGACTCGGTCTAAAATCCAAGTTTTGTAGGGAATTTTTCTCTCCAATTATTCACAAATAAATAAAGTCTTTGTCACTGGTGCCGTCTATGTGCGAAACTCAACGTTAACTCGCCCTGTGCTGAACGCATCCGATGGGTTCCACCAGAGAAGGTTCCACAAAAAGGCAACCATTTTGGAATTTAGATTCCACACCGATTTGTAATCCACAAGATTTCCCATACAAATCAAACTTCCAGTATGGTCTGGTTTCCATGACGTCATTGGATGCGCAATTGGATCCCAGGAGATAACTATTCGCTAGTTAAGGTTGACTAGTGTTCACACCAAATTACACCGGAGTAGTGATCACACTAAGTAATTTTGCGATAAATAGTGATAGAAATGTCGCTAGACATTTCAGAAACCAAAACTGACAGATAACTGTCAGAGAGCCAATACGAGGAAAATAGTCGCTGCGGCCGATATATTTCTCTTGAAATTGTCAATCTGAACTTACAGCTAGACAGTCACTCTACCGTTCGAATACCAAAATTGTCCTTCCTGGTCTGTGCAGAAAATGTTCCTTGAGTGGAATGACAGCACATAGAACAAAACTTCGTTCGCAGAACAGCAAAGTAACCGAACCCTAATTCCATGTTGCTATATGCTACAGAAACGAAAAATCGTATACTTACCAACTTAACATTATCTGCAGAACAGCTGCACGCTAGAGTCAAGAATTAAAGCGAAGATAGATACTTACCAGATGCGACCAAGCAGGCTCTATGACATTCCTGTCAACTGAAAATATCCTGTAGTACCTCGATCAAATATTACTAGAGCTGTCAAAAACGAATTTCTCAGAACTATCAAATTACTGAATGATTAATCACTCTGAAACGTCTTTGACAACTCAGAATTCCATTACCAGTGTTTTACTCTCTGTACAGAATCCCCATCTACTAGTGTATCTAGAGCCTTAATTTATGATAGAACGTTCAAAGATCGATCATATGGCATAATTTCACGTGTAAATCACATCTTGGTGGAAATAATGTAGTGTGAACGGAACGTTAATACTCGTTACTTCAGTCCATTTGACTCGCTAAAACATATTGGAATGGCATTCTGGAAAAGAGGAAATATGACTGGAAAGCTGAGCGGTGCCCAATAGGAATCGACTATTGTGGAACTTGTTGTCGTCTGCATACTTCATTTTGAAGACAGACGCCATACAAGAAACAACTCCTCATCAGAACGAAAAGTTTTTTTACGCAGCTGAACCGCGCCTACCCTTAATTTTTCACGCTGGATTATGCTAATTGCACTAGCAATTAGATAATCCAGAATATTACTTGGAATTTTCACCACAACTATAAGGTAAGAACTTATAAGACATGAAATTGTGTTTTGAGCAGAAGAGTTTGCTCCAACGAAACGCAATTTCAATGGCGACACATGGCTAAGCAAATTTAACCATGTTCTTTCTCCATCGCCTATAGGAAAATCCGTCCAGAAGAGGAGACCGAATTGTACATCGTCCCTATTTGGACAGGGCAGGCGAGGCTGCACCCTTTTTTTTATGGAATTTCACCAATTTTTTATCCATCACGTGGAACGACTCAGCCACGCCATTCGATAGTGGATTTATTCAAGCAAAACCACTTTAATCCATGTCCACAGAAATGCATCCTGGCATATAGGTGCCTAAATATACATTTTACTATGCACTTTATTCGCAATATTGCCTAAAAGGGTCTTTTGTATTTATTGTTCGGCTACACCCGAGCCGCTGCTACACGCACGTTACTACGTTGCGGTGAGATCTTCGCCCGAATTCCAGGCGAATTATCCACGTGCGTCCGGTCAGTGGCGTTCCGATTGCCGGCCCATTGACGGCCACGTTCTTCCTCACCATATATAAAGTGTCAAGCGGACACTCTTCTTCCTCAACACAGGCTACTAGGCCCAACGTATTTTTGGATAACATCCAAGATCAACACTGGCTACTAGGCCCAACTTTAGATCTTCAATTCATCGGACGTTTGGCGCGTGCGAATGCAAGGATGCCAGTCCCCAACAAAGCAACAACTCCGTAGCAGAATTTTTGTCGAAGCAACGCGGGAAGGAGCAGAGAACATCAACGATATCCACCTTCCGGAGCAGCAGATCCAGATCAACAATTATGTGTATAAATAGAGATCCAGGTTATATATATATCACCAATAAGAGCCAGGTAACAAAGAATTATATCTTTTGTGTGTGTTATTCTTGTTTGTATCTTGAGTGGGAGCAGAGCTCATACCACTCCACCTAAGTATTTTCATTTGGTCTGTTCGATCCATGTGGCGTTCGACGCAGCGGTTGACGCTGACGTCCACAACCAGCTAACCACGGACGGTGGTTATTAATCGCTTTCATATTTTCCTTACGATTCCCTAGGAGGGAATACTGTGCGAGGACCTCACGCCTCCTCCACCCTAGTGCATGTCATTATATCTTATGTATATATCTATACAATTATATGTAGATAAGCATCATTAGATCTATACTATGGTGCCTTATATATATGGAAAGTGAACTAATTTACCTCCTTGAATTGATATCATAATTCGTGTCCTCAAGAATTCGTGTTAACAAATTTAGTTTATGTTTTCGAGTGACGAGATAATTGGAAATCATTTTTCGTGTTTGATTAACGTGAGATTATCGTTTAAATTCGGAATCATTTAATTTTCGATATACGCCTTCCGAGTTGTTTAGATCGTCGTTGTGACCAAGGGTCATTGTTGGACCGGAGCATTCAAATCCCGCAGATAGCGTGCGATATGCTTTTATGTCAGCTTCTGCGATAAGCAAAGAATAGCTCGTCCTTCGCGATAAGATATTATTTTTACTCGAGTGTCGGTAGCGACCAAATTTAGGCGCGATATAACGCCGCGGTAATTACTTTAATATACTTTTGAGCCATTGACTAAAATTACTTACCACTACTCACTATCTCTCTTATATTCACTTGTCTTTTGTTTTGTATTGATCCTGTTTCTTTCGTGTTACTTTTCGTGCTTTTACCCCACGTCCTTCAGACGCGGCAATCCCAGTACGCATTACTTTTCGTGTCACCGATTGAATCTTACACATCTTGAAGCAATCGTTTATACGTACCCAGACACGCGTTTACCCAGTTAATTAACATCCATCTCCAGTCAACACTCGCTCCATAGCTCAAGTTAGCTAAGCGATATGAGCAAATCTATGTGAATATAGTACCGAAAATAGCTGAACGTAATATATATACTAATAACTTTTCACAGGGACTTTCTGAAGTGCACTTCCGGAACGACGCAAAGTGAATTATTGAGATTCAAACTATGTAACCTATTGGTAGGAGTCTCATTTTGATTAAATACCATATTGATTTATATATATATATTTACATTTGATTTACACTATATTGACATAAATATTGCTATCGATTATATGTACGAGGCCGAATTGGACTCTTGCATATACGGTACTATTTTTTTTTATATAATTGACATTGTGGATTTTGAATTATATTTGGGTGGAAAACCTTTATCTTCTCGCTATAATTTGTCCTGTTTTACTCTACGTTTAAGGTTATTTTGTTCGCGCATAAGATTTTCCTCTTTTGTTTGAAGTATTTCGCGGTAGGAACCGAATAGTTTAATGAAGATGTCTTATCATTTCTTTCGGTAGAAATTTTATTTTCGCGAATTTAGTTTGTCTCGACAATTACGCAACAAAGTTTTGCGAATATTCAGACGCCGCAGTACAAAGAATTGAAAGTCCGATATTACATATATCAGGTTCAAGACACCAGTCTACCATCCGCGTATGGTATCATAGACTACCTTTATGACTTTTTTTTAATTTGAAATTCTCTTGAACTTAACGACAATAATATTTCACTTTTCTTTATACTATATACTATACTTTTCTTATATACTATATACCATATAGTATATAAGAAAAAGATTATTAATATTTGTTTAGCTTTTTAGAGCGCATAAAAAGATAGCGCCAATAATTAAACTACCTTAAAATTTTTTGAGTCATGTCGGTTATGAAATAACCTCATATAAAAATAATAACGATACTGTTAGACATTTAAGTAAAATACATTGAAGATTTTCCTTTAAGACTATAGATTAGTATTATATAGGTATATAAGCTAATGATATAAGCTTTCTTTGAATATTTTTAATAAATAAGATACATAGTTGTAACGTTTTCTGAATCTTTTGCAGTAAAATTATTTCTTGAATATTGATTGAAGACTTTCAGGATTTTCAGGATTGAAGTTTAAGATAATCATAGGGAGGGTGGTAACCCTCACAAACCCTTTTGATGGAGTAAGTTGGTGTGTTGTTTAATTTTTTTGTGAAGGTTGTAATTTTGGTACAGCTTCGTTGTTTGGTTTAGGTGATAGAGATCATGTTATAGGTAGAATAGAGTTTTAGGAAAGCAGACTTCCTGCTTTTTTATTATGCCAGGGGCTGCCCATAATCGTTTATGAGTCATGGGAACTCAAGAGGTCCAGGGTCAGCCAACGGATGAGAACAGAAGAGATGATTTCTGTGATCATTTTGGGTGGGTTGTGAGACTAGAAGGATCTGTTTAACACCTTAGATCCTCCCTCCCCATATAGTTAGACACCTCTTCTACCACCTTTTGCATATCACCGTGACAACAAAAGGGGCGGAAGTTAATAATATGCCACAGCAGTCACGAACTCCTATGACTTGCTTGCATTCAAACTCTTACGTGTCGCGTTTACTGGGTTAGTGAAATAATATTAACCGTGAAGTCTTTACTTTCGATTTACGGTTTCACTCTTTGCTAAGAAGAGGTACGATCTTGAATCAACTTATATTTTCTAATCAATTCTGACATATCTTTGATTCAACGGTTATGAGGGCCAATAAGCATATCAACATTAATTATTCGAACTTGCACATCATAAGTTCAACGGTCGGCAGTGAAAAATAAGAGGTAACACCGGTCAGATAGACCCCGAAGCAAGTGCCTACGGCCTGGCCGAGCTAGCTATGTCTATGGTACTGCCGGCCACCGTGATGGTCGATCTCGGCCTCGACCCTACGTTGTCGCATGCCGTTCCCATTGACTATTCTTATCGAGTAGTCGGTGAGAAAGGGGTCGTTGCCGGCGAGGGGTTGCTTCCATCCCATTCACGCTAATACAGATGACGTCAACTAAACCCAAGCATGCAGACCGGAGTAGAGCCTCCAGAAAAATTTAGGCATTGGTATTGAACTCGCATCGCAAGTTTAGGTACGTCTATGGGGATTTAAGTAGGGTCCTTGGTTTATAGGTGTAGGCTACTGTGTGAATCAGCTGCGAGCAGAACACCTAGCACTCGCGGCGGATAGGCGTGGACATGCTGTCAGGTACCCTCTAGGCTGTTCTACGGGATTTTGTAGTCAGTACCTATGGTAGGCTGGTGGAAGGTTCTCGCTTCTGTGATGAGGATGAAGATGAAGTTGAAGGAATGGGAAGAGGAGCAGGAAGTGTAAGTATGTCTGTTGCAGGGATACTGGATACACCGATACACGGGTGGGTACTGGTGAAGATATTGTTATGGGTGCTTGTATCCTCCGGCTTCCTCTTCGGGTTGTGTTGTCGATGGGTATTGGTTTGGATCTTGGGTATCCATAGGATATTTGAGTGAAGAGGTTGGTGTCCACTGACAGTGCAGTTGAATGATAGGTAGGAACCATTCTATCTTAATTTCATTAATATTGTTTTTACGTTACACTACACTACCTTGTTCTGGCTGGATTTTGTGAGGGTTACCACCCTCCCTATAAATAGCTTACTTTTCCATTCTAAAATCTGAAAGCTCTTCAAGAAATCTTAATATCCGAAATGAATGAACTAAACTGCGACAAATTTTCTTTAACGTTATAAATGGGTAATGTTTTGTTTATTAAAAGTAAATCTTACAATCTAACAAAAGGATAACTAGTATACACTTAAAAATAATCTTCAATGCATTATCAACTATCTCAAGCTTAAAATAGACTGATGAATGCTCTTTACAAATTCAATTAGATTCAAAAGTTAATTTCTATCTTCATAATAAAAAAAAATCAATATTACAAGTTTGTTTTAACATATCAGAAATCTAAGAACTCTGTCCTTTGAGTAAGTATACTTAATTCGAAAACTTTATATGTAGTATAATATTGAAATGTTGTTAAAAAAAAAAACAAGTGTAAAATAAAAATGAGTGAAAATCTTTGTAGTTCTTAGCGAGAAGGAAAGAAGGAGCGTAAGCTCACGGACTGACGTAAATACTTCAAGGTAATTAATTGAATTTACGATTCAATTGACGCGGCGATAAAAGGTACTGTTGACTAATATCGATGGAAGATAACTCTGTACGTACATAAAAGTATAAAACGGATATGCTTTCTGATAATCGCCGATGGTTATGATTGATAATATTTATACCTAAACACATAACACGAATTTCGACCTGACCAAAAATTTCAATATGACTGAACTACGGATCGACAACAACAGGCATCAGGGATCTGTCATAGGTGAAACACCCATAACAACAAAAAGGTAGTCAAGTTAGTTCAATATAGTAATATAAAAATAAATACCATATACGTTTGTACACAATTCGTGTACAACCATATATTCGATTGAAAATATGTTGTAAATAAAATATTTCAATATGTTTTAAAAGTATGTGAAATAGTTATATAGTATTGGGTATGTAAGATTATAGCACTGAATAGATGTTAATACTCAATATTTTCTTACACGGAAATTCGGAAGTGCACTCCTGGATTCCCCTGAAAAAAAAGTTAAATATTTAAAAATGATATTGTCTTGAACCTTGACTAGAGCTCAATGTGGACCAAGATGTGTCGTCCACTTCCTGTGATTGAGATATACTTGGCTATAGGTAAGTATGAAATCTATTTCAAGGAATTGATTCTTCCTAACCCATACGTATTGTCACGGATATGACGAACACAATCAATTGTGTACGGCGGCGGCGTTGAGATACCAGTATATAATATACGGTTAACGTCTTTACAGTCGAATGTATGTATTACCGTTTAAAACAAAATTTTGTTTGCGAAAAACACGAAGTAACATTTAAAGTACGAAGAAGTAAAACGAATGAGATCAAATTGCAATAGCAAGTATAGCGTTATGGAATTCAATAATGAACGAAAATTTGAACGCGGTGTTGAACGCGAGTTCTAATTGGTCGCTACCGACGCGGATAGATAGTGTCCTAGATGACAAGTGATAACAAAAAAAAAATTACAAATAATGAAGTGAACAAGTAAAAGTGATTCCACCAAAGAAATCTCTATTCTCGAACCGATAAGTGTAGATAAATTCGTGGTTGACCACAAATGAAACACAAACGCCTGTTATTCTTCCTCTTATCACGAAGAGCGCGACGATTTGGTAAGTGTACGCGGACTGTACCACCGGATATAATTCCGATTAAAGTTGGAGCAAGCCCCGATTGTATTTATCGAACTACTGATAGCTTCCGGTACAATCAAAAGAAAAAAGGTTTTCGGGCTGACAGACAATGTAGTGCAACTCAAAAAAATAGTTGCCTCCACACTATATTGTATCGCATATTTCAAGTACACCGGATAGATTATATCGCGAACAAAAAAAAAAAAAGAATTAAATCTGTGAGTTGATCTCAACACGATAATTGTTAAAGAAACGTAAACACGACGTAAATAACAAACTATATTATCACTCGCAATAACAACTGATTTAGACTTCTTAGAACACTGGCAATAACACAGCACTTTCTATGGATACTAATAAATACTTAGGGATAATATTAAATATCTATATATGAATCTAAGATCTACAATAAGCATTTACAAGTAGGTGGGGTATGAATCCCCATCATCCAATGAATGAATCGACGAAGTGTTGGCACCACTGTCCGTGGTCGACAACATTCGCGTTGACGTTTAACGCTTGTCTTAGAGGCGGCTTTGGCCTCTTGGTTATTACCAAAGAGATGATGATGGAGCCTCTTTGCTCTTCACAAAATTCACAGACACAATAGATAAAAATACAACAAATTGTTACCTGGTTTCAACTTTTAGATTTCTACCACCATACAGGGACATTCTTTATCTTTCATATATTTGTACAAACTAATGGATCTGCTGCTCTATATAGCTGTGAGTTTCCTTTTAAAGTTGATATGCGCCTTTTCCTCGGTGTTCAGATGTTATAGGTGGTTTTGTTGTAACGCTGGTGGACCGGCATCGGTGATATATCACGCGCCAGGCGTCCAGTCAAATCTTGGAGTGGGGTTCCTTCTGCTTCTGATGACGTGGTCAGCTCTCTTGCCGACTTAGATGCCTGATGAACTGAGTAAATACGTTGTTGTTGCGCCTTTTTTTTGTAGGCGGTGTGTCTTCATATAGATGACGTGGCCGTCGGCGAGCCGAATCGGATCAACGTCGGACGGTAACCACGCGTTTTTCTTGCTTTCAATGAGCAAGGATGAAGGGTCTTCGCTGCAATATTTTTTTGCCAATTTAAATGAGTGGTCTGGGAACAAACTCCACGTGTCCCAGAGCAGACACCAGTCAATAAAAAAAGGAATGAGGTCACCAAATGTATGGTAAGAAGCGCCAGGAAGAACGGCCTGCGACTGCATATATATATTAGTAATATATATACAAATCGTACGTAAAAATAATTGGGCCTGCATGCATGGGTAAAAGAATGAGCCTTTCTCTTTTCCAGGAGCAATAATCCCGGGCGAGTAGCGATTAAAATCCGTTCAGGAATAAGTTACCTCCTAATCGTCTGTCCTCGGATGGAGTTAATCCTTGGTGCATCCATAGGATTGATAACCTATGGGGGCATAGAAATTCTATTAAGCCGCGTGTTAACACAAAAAGAAAACTATGTTCCCACAATTTCTGGCAGGAAAATACGTTCCTCGGCTTGCCGTATATTAAACAACACAATATTCTTACCTCAATTCGTGATGAAAATCCAAATATTCTTCTGTAATCTCCTAATTACAATATTGTTGTACAATTTCTTATACGAGACATTGTAAGAGAAAATGGCTGCAATTCAACTTCACAGAAAAGGAGTGGTTCTAATTGGTTTTTTTTTTTTTTTTTTTTTTTTTTTTTTTTTTTTTTTTTTTTTTTTTATAATGCACACGCGCTCAAGCTGTTTGTTATAGCCCTTTTAATAATAAGTCACAGCGCAAGCGATAGGAAGTAAGGAAGGAAGGGAAAGGAGGTGTCGATGAACATTGATCTTGAATGTTTGAAGATCAAAATGGCAAGGAAAAATTGTGCCAGGCAATCCATTCCACATTCGTGTTGTACGGCTAAAGAAAGAATCTCTATATTTTACGGTACGTCCGAAATTGGGCTCAAGTGTAAACTGATGAGCGTTCCTAGCAAGACGAGTATTACAGGGGAAATGTTTAAGGGGTGGAACGCAGCTGGCTACCTCGAATGAGCATTTTTTTGTAAAAGAACCTGTAAAATAAGGAAAGACATGAGACATTTCGACGATGTTCGAGTGACGGAAATGTTTCCATAATGTTTCTCTCTCCTATCAATTTTAACGCTTTTTTCTGAACTCTGTCGAGCAGGTGGAGAAAAGTTTGAGAAGCACCTGCCCAGAGATGGGAGTTATACTCGAGTTTAGGGCGTATAAACGCTTTGTAAATTGTAGCCACATCAGAAGGGGTGAAAAGCTTCTTGCATCTATTAAGAAAGCCTAAGCATCTTGCAGCATTCTTGGCAATCTCAAGTTTATGATCATTCCAACGAAGATTGTCACTGATACACATACCGAGTACTGATAGCTTTTCGGCCTCCTCGATGCAAGTACCATTCATGGATAATGGCATAGGGGGTATGTTTAGCTTCAACGACAAAAGACAGCATTGAGTTTTCGACGCATTAAACTCCACACGATTTCTAGTACCCCAATTCACAATGCTGTTTAAATCGGAGTTTAACGAGCTTATCATACGATTTCGTTGTAATAACACGTCCGAAGGCGAAGGCCGTGAATTATCAAACGTATATGAAAAGCTGAGGGTTAAGTCGTCAGCAAAACAATTTAATGGATTAGAAGTCACAGACAAGAGATCATTTATAAAAATGAGAAAGAGATTCGGAGACAGAACGGAGCCCTGGGGCACACCAGCATTTATTTTGTGGAGATCAGACTTGAAACCGTCTAATACAACTTGTATTGAACGGTCCAGAAGATAGCTTCTAATCCAACGAATAAGAGTGTAACGTAAAAATTAATAAAAATGGAGGAAACGAAACTTCAAACGATCTTATACAAGACCCCTCACAGAGGTCCCATATTAGACGCCATTCCGTGACGTAACCTAACATCCTGGAATGTAAAGAAATGCTACAAATGAGAAATGAAATATACCTTACCCTTTGTACCAACTGATGAGAGACCACGGCCTCTATCAGAAGACGACTGCAACGTTTATAAGAAGATGGATTTTAGAGGACCAATTCACTGCCTCCTATAGACAGTGTCCTTCAGCGTTGGGAGAAACTTACCGCAGTAGTTATCCTAGACCTCCCTGGTTTTCTGCCAGAGACCTGTGGCAGATATGCAATTCTACCAACAACTAGTCTATCTCCTTCTAAACATCGGCTCATTTCCTTTGCACTTCTCTCAATTCCCCCTTTCCACTTACAAAAACTTACTCTCTTCGATCTGTTCCATAAAATCTTACAAACCGTCAAGTAAAACCTACAGTCGCAAACTATAGATGAAACAGTTTGCTATGCTACCATTGCTATGCTACAACATAACCCAAAGATAAAACCTAATAACTCACTACAATACCAAATTCTTTAAGAAATATGCACTGGTTCGGTCGCCTTGGACACTAGTCCCAATGTGATTCCTTAAAGAATCCAAAGTGGAAAGGCTGTATCTCTGTTCAAACCACAAGACTGTCTCATAGAGAACTCTCTCTATGACCACAGATCCACTTGGTAGAGACAGAGAAACAATTGGGTTGTGATCGACCTTCGCATCCGGTTCGCACGCACGCCCTCAACTAGCTCACAAGGGTCGTGCATTCTTGCTCAGGGATCGACAACGTTGTTACCTCTTTTAACCAGTGCGAACCTACTGAAGTTTTAGATGTTTGAAAACTCAGAAAAACTAATTTAAATATTCTTTGCTAGGGCCTGATCAACAAACGCTGAGACATAAGCAGTTCAGAAAGTATAATTGAGCTGGAAGGCCGACTCAACCTAGAAAAAGTAATGTAAAAGACGCAAGAGAGAACAGCACTAATAGTGAGCCGCTATACAATAAGTATCCCTAGATGTTCAAGGGTAAAAGCGCTATGGCTCAGTCAGCTTTATCAAGCGCAAACGATTGACGAATGAAACTGACCAGTGGAGTAGGTCAGCACCTACTCACACTCTTATAAACTGAGAAGGAGGAGAAGATGTTATAATTTCCTCCCTCTGGCTTCTGTACCCACCCATGAGGAATTGATTCATCATCTCGAATCATTTTCCACCATTGATCCACGGTGCCAAGCGATCATAGAACTATGTCACTATAAAAAGATTTAGGATCCCCATATATGATAAATGATAAGCAAAAGACTTGCTTACATCATCACACTATAACTCAATAACAACCTATTTGTTATCCAACCCCTTCAACCAAAATAAACTACACTACACTTCACACATCCTGATATGTTAAACCATTATTCCATCCGCACAAGAAGTATGTCCACCCCTCCCAACGTACTTACTTAAATACCATATCTGAAATAAAGCTTAAGCTGCTAGATATCAAGAAAAAAGATCCACTGTCTACGCGACAGCATTAATAACACTATCAGATTTCTTTTTACCAAAACGTTATAAACCAGTTATTTTTATTCATAAATTTCTTAAAACTAACAAAGTGTTTAACTTGAACCTATACCAATAATAATGATGTTTATTACGAAAACAAGTTACTATTAAAAATGACTTTAGATCTTAAAGATTACTAATACTATAATGGGAAAGTCTAAAAGGAATTTCCTTAATATGAAAACAAAATATCTTATGAACCTATTCTTCTTGTATGTGAAGCAATATCTCTGCTTCATACAAGCCTAAAGTAAAGTTATCTTTTGTATATATAAAAAAAAATGATTCGCTTACGAAAAATGTACCATAGGTAACATCAATCTCAGCTCGATTCTTCACTCTCCTTGGAGTGGATAAAAAAAAGTAAAAATAAGAACTTAGTCTTAATTATTTAATGTCTTTCTTTGAGTTTTCTTTAACTCTTGTAAACCAAATTGCTTTAACTCAAATGGTCATTGTAAAATAAACAATGATGAAATTGGACAAACCAAATTCGAAACGAAACACAGAAACTATTTTCACAAACGGATAGAAATGTAAACTTTACTAGAGAATCACAAATTCTAACGAATCTCAAAAGAACTAAAGAAATAAACCTCTGAATACGACGATATGGGACGTTAGCCCATGGGTTTATGCTTTGGAAGGAGACAGGGAGATAGTAGAAGAGAAAGAGTAATATGTAATATGATATAGATAGTAAATATGGTTATTTTATAAAATTCCAATATAGTTAAAGGATATAATATTATGCAGTCGTGATGGATCAGGAGAGCTCTCTGGATACCAGCCGCTGAAATGTTAAAAGTTAATAAAAGTATAAGCAACTCTACATAAGCAACCATAAATAATATCTTGTACATAAGATACTACTACTTGTCAGATCTCTTATTATTCTTTAAAAGAAGTAAAAACTATTCTTTTACTTGTCTCAGGATACTGTCTCAAAAAAAAGCAGACGTATCCCAAAGTGGAGTGTTTGATAATCTCACTAGATTATAAAAGTAATCAGGATTCTTTATTGTTATCCGCAACAAAAGTTGAGACAAATACACATACACAAATGAACGTATTAATGGACGCAGTAGGTCTGAGAGGAAGACCTGTAATCTCTATCCAGAGAAAAAGATTCTCTTTGGAGAGTGTAAACCAGGAAGCTTCAAAGGACTTCCAACTGGATACGAAACAAGTACCAAACTAAGTGATACTCAAAAGTGTGAACTAAAGAAGTTCGAAAATACAAACAAAAAAGTGTCTAGGGTTCTTGGAACAACACAGCTAGACAAGTGTAAATAACAAAAAAAAGGAAAGCTAAGGGAAGTGGTACCGTGTAGATACGTGTACAGGATAGTACAGACGAAAGAAACAAGCTTTTTAGAAAAGTGAGGGTCCTTACGGACAGTGGTCTATTGTAACTTAGTACAGAAGTATAGTAAAGATACGTAAAGTATCGAAAAAAGGAACCGCTAAAAGGATTCTAAACCCAACGAATGAGTGTACTTTCCACCATGCGAAACGTTCTGTGAACTTTCGGGAACTTTGAGTAAATATACTCTAAGCGGTATGTTGAATCACTCAACCATACATAAATGTCGTTAAAACAGCGAAAAGCCAAGTAAAACTGGCTGACGGGAGCTCTAGAATTAGCTCAAACTCTCGAAAAATGACTTTAAATAGGTAAGACAAAACACATAAATTTCACACATACGAACAATTATTATTAAGTTTCACTTTTTCAAAAGATAAATTTTCATGAATAAAATAATCTCAAAACTACTCTCTATCTTATAATAATAGATATATATATGGGAACGTTACGGTTTACCGAAAATCGTTTCACCGAATAACGTTTGACCGAATTTTTCGATGAAATTTCAAACACTTAGTGCAGAAAAGATAATTGAAGGAGTAACGTTTGACCGAATGGTTTTTTTTCGGGATTGGCACTACTTTTTGAAAAAGTAGTGTTCGTACTAAAAATTTTTATTTGGTATTTTTTGTCAAATTATGAAAAATTTTTTTTTCTGCTGTTTTATTAAATTTGAATTTTTTTTTACAAATTCTCACATTTTTCTTGAATTTTCAATGAAATTTGAATTTTGTATCTCTTAAAGAAATAATTTGAGTCCTGAGAAGAACCGTGTTAGTATAACGTATAAGTTATACTAAGAAAAAATCGCTCAGCACACTTCCTTATATACTCTCAATTGGACGAAGAATTTGTTCTAATTGGACGGAACATTTCTATTAGCATTTGAATGAATTTTTTGATTTTTCCCTTGAAAAAATTGAAAAAATCGGCAAATCGAGAAATTTTCATTTATTTTGCAAAAAAAAAAAAAAATATATTGTTGGAAAGGGGCATTCATTACCTATCAGAAAATGCAAAAATTATCATAATAGGTGCTATATTTCAAAAGTTATTGACAAAAAACGGAGTAAAAATCGACCCTCTAGGACGTCTATTAACGAAGTTACAGCCAAAAAACAAAATGACTAAATTATGAGAATTTTTTTCGTTTTAGATCATTTTAAAACCAATATATATAGCATAATATGAGTAAAAATAATAAAACATTATATATCATTGGAAAGGTACATTCATTACCTTTAATAATATGTATGAATTAGAGCGAAAGCTCAAACATTTCAAAAGTTATTGACGAAAACATGAGCGAGAGACCAAAATCCAAAAAAATGTTGAAACACAAAAAATTTATTTTTTCTTCTTTTGATTAATTTATATTCTATGGGACTTCTAGGTACTATTGATAACGAAAACTGTTTGACATAGGCGCCTGCCTGACAAATATACATACCCTTAGCGGAGCAGCGAAGCTGCGTGAGCGCGGTGTGCCCCCGAAAAAGGAGGAGAAAATCAAAATATCCCGCGAAGCGGGCCACCCAGGTCAAGTTAATTACAAATGTTATAGACACAGGCGCCTGCCTGACAAATTTACATACCCTTAGTGGAGCAGCGAAGCTGCGTGAGCGCGGTGTGCCCCCGAAAAAGGAGGAGAAAATCAAGAGATCCCGCGAAGCGGGCCACCCAGGTCAAGTTAATTACAAATGTTATAGACACAGGCGCCTGCCTGACAAATTTACATACCCTTAGTGGAGCAGCGAAGCTGCGTGAGCGCGGTGTGCCCCCGAAAAAGGAGGAGAAAATCAAAAGATCCCGCGAAGCGGGCCACCCAGGTCAAGTTAATTACAAATGTTATAGACACAGGCGCCTGCCTGACAAATTTACATACCCTTAGTGGAGCAGCGAAGCTGCGTGAGCGCGGTGTGCCCCCGAAAAAGGAGGAGAAAATCAAAAGATCCCGCGAAGCGGGCCACCCAGGTCAAATTAATTACAAATGTTATAGACACAGGCGCCTGCCTGACAAATTTACATACCCTTAGTGGAGCAGCGAAGCTGCGTGAGCGCGGTGTGCCCCCGAAAAAGGAGGAGAAAATCAAGAGATCCCGCGAAGCGGGCCACCCACCCAATTGATTTCGAAAACTGTTTGAAATATAGAAAGAAATGTGCGAGATATCAAATTATTAAAAGCAATCTTTAGTTTTTGAGCATAAGAGTAGGTAAAAGTAAGAAATTCGCGCGAATTTCTTGCTTTTACCTACTCTTATGCTCAAAAACTAAAGATTGCTTTTAATAATTTGATATCTCGCACATTTCTTTCTATATTTCAAACAGTTTTCGTAATCGAATTTAAAAACAAAAAATTCTTTTCATATAAATAAAAGGATGAAATCAAAATTTATATCTCTTTAAAAATTTTTTTTAGTCCTGAGAAGAACAGTGTTAGTACAACGTATAAGTTATACTAAGAAAAAATCGATCAGCACACCTCCTTATATACTCTCAATTCGACGAACAATTTTCCAACTGGATTTCCTATGGATGTCTTTTATACCTACAAAAATAGTAGTGAAGAAATCGGAAAAATAGTACGAAATTTCGTTCTTGGTGATTCTCATCATTTGACCCCCTGATTCATATGGAAATGAATAGTATCATTTAGTATTAAGAAAATAGTACGAAATTCGGTCAAACGTTATTCGGTCAAACGTGATTCGGCAAACCATTTTTCGGCAAAACGTAGTTTCGATGAAACGTTTTTCGGTCAAACGTTATTCGGTAAAACGATATTCGGTGAAACGATTTTCGGCAAAACGTACCCAACCCATATATATATATATATAGATATAAAGGATAATATAATAATAAGATACTGTGCTCTTATAGCAGGATAATTTGATGCAAATACTTTTATGATGCTTGACGTAATGCCGCTCCACCGTCCGTGGGCTGTGGCGTTATGTTGCAATGTGGCAACGAAAATAATCTTTCAACAAAATGTAGGTAGGTAGCTTGGAGTCGCTACAGGTAAGTACCATTCATGTAACTGCATAAAGTGTCTTTTAAGACATGGAGTATCCGTCTCGGATACCGAAGATTTCACGACGACAAATATATATATATATGTGGTTACCTGGTGGCCAATTATTTTAGGCATAATATATAGGGCATTTTCTTTCTTTTTGTGTTTTTTTATTTTTCAGGATGTGAAGGTACAAACGCAGAACGTACCGAGAATTGGACTCGGACTTTTATGAACCATGTGGTTCGATGACGAAGAAAACATGTGGCTTCACACAAAAGAAACGAAAAGCTGTTGCTCCCACGTTGGTAGCAAATGCTTCAGATGTACTATATACGTATAGTAATCTTACTTCACTTAAACTACATTAAATTTTAAAGATGATAATGCTGATTCCATATATGAATCCATGCGTTGGATCTCAGGGAAGAGATCGTCTTCAAAAAGCACCCTTCACGTGCTGCTATGGCCCTGAATGTGTAACGTAGAAAAAAAATTGAACAAGACAACAAGTGACGGAATTACTGATCTCTAAAACGCACCGAGTGTAGCCCAAATGAAAGAATAGCCAAAGAATTAAAAATAATATAATTTTGGTATATCTTACAATAGACAGTCGACACTAATGCGTCAGCAATCCCGCCAATAGCTAATTAATAAGGATATACATCCTCATTGCTATTGACATGCATGATGACGATTGCGTATTCATGTTGACACGACCACCCGGCAGAGGGCATCAAACCATAAGACCAACTTACAAATAGTCCTAGAGAGTGACCCTACCGCCAGACAGTGCTCCAACCACAATATCCCCTGGTGTTGGTAGTAGAATATAGTGCCCATACCATCATCTCCAACAGACACCATATCTCTACTAGGTATATTCTCATCATGCAAATCCTTGGCCTCTTTTTCTCCATACACAGACTTATCCACCACAGCATTCCGGTTCTTTCGCTTCTCTCATAGTTGTATGACAGGACCACATAGGTATCTAGATGTATACATACACAACGATCACGCATTCTGCAATGTTCCACCCTGTATGGGAACATACACCAATACACCCAAATACCATAGACACGATTAGTAAGAGAGATAGGTTCACACACACAGAACAAAACCTACATCCCTTAGAACATAAAACTTACCATGCCGATCACCTCAGAACTCGATGTGTAACAACCAGAGGAAACCAGAATGCGGGTGGATAATTTATTATTATTTTTAATTGGTAGCTTCGATGACCTGCAATACCTAAAATTATTCAACACATGCTCAAAACTAAACTCACCAGAGACTTTATCTTAAACTTCAAAAGGAAACTCATACCGAAGATCCACGCGGAAACAGAATTTATTCCCCACGAGACCACTACCACACTCACAAGATCCGAAGCCGACTCAATCACTGTAGTGTTCGCGGAAGGAAACTAGATCCCAGAATCCCTAAACCTAGCCAGTCACAAAGGCCTACTGCCTTCATGTGTCATGGGAAATGACATAAGCAGAATCTCTTGTCCCTCACGAACTCGGTTGGTACAGAAGAAAAATATAATTAGTAAGTCGAATTTTCTAAATCCTCAATTCCCCATCCCCGTACTACCATTCAGTCCACTACACGCACTGGAAGGCATTGACCCGAGAGGCAAATCGAGGTTGTCGCTGATCGACCACCGCGTCGATATGCAGCATTGCCCCGCTCCACTCAAGAGCAGAAGGGAGGTGAGTCCTTGCTGTGGGATCGCGACGGTGCTACAAGTTTTTACCCTGCATATCTGGATACGGATGTTAATATATCCCTTTCTTTCTAAAAAACTAAGGCCTGTGGCACAAGATACTTTGTCTATTAAGATGCGAATGCCTATTTCTCTCAGACTCACTTAGTCTGAGACACCCACGTAGGTGTATTGATATTTTGATTGATTGTAAAAGAAAAGTTAACCTTGCACTTCTATGGAGTTCCGAGTAGAAAAATTCTCTTCACCACAAATAACATTGACCACACTAAATAGTTTCTACTACGATGTCTTTGGATGTTAGAAGACATCTAGAGCTGTCTAAATCCTCGTCTCTACCATGCTCAACTATTACGTAGAGTGCAGGAGCGAAGTGTCTGACCTAAGGTCGGGTTGTCAAAGGTGTAGACGACAACCCCTGTCTCTTAACCCACCCATTTCCGAAGAGGATCAACTCCCTCTTCGAACCATGGCTTCTTTATGACAGAAAAAGGAATATTATTAAGAAGCCCCTTAACATGAATGTAGGTCTAGCCTGACCTACATTACTAAATCACCATTATATATTACACTAACTATATTAACCCAAACATCCTATACCAAAAATATTCCACCGTTCATGAATATGTGAAGGAGAGAGAGTTCTGTACAACCCCCATCGGACCTAAATAACCTATTCCATATTAACTAAATTTCTATAACTCATAGAAAAGAAATCTGAAAGAAAGTCTGCATCAAAATCAACTTAATAAATGAAGACTGCCAAAAAAGTTTCAATTTCTATAATCATACAAAAGTTTTATTTAATATTTTCTTAAAACTAACAAGATAAGTATATCCTAAATAATCAATATATATATTTAAGTCAAAATTCTTAATATTTTATTCGACCGAATTTAACAACCATTATCAAAAGTAAAGTTATCAATCTACAAATTGATAATCAAGATTCAATCTTGTTATTACCGAATTGAAATACCGGGAGGGTAATGAATTAAGTAAAAATCAAAAAGATGGAATGGTCGATAATCTTTTAAAATTCAAGTTAAGTAAAATTAGTACTAATACTAAAGATAATCACGCATACAAAAAGAAAAGTATCACGACAACGAAACAAATTTAATACAAAGTAAAACAATTAGGTCACAGCGGCTTGTAAATGCTGTCAATATTGTAATTATGTTAACGTAAACCGATTTCGAAATGAATTTACCGAATGTATAACGAATTTCAATTCGAGATTCTCAATCGCAACGAAATCGTAGTCAAAACTAGATGAGTTATCTCAAAATTAAGTCATATATAACTTACTAACAATAGACGGGAATAACGAAATCGTAAATCGTTATTTCCGTTGACCTAAATCAAAACATACAACAATCACAACAAAGGATCAACAAAAATATCTATTATTATCTGTTTGTAAGAATAATAGATTGTTATGTGTACACAGGTAGTGTATTAACACAGGATAACGTGAAGTCATAAACGAATTCCAAAGCCAACGAAGGGCTGAATACAAAAACGTTTCAGGTAAGATTACCTAGAAAAAGTATATTGTAACTGAAATGGTTACCAGTAATAAACATCACACAAGGAGGTTTGTTGGCATCAGGTAGGTATACCACACAAACAAAACCATAACAAGATGGCAAAAGGTATCATACTAATTAAAATAAAAAGAGTAAGTGAAAACTCAATGGAAGCAAATCCAATGGGTGGAGTGAATTGCAAACAATTCAAAATAACATACAAGTGAGGAAAGGATATGCACGAAAAGTGTACTAGAAAACAACAATGTTTCTTATGATACCAATTAAGGAAGGAAATATGAATACCGTATAGAAATATAAACTATTACAGGATCGAAAATTAATCAGGCCAATATCAGGGAGGGTCGCTGAAAAGTAAAAGTTGGAAATAAATGCATATACAGTTCGTATATGATATCAATAATGCAATATAGTTAAATATGTTTCAAAAACTTAATATGATTTCAAAATCTTAAATACCTAGATGAAGTAGTGCACTGCTCCTATCTAATATCGTACTTTCAAAAATATTTATCTGTATTTTCAAAAATTTAACTTTATGATTTATTATGGTTGCAACTTGATATCATGTATTTACAAGATGCAGTTTCCCAGCTATACAGCGGGGTAGGGAGTTTGTATCCCTAGCAAGGTAGTTGATAATTGGCGTAAGGAGTCTTAGTGACTCTGGGGTTGGTTGCCAATTGAGTATCTGGACAAACCAAAGTAAGGAAAACACAAATTCACAAAACATACTACACTAAAGGACGAAGATAATTGTTAGATAGTTACCAGACTATCTGTGATTGATTTCAAAAATATTTCAAAGATTGTTCGAAGTTCAAGAAAAATTATCGCGAAGGTAAGTATTTAATATTCAAGAAAAAAAAAAAATTCGTAATCTTTCTGATCATTTAGCACAAGCAAATAATTTAACGTTAATGTGGGCAGCAAAAATAAAAAGTTAACCGCGTTAATATTAGGTAATTACGTTTAAAGATTATCTTTTATATCATATCAGGGATCAAAATTTTAACTAGCACTTTCATATATCCATAAGAATACTTCTATCATACATATATACTAATAATAAAGTAAATTGAAAAGTAATACTCAAGTGTCTTTGTTTTCGGTTGTTGAGATGGATTTTGTAATCGCACTCCTTTATATCCTTAATGTTGATAATAAAGACTCGAACTGATGAAGCTAGTTGACTTGAAGAAGACCAAAGCGTGACTCCAGTTGTAGGGATGCATACGTATCGCTAGATTGGAGGCATGAGCGTCCAAATCCAATGCGGATCCGCAACAGAGCTGAGGTGCGCTTGGTGAATACACCGCGCGTGGTGTCTATAGGACAGAAGTAGCTGATGATATAACCAATCTGAGGAACAATGGTCCAAACAGATGGTTATGTGGTGATGAACGATCTTAAAGATCTCCTGCTCACAGTAGAGGTCAATATATCAAGTGTAGGTGCCCGCAGGTGGGCTTTCTTGGCACCGCAGGTGGTGCTTCAGAAACCGTACAACCTGACCGAAGATATTGTGGAAGAAGTTCTGCAACCGTGGCGTCAGGACGGCGCAATAAATGCTTCACGAATTCCACGTTGTCTGCGAGAAAATATGCGGAAGGGTGAGGTATGCTACCAGCAATAACACGCCGCTTCCTCGAGGAACAAATCTCCAGGCAACAATGAAAATCCGGAACTAGGTGCGGGACTGCGTCAGCCGCACGTGGCCTTAGCAGAAGAGTATTCTTCTTGATGAGTGGACTAGCGTCCGTCCACAAAACAATTTACAAAAAAAAAGTACAACACTTTCCAACATGTAGCTTTCATGGAGTTTCTTTAATTGAATCCTTCTGGGAACCTCCGCAGAAAACTCAACAATTCAAAGTTGATAATTAAGTAACGTAGTAATAGGAGATTCACAATTCTAAAGATGATCCTGCCCCGGATGCGTCGATGGCCACATGGATAAATTGCACCAGCACCATGTGCTTTGGCGTTTCCTAAGGGAAAACCATGCCATAGAACGACTTTGGAACATATAGAAAGTTTCAAAAACATACCTTTATAAATGAGTTAATTTTTCCTACAAATCCTGTCGCAAGGATTTCAGGGATCGTATAAATACGATGGCAATAACGCCGCGTCTTATGTAGCCACGTTGAGTGGTACCACCGACGCGCAAAAAGTTTGCCAAGAGAAAAAAAAAAATCCAGGGGGTTGAAAAAAAAAATTTTACCTGAAATGTATAATTAGTGAGTGAAAAAGTATTAAATATAGCAACGATTAATCCGCCGAATATATTCCGCGAGTTAATCGTGTATATTCTACACTTTACATACCTTTTTATTCGGAGAATATCCAATCAGGATGAAAAAATTAAATTGTATAACTTGCCCGAGACTACTTTCGCAAAATGTCTGATGAGTGTGCTGGCCGAATATGAAATAGACAGAAATATGATCTCGATCATATTTTTATATGGCTGGCCATAGAGTATCAAAATACTCGAAGTAGCGATAGAGAAATTTCTCTATGGCTGGGGCATGTTCAGAGAGTAATGTCATTAATATTAGTTTATCTGGCTACTGCCTAGATGTCACCACCGTCATTGAACTTGGAATAATCCAACTAAACAGTTGGAGTGAGACTTCCAAATGTGTCCAATCGACAAGTATCCACCATTCCATCAGATGAGGGATGCTGGACATGCGTTGGGGAAAATAAATTCCACCAACTTGAAAAATTATTTTACTCATACAACTTCATGACAAATCCAATCTGTCACATCGTTCTCATATCTGATGAATGTAGTGGTTGATTTGTGTGATATAAATACATTTATTACTTCGAAACTGACCTCGCCATGGGGAAATATAAATCAGACAAATACGTCATCAGAAATAGAAAGTATCGAAATCAATGTTTCTCTTCGGTGAGGTATAGCTGTTATATGAACTAATTTCACCACCAAGTCGGTCTGGTGAATGACATACCGACACTAATACATAGAACCAATTCGGATTCCCGTTTGGAAACTCTCTGTCATTAGTGGCGCGAATGTCAGCTTAGACATAAAAAGCCGAAGAGGTAATGTCAAAGGGATCATTTTCAGGATAAATTCTGTCAGAGTAGGAAAAACTGTTCCGTGAAGGAATTTATTCTGACAGGCAAAATTTCCTAGAAAAGGGAACAATTTTGACCAGGGAAATTTCTCCAAAGGAGGGAATTAATAGAAAACGGAAATCTGTCGCCATTAAATTGAGCATCTGTAATGTGGGATGAGCGCCATCTAGTGACTGGTGTGAACCTATAAGTAAGTATTTTCATCGCGTTTAAGGCGGTGGTCACACAGCAAAAAAAAAATTTTTGGGGTGAAGTCACACTGACATTACAGTTGTCCAAATATTTTCCCTACAAAACTTGTGCTTTTGGAACAAATCTTATTTGTTCCCAAAGCAGAAGGAAAAGGAGAATATTTCCTATATTGCTTCAAAAAAATAGAAATCATTTGTTGGCTGTGAGAGTGGCTCACAGATAATCTGATATTCAATCAAACCAAACGAAAAAACATTAAACGTAAATGGTTCTTCCTGCAAAAAAAAATTTCTGAGGAAGGACGAGGAACAATAATGGACAAGCACAAGGGTCTCATGCACAGCTGAGCATACGCCGGGCACAATGATGCAAATAAAATATCACAGTAGAAAATTGTTTGTGAGTAAACATAATAGAGTGTGGGGAGAAGGAGAGTGTAGTCACCACTAACACTACCTTCTCTAACACTTCATCAATTCACACTACCTCTTAAGGTCTTTAGTGTGCACCGTCGATTTATAGCCTTTGCTATCCACTACCTCATATAAATTATCACCGATAATTCTTACAATTCTAACCTTAATGAATTTAGGGCTGAGTTTCGCATTAAAGTGCTTTGAAGAATCGCTAAGCACGAAATTCCGTTTATAAACCTCATCATCCACCCTATAGTTGACCTTGTGACTACGCACATTATAAACTCTCTCATAGTCAGCATGGGCCTTAGCTAATGCTTCCTTCAAATAAGTGTGGAGAATATTCATTTTCGCCGTCTTAGGTAGCCAATCTATCTCCGAGTTATTTAAACCTCCTAACTCTCTCAACAAACGATAATCCGCCCCATGCTCAATCATTCTCTGACCAAACAGAGCTTCATATGGGGACATCTTGTGAGTAGAATGAACCGTGGTGCGGAGTGCACTACTTATGGACGATAGATGGGCATCCCAATTAGATTGTCTAGGATTTATATACGCGCGAATAGCCGCTAAAATTGAGCGATTTACTCTTTCACTAGCATTCGCTTGTGGCGAGTAAACAGCCGTTTTGTAATGCTTAACACCGTATGCATTCAAATAACTTTGAAATTCCTTACTTAGGAATTGAGTGCCGTTATCAGAGAGTATGCTCTCTGGCACACCATATACTAAAAATACATCCTCCTGCAAGAACTTTACTACATTGGTAGCCGTGGCTCTTCTCAATGGTTTAATCAGTACGAACTTCGTTAACTGATCGACAACAATAATTATGAAAACATTACCGCTCCTCGACTTTGGATAGGGACCCAAGAAATCTATATATAGATGTTGGAATGGTCGATCGACCACAAAACTTCTTCCCATCTCCGTCCGAAGCGTCATATTCGAAGCTTTCGTTGTCTTACAAACCTCACATGTATCCACAAAATGTTTGACCTGGGTATACATACTCGGCCAATAGAAACGTTGTCTCAACCTGTAAAGAGTTTTCACGACACCGCCGTGAGAAGATCTTGGAGGATTATGCGCTAACTCAATTAAAGATTTCGTCATCTCAGATGGAACCCACAGTTTCCACGTTAAGTCGTCTGCGAGGGGATTACCAATGGAGTGTTTGGTACGTTTGTACACGTATCCCTCGGATACCTTGAGATCTGGTAATCGCTCCTGCTCCTTCTTGATGTGGTTGATGAGGTCCAGGTATCCTGCTGACTGGAAAGAGGAATCCTCTAAGTCCAAATGGAGTACCTCCTCGGGTTCGACCCGTGTTAGGCATGAAAGGAAGGCTTCTACCGTCAAATTGTCTGCCTCATATACTCTCGACAGAGCGTCTGGCACGACATTCAAAGTTCCCTTTCGATGCTCTACCACGAAATCGAATCCTTGGAGACGCATGCTCCACCTGGCCAACCTGCCAGTAGGATCCTTTAAATTCATCAGCCACTTCAAGCTAGAGTGGTCTGTGATCACTTTAAAATGATATCCCTCGACATACGATCGAAACTTCTGGATACCAAGTACAGCTGCAAGGCATTCCCGTTCGGTGACGGAGTAATTTCTTTGCGCAGCGTTAAGCTTCTGGGAGAAGTAATAGATTGGGCGTTCAGCCCCATCTTCGTCCCGCTGACAAAGAACACACCCGATACCGGACGCGGATGCATCACACAAAATCACGAATTCCTTCGAGAAATCAGGGTTAACCAGCACCGGAGCTGTCGTCAACGCCTGTTTGATAGAATTAAAGGCTTCTAGAGCCTTTTGATTAAGCTCGAACGCTTTACCTTTCTTCAGTACATCTGTCAAAGGAGAGGCAAGCGTAGAAAAATCTTTAACGAATCGCCGGTACCATCCCGCCATTCCTAAGAAACGTCTTACTTGACGAGTTGTGGTAGGTACCGGAAATTCATTAATTGCTGCAATTTTGTCGGGGTCAGCTTTCAAACAGCCTTGCCCAACCTTATAACCTAGATACTGAAGCTCATCAAAACAGAACTTGGATTTCTCCACGTTGATCGTCAGTCCTGCCCTAGTCAATTCCTGACTTACTCGCCTCAATATCGCCAAGTGTTCGTCGAATGTTTCAGACACGACCAAAAGGTCATCGAGATAAACGAACACTAGATCCCGCAATTCTGTCGGAATTACCTTAGACATAAGATAACTCAGACTCTGCGGCGCATTACACAAACCGAATGGCATGACCTTAAAGTGGTACAAAGGTCTACCAGGTACTGTAAAAGCAGTCTTTTCCCTCGATGTTTTCTCCAACGGTATCTGCCAGAATGCGTCTTTCAAATCCACACTAGAAATATAGCGAGTTTTTGAAAGGCGTGCTAACAGACCCTCAATATGGGCAATTGGCCTCGCATCCTTCTTTGTAACCGAGTTCACCTTCCGAAAGTCTAGGCATAGGCGGTTCTTCCCAGGCTTGCGCACTAGCACAACTGGCGAAGACCATGCACTAGAACTTTCTTCGATGACCCCCAAAGACAACATACGATCCAATTCCTCATACATCATTGCTTGTACCGCAGGAGAAACAGGATAATATCTCTGCTTAATTGGTATAGCATCACCCGTATCGATGTAATGCTCTACCAGTGTCGTTTTCCCGAGCCCCTTGCTCGCGAAAGAAGGAAAACCACGAATCACATCACGAAGTTGAGTGGACTCTTCGTGACTGAGCTTCACTTGGTTTGTGGAGTTTCCATCTGATGGAAAATCCGATATGGAAGAAATCAAATGAGGTGCCAGTCCAAATTTACGCCAAAAGTCAACGCCTAAATATAAACGCTGAGAAAGTGTTGGCACGACGTAAAAATCCATGCTGAACAGCATGCCATTGTACTGGACATCAGTAGTAAACATTCCTTTAATTTTCTGCTGTTTCCCGTCCGCAGTGGACACCGTAGACTCGACGTTCCTAACCTTAACGTGCTTCGCTTTTAAGTAGTCTACGCAATCTGCACCCAAGCAACTAATGCTCGCACCGGAATCCAGAAGACCAAGAAACTTGTCTCCCAACATCTCCACAGTCACATATGGACGAGGATCATTGGATTCCTTGCCTAATCTAGCGGCAGCAACGTTACGGTAGGTTGTCCGCTTTAATTGAAAACGATCTCGTGTTCTACGAATCCGTTTCGAAATTTCAGGAAATGCTACTACTCTTTTCCTAACCTCATAATAATTGAGTAGCCTTTCATGAAATGGTTTCTTATAAAGTAAATCAGATTTGTTCTTATCTTCAGGTAAATTCAAAAGTGTACTTGTTTGGGTATCAGTCAAAAATTCATTATGGTTTCTTTTTAAAATACTAATTGGAGGAGTGTTAAGCAAAGGTTCTTCCTTCCTGGTGCTTACGACTCCGGGTTTGCTTTTATCGAGCGCATCCCCCCGGATGGTGGATTTGCTCGCTTCGGGTTTCCCGCACATCTAGGACAATTCGGACTATAGACATTTGGTAACCCACATCTAAAACAGAAAATAATTTGTCTTGGATCTGCACAATCGCGGAACCCATGGCCCACAGTTTGGCATTTCCAGCATTTCATCAATTCTGGGTGGAACGCGTCCACCTGCTCAGGCAGTGCAACTGCTAAATTATCTCCAGGAGTTTCCTCATCCAACGCGTTGATGAAGCGTCTAGACGGGTGAGGTTGTTTGTACGCATTAGGTACGAAAGGTTGTCGCTGATTATCTAAACTACCAAAAAACTTTTCAATAGTGCGACATTGGTATGCTAATTCTTGAAGACTATAAGTGCTAAAGGAAATCAATGACTGACCTAGTTGTCGTTTCACATTAGCTTTAATGATTTCTATCATTTCCCTGTTGTTCTTAGGGTTTCGCAAGTTGGAATTCATATGCATCATAGCATCAAAGAAGTCATCGAAGGACTCCCCTGATTGTTGCTTACGATCATACAACCTGCGAGTCAGTTCCGTATCCGTTTCAAGGCTGCGGAATTGCTCAATTAACGCCAATTGTAGCGTTTGCCAGGACGCGTGCAGATTTTGCTTGCGGTACCTCCAGTACCACTGTTCAGCAGGTCCAGATAAAAATTGGTGGAAACCACCAGACACTTCTTCCCATGAAAAGCGATAGCTAGCTCTAATAAGGTCCAAACGGAACAAAAAGTCATCTACTGGCATATTCCTCCCATCAAACTTTATTCCCCATTTGTGGAATAGTGGGTAAGTACCAGAAGTAGAATTACTAGAGTGTATTGCCTTCGGCTGAGAAGCCGCAGACTGATCGTTATCCAAACGAATAGAGTTCATGCGCGTCATGAACTCGTCCACGTTCACGCCCTGAGCCATGTTCGAAGGATGTACCGGAGGGGTACTTGAACTTGCTCCAGGAGGAACGGGTTGTGATGCAGGTTGCGTAGCCAAAGGAGGCGCAACCGGCACGAAACTTGTCAAATCAACAATATCGCCAGCCACAGTTCTGGCTGGAAAATTAACAGACCTACCTTGAGGAGTAGGCATGTCGACGTAGGGAATTACTGCGGAATTAGGAGGCCGACTGGCTTGAAAAGCCGGAGTTGGCTGTGAAAGTGGTGGATGATTAACATTATCATCAACATTACTATTGCTATTATTAGCATTACTCGCATAACTCACATTTTGATTATTAGCATTGTTCTCCCTACTATGTAACAACTCAGTTACATGTCTTAACAAAATAGCTTGACTTTCAGCGAGACCTCGCGAAAGTTCTTCTACAAAAAATTTCCTGTCATCCATCCGGTGTAAGTCTACCGTTGCCGAGATCATCTCCTGCATATAGGCAGATTGATTAGCCGCTTGTTGTGCTCTTCTTTGCTCTTCAGGAGTCAAAGGTGAGCCTATAGGTTGCCCTTCATTCGCTGGAACGCGAGCGGGTGGGCTTGAATGATCCGTGCCTACACCAGAGTGGTGGGCTGAATGTACGGAATCGTCCTGAGGATTAGCGGGTGCAACTCGTGACATGTCGTCAGTTACACGTGCGTAGTACTCCGGGTTGTAAGGACCAGGATTAAAGAATTTTCTAGCAGAGCCGGGCATTGGGCTGTGCTTCGAAAATAACACAAAACAAAGAAAAAGAAAGTCTTATAACTATAGAAGAGTGGGGTGTGCAGTGATTCGTTCACTAATTCACACCACGTAAAAAAAATTCAAAAATGTATCAAAAGGTAATATTCAAAAACTTATTGAATATCAAATTATTTGGAGAGAAGTTGATAAAATCAAACTTCCTACAAAACTTCAAAAATCTTAAAAATAAAGTAGTGAAAGTAAATTTATGTTGGTCTAAGGTAAACTTCTTCCTTAGACTTCGCAAAAATTGAGTTTCGAAACAATCGTATCGAAAATCAAGCTCACTATCAAAAAAAAATTTAATTATACTTAAATACGTAAGATAAGCTAAATACTCATAAACTTCAAAACTGAATATCTGTAACTAATCTTCAAAAGATACTTAATCTCTACCAAAACCTAATATAGCTCTTCGTAAACTGATGAACTTCTTCTAGTTCAAGTTTTCAAAGACTATAATCTCAAAACTAAATAAAGAAAAAAGAATGAAAGATATACTAAACTAAGAGTGCTTAAACTAAATCAAAACTAAAGCGTTTCGATGACCCGTGAAACACGCAGAATTCCACGACCTCACCAAACGAAAATACAAAATCTCAAAAATGGAACCTTCGGGATTACGTCTTCCCTATTTTCCGAAAATACTCAAAAATCTCAAAAATGGAATCTTCAGGATTACGTCTTCCTTATCTTCCGAAAATTTACTCAAAAAGTGCAACACTGCAAAATACTCAAAAATTACTCAAAAGGGTGCAACACTGCAAAAATCTAAACTATACTCATAAATGCAACACTGCAAAATCTAAACTATAATCAATAATACTCAAAAACTTCAAAAATACTAAATGTCTTATCATCAAAATACGGTCCGGGGGCTGGAAAGAATCTCCCCCCCATAAACATGAACGGAAAGGTGGAAGTATTGCGCCTAGCGACTAACTTCACCAAAAAAAAAACTGAAAAAAAACTTTAAAAATAATTAGCGGATGTGGTCTAACTATTGGGTCAATAAATGTACAACATCAATCAATGAGAAATGGGAAATTCGTTCAGTTATCAGGAGTCTCATTACGCTACTGCAGACGTGCGTTAGGAACATGTTCACCAACCACCGGTTAGCGCTTCATGAGAGTTCCATCAACTTGACGAACTCTGACAAAAACCATAACTGAATGAAAACATCATAAAATATTTGGGCTTGTAATTTTACTCAATATAAAAACTGAAAGATCCGAAAATAAGCGTTAAAGGTGAGTGAGTGGATTCTCTTGGAGTGTTAATAGCTTCTGCAACAGACGTGCATCGGGAATATGTTCACCAACCACCGGTCAAAAGATCTATCAACAACATCCTCGAAGAATTCAAAATTCTACCAAACTCAAAAGAAAAAAGTTTCAGTACTCTCGCAACAGACGACCAGACTCAAAAAAAACGTCTAAATCCTGGACAATAAAGTTACCGAAAACCTCAATCAAAAGCAAAACAGAAGGTAAAGTACTATGAATGAATCCTATGCAACAGACGAAGATCAGGAACTTGATCACCAATCTCCCGGACAATAAGGCATCCAAAACATAGACTTGATGTTATTCCTCCAGCAGAATAACTCTACCAAAGCAACTTAAACTCAGAAAAGAATTCGACCAAAAAAAAATTTTGCTCGAACACCAAAAAAAAATTTTCTAACTTCAAAACTTCAAAAACTAAATTTCTCCATAATCAAAATAAACAACATAACAAAGCATCGGGTACGTGCTCCAGGCCCCACGTTGGGCGCCATTCTGTAACGTAGAAAAAAAATTGAACAAGACAACAAGTGACGGAATTACTGATCTCTAAAACGCACCGAGTGTAGCCCAAATGAAAGAATAGCCAAAGAATTAAAAATAATATAATTTTGGTATATCTTACAATAGACAGTCGACACTAATGCGTCAGCAATCCCGCCAATAGCTAATTAATAAGGATATACATCCTCATTGCTATTGACATGCATGATGACGATTGCGTATTCATGTTGACACGACCACCCGGCAGAGGGCATCAAACCATAAGACCAACTTACAAATAGTCCTAGAGAGTGACCCTACCGCCAGACAGTGCTCCAACCACAATATCCCCTGGTGTTGGTAGTAGAATATAGTGCCCATACCATCATCTCCAACAGACACCATATCTCTACTAGGTATATTCTCATCATGCAAATCCTTGGCCTCTTTTTCTCCATACACAGACTTATCCACCACAGCATTCCGGTTCTTTCGCTTCTCTCATAGTTGTATGACAGGACCACATAGGTATCTAGATGTATACATACACAACGATCACGCATTCTGCAATGTTCCACCCTGTATGGGAACATACACCAATACACCCAAATACCATAGACACGATTAGTAAGAGAGATAGGTTCACACACACAGAACAAAACCTACATCCCTTAGAACATAAAACTTACCATGCCGATCACCTCAGAACTCGATGTGTAACAACCAGAGGAAACCAGAATGCGGGTGGATAATTTATTATTATTTTTAATTGGTAGCTTCGATGACCTGCAATACCTAAAATTATTCAACACATGCTCAAAACTAAACTCACCAGAGACTTTATCTTAAACTTCAAAAGGAAACTCATACCGAAGATCCACGCGGAAACAGAATTTATTCCCCACGAGACCACTACCACACTCACAAGATCCGAAGCCGACTCAATCACTGTAGTGTTCGCGGAAGGAAACTAGATCCCAGAATCCCTAAACCTAGCCAGTCACAAAGGCCTACTGCCTTCATGTGTCATGGGAAATGACATAAGCAGAATCTCTTGTCCCTCACGAACTCGGTTGGTACAGAAGAAAAATATAATTAGTAAGTCGAATTTTCTAAATCCTCAATTCCCCATCCCCGTACTACCATTCAGTCCACTACACGCACTGGAAGGCATTGACCCGAGAGGCAAATCGAGGTTGTCGCTGATCGACCACCGCGTCGATATGCAGCATTGCCCCGCTCCACTCAAGAGCAGAAGGGAGGTGAGTCCTTGCTGTGGGATCGCGACGGTGCTACAAGTTTTTACCCTGCATATCTGGATACGGATGTTAATATATCCCTTTCTTTCTAAAAAACTAAGGCCTGTGGCACAAGATACTTTGTCTATTAAGATGCGAATGCCTATTTCTCTCAGACTCACTTAGTCTGAGACACCCACGTAGGTGTATTGATATTTTGATTGATTGTAAAAGAAAAGTTAACCTTGCACTTCTATGGAGTTCCGAGTAGAAAAATTCTCTTCACCACAAATAACATTGACCACACTAAATAGTTTCTACTACGATGTCTTTGGATGTTAGAAGACATCTAGAGCTGTCTAAATCCTCGTCTCTACCATGCTCAACTATTACGTAGAGTGCAGGAGCGAAGTGTCTGACCTAAGGTCGGGTTGTCAAAGGTGTAGACGACAACCCCTGTCTCTTAACCCACCCATTTCCGAAGAGGATCAACTCCCTCTTCGAACCATGGCTTCTTTATGACAGAAAAAGGAATATTATTAAGAAGCCCCTTAACATGAATGTAGGTCTAGCCTGACCTACATTACTAAATCACCATTATATATTACACTAACTATATTAACCCAAACATCCTATACCAAAAATATTCCACCGTTCATGAATATGTGAAGGAGAGAGAGTTCTGTACAACCCCCATCGGACCTAAATAACCTATTCCATATTAACTAAATTTCTATAACTCATAGAAAAGAAATCTGAAAGAAAGTCTGCATCAAAATCAACTTAATAAATGAAGACTGCCAAAAAAGTTTCAATTTCTATAATCATACAAAAGTTTTATTTAATATTTTCTTAAAACTAACAAGATAAGTATATCCTAAATAATCAATATATATATTTAAGTCAAAATTCTTAATATTTTATTCGACCGAATTTAACAACCATTATCAAAAGTAAAGTTATCAATCTACAAATTGATAATCAAGATTCAATCTTGTTATTACCGAATTGAAATACCGGGAGGGTAATGAATTAAGTAAAAATCAAAAAGATGGAATGGTCGATAATCTTTTAAAATTCAAGTTAAGTAAAATTAGTACTAATACTAAAGATAATCACGCATACAAAAAGAAAAGTATCACGACAACGAAACAAATTTAATACAAAGTAAAACAATTAGGTCACAGCGGCTTGTAAATGCTGTCAATATTGTAATTATGTTAACGTAAACCGATTTCGAAATGAATTTACCGAATGTATAACGAATTTCAATTCGAGATTCTCAATCGCAACGAAATCGTAGTCAAAACTAGATGAGTTATCTCAAAATTAAGTCATATATAACTTACTAACAATAGACGGGAATAACGAAATCGTAAATCGTTATTTCCGTTGACCTAAATCAAAACATACAACAATCACAACAAAGGATCAACAAAAATATCTATTATTATCTGTTTGTAAGAATAATAGATTGTTATGTGTACACAGGTAGTGTATTAACACAGGATAACGTGAAGTCATAAACGAATTCCAAAGCCAACGAAGGGCTGAATACAAAAACGTTTCAGGTAAGATTACCTAGAAAAAGTATATTGTAACTGAAATGGTTACCAGTAATAAACATCACACAAGGAGGTTTGTTGGCATCAGGTAGGTATACCACACAAACAAAACCATAACAAGATGGCAAAAGGTATCATACTAATTAAAATAAAAAGAGTAAGTGAAAACTCAATGGAAGCAAATCCAATGGGTGGAGTGAATTGCAAACAATTCAAAATAACATACAAGTGAGGAAAGGATATGCACGAAAAGTGTACTAGAAAACAACAATGTTTCTTATTAAGGAAGGAAATATGAATACCGTATAGAAATATAAACTATTACAGGATCGAAAATTAATCAGGCCAATATCAGGGAGGGTCGCTGAAAAGTAAAAGTTGGAAATAAATGCATATACAGTTCGTATATGATATCAATAATGCAATATAGTTAAATATGTTTCAAAAACTTAATATGATTTCAAAATCTTAAATACCTAGATGAAGTAGTGCACTGCTCCTATCTAATATCGTACTTTCAAAAATATTTATCTGTATTTTCAAAAATTTAACTTTATGATTTATTATGGTTGCAACTTGATATCATGTATTTACAAGATGCAGTTTCCCAGCTATACAGCGGGGTAGGGAGTTTGTATCCCTAGCAAGGTAGTTGATAATTGGCGTAAGGAGTCTTAGTGACTCTGGGGTTGGTTGCCAATTGAGTATCTGGACAAACCAAAGTAAGGAAAACACAAATTCACAAAACATACTACACTAAAGGACGAAGATAATTGTTAGATAGTTACCAGACTATCTGTGATTGATTTCAAAAATATTTCAAAGATTGTTCGAAGTTCAAGAAAAATTATCGCGAAGGTAAGTATTTAATATTCAAGAAAAAAAAAAAATTCGTAATCTTTCTGATCATTTAGCACAAGCAAATAATTTAACGTTAATGTGGGCAGCAAAAATAAAAAGTTAACCGCGTTAATATTAGGTAATTACGTTTAAAGATTATCTTTTATATCATATCAGGGATCAAAATTTTAACTAGCACTTTCATATATCCATAAGAATACTTCTATCATACATATATACTAATAATAAAGTAAATTGAAAAGTAATACTCAAGTGTCTTTGTTTTCGGTTGTTGAGATGGATTTTGTAATCGCACTCCTTTATATCCTTAATGTTGATAATAAAGACTCGAACTGATGAAGCTAGTTGACTTGAAGAAGACCAAAGCGTGACTCCAGTTGTAGGGATGCATACGTATCGCTAGATTGGAGGCATGAGCGTCCAAATCCAATGCGGATCCGCAACAGAGCTGAGGTGCGCTTGGTGAATACACCGCGCGTGGTGTCTATAGGACAGAAGTAGCTGATGATATAACCAATCTGAGGAACAATGGTCCAAACAGATGGTTATGTGGTGATGAACGATCTTAAAGATCTCCTGCTCACAGTAGAGGTCAATATATCAAGTGTAGGTGCCCGCAGGTGGGCTTTCTTGGCACCGCAGGTGGTGCTTCAGAAACCGTACAACCTGACCGAAGATATTGTGGAAGAAGTTCTGCAACCGTGGCGTCAGGACGGCGCAATAAATGCTTCACGAATTCCACGTTGTCTGCGAGAAAATATGCGGAAGGGTGAGGTATGCTACCAGCAATAACACGCCGCTTCCTCGAGGAACAAATCTCCAGGCAACAATGAAAATCCGGAACTAGGTGCGGGACTGCGTCAGCCGCACGTGGCCTTAGCAGAAGAGTATTCTTCTTGATGAGTGGACTAGCGTCCGTCCACAAAACAATTTACAAAAAAAAAGTACAACACTTTCCAACATGTAGCTTTCATGGAGTTTCTTTAATTGAATCCTTCTGGGAACCTCCGCAGAAAACTCAACAATTCAAAGTTGATAATTAAGTAACGTAGTAATAGGAGATTCACAATTCTAAAGATGATCCTGCCCCGGATGCGTCGATGGCCACATGGATAAATTGCACCAGCACCATGTGCTTTGGCGTTTCCTAAGGGAAAACCATGCCATAGAACGACTTTGGAACATATAGAAAGTTTCAAAAACATACCTTTATAAATGAGTTAATTTTTCCTACAAATCCTGTCGCAAGGATTTCAGGGATCGTATAAATACGATGGCAATAACGCCGCGTCTTATGTAGCCACGTTGAGTGGTACCACCGACGCGCAAAAAGTTTGCCAAGAGAAAAAAAAAATCCAGGGGGTTGAAAAAAAAAATTTTACCTGAAATGTATAATTAGTGAGTGAAAAAGTATTAAATATAGCAACGATTAATCCGCCGAATATATTCCGCGAGTTAATCGTGTATATTCTACACTTTACATACCTTTTTATTCGGAGAATATCCAATCAGGATGAAAAAATTAAATTGTATAACTTGCCCGAGACTACTTTCGCAAAATGTCTGATGAGTGTGCTGGCCGAATATGAAATAGACAGAAATATGATCTCGATCATATTTTTATATGGCTGGCCATAGAGTATCAAAATACTCGAAGTAGCGATAGAGAAATTTCTCTATGGCTGGGGCATGTTCAGAGAGTAATGTCATTAATATTAGTTTATCTGGCTACTGCCTAGATGTCACCACCGTCATTGAACTTGGAATAATCCAACTAAACAGTTGGAGTGAGACTTCCAAATGTGTCCAATCGACAAGTATCCACCATTCCATCAGATGAGGGATGCTGGACATGCGTTGGGGAAAATAAATTCCACCAACTTGAAAAATTATTTTACTCATACAACTTCATGACAAATCCAATCTGTCACATCGTTCTCATATCTGATGAATGTAGTGGTTGATTTGTGTGATATAAATACATTTATTACTTCGAAACTGACCTCGCCATGGGGAAATATAAATCAGACAAATACGTCATCAGAAATAGAAAGTATCGAAATCAATGTTTCTCTTCGGTGAGGTATAGCTGTTATATGAACTAATTTCACCACCAAGTCGGTCTGGTGAATGACATACCGACACTAATACATAGAACCAATTCGGATTCCCGTTTGGAAACTCTCTGTCATTAGTGGCGCGAATGTCAGCTTAGACATAAAAAGCCGAAGAGGTAATGTCAAAGGGATCATTTTCAGGATAAATTCTGTCAGAGTAGGAAAAACTGTTCCGTGAAGGAATTTATTCTGACAGGCAAAATTTCCTAGAAAAGGGAACAATTTTGACCAGGGAAATTTCTCCAAAGGAGGGAATTAATAGAAAACGGAAATCTGTCGCCATTAAATTGAGCATCTGTAATGTGGGATGAGCGCCATCTAGTGACTGGTGTGAACCTATAAGTAAGTATTTTCATCGCGTTTAAGGCGGTGGTCACACAGCAAAAAAAAAATTTTTGGGGTGAAGTCACACTGACATTACAGTTGTCCAAATATTTTCCCTACAAATGCCATAGACAAAAATTATTTGTCAGATATGGGAACTATTTTGTCCCTGACCAAAAAACCCTAGTGGATAAATAAGAAAAATACTTATTAACACTAGTTTTAATAATAGGAAGCATGTCCTGAAACATTTAGGAAGCATGCTCGTCGAAACGTAAAGAATTTGTGTCGCGCACATTAAATATGGCCGACACGAAGAATAAAAAAAAATTATATCGCTTACCTCTTATGGGGTTAAATTCACGAAATCCGTGCTAATATTATATTGCCTCTGTGCAATTCTTTGTATTAATCCTTATTAATATTAAGGATATATAAATTTATTCTCACTCGCGAGCAAATTGGAAATAAAAAAAAAATTCAAGAATTTATTTCTGCTGCATATAAGAATTTTACTTTTCAAGAGAGATGTTAAACGTTTGAGGGATGATGACTTAATGAATGAGACACAGACAAATTACTTAGGCCCCGCCTATGTCTGGTTTCTTTATGGAAATAATGACTGGACGAATTTCTTGCGTTCTTAAAGTTAACAATAGGGTAGCGTTCTTTATTGTTAACATTACTTGATGCGTTAAGTGTTTAGTAGCCTTATAAGGTTATTTCACACTGACGATTATTGAAATGAATAAAACCTGTCAAATGACGTCATATAAGGTGTCCTGTCACTTTATTTCGATTGCTTGATGAATAATAATAGTTATTAAGTAATTTTGTGCCATCCTTTTGACCATATGTGACTGTTTTTGTTTCTGTCAAATTTTGACACTTGACATATTTTCTGTTAGAAATCAGTTCTAAACTGACACATATGTCAACTACAACAAGTGTTACTGAGGATATGACTTTTAATCCTGTTTTTAAGTTACTTAAAGACAACTTATGAACACAACTAACTGTCAATCACTAAGGTTAAGTCATTTTGATAAAGTCAATCGCTATGACATGTTGAAATCGACTAATAATTATCACAATCGGACTGCAAAGTGATTCTGACAGACAACTAAAGTATCTGTCTACATTTCTTACATATTCTGTCAGATAACTGACACGATCTGTCAAATTCAACTTAAACTTGATTTTGTCTAACAGACCCTAATTCACGTTCACATCGGAACGATTCCTAAGTTAACTCTGAACATACATTTTGTGTCATGTTCCAATTGGTTTTTCCAAGAAGTATCAGAGATATTGCGGGAAAGAGATACAAAGAAGCGTCTGGTTACGCGGATGGTTACAACAAAGAGGAGACGAAAATGCCGGAAGTGTCTGGCAGCCATAATCCTGTAGCGTCCTATCACGTCATGATAGAATGTGCTGGAAAGAGTGCGTCTGAGCTCTATAAGAATACATTCCTCTTAGAATTTTTCATTATAAGCTGAGTTCAGCGACACAATGGAAAATGTTCTGGATTTAGACAATTCTTTCGGAAATCCGTCACCTAGTGGTGAGACTGGGTAACTTTGGATGATTTCGAAAATTTTTAAAATTTCCCGTATTATGAAAGGAAATGTCATTAGGTATATTGTACGAGTAAAATAACCTGAAACTACCGCAAGGTGTCACTAGTGTTTGCGGTGACAAAGTTTTCCCTACAAATCTCAAGGATCGAGACAAGTACTACTTGACTAGATACTTGTGAAAAAGGACAACTTGTGTCTACCTATACCTTCACTAAACATTTGCCTGTCAAAAAAAAAAAAAAAAAAATCAAAATTCCTAAATTCTCATCGCGGACATTAACTTTCTTGACTTCCTTCTCTAGATATCTAACTGAAAATCTGTGTCACTTCCTTTCTCTAAAAGTGAAACTACATAAAACAAATATACATAAACTAAACAAGAGTCTCATGCACAGCTGAGTAGCCGGGCGTAAAAAAAAAAATAAAACTATTTTTATCACAGTAGATACTATTTCTTTAAATCCTTAGTGTGAGAAGTGGTTACGTAACCTTTCTCATCTTCTACATCATATAAGTTGTTACCTATAACCTTAACAACTGTTACTTTAATAAACTTCGGCGATAACTTAGCGCTAAAATGTTTATTCGCATCACTCAAAACTATATTCCGTTTATAAATGATATCCCCCACCTTAAAATCAACCGCACGACTTCTGAGATTATAAACTTTCTCATAAGCATCGTGTGTCTTTTCTAATGTCGTCTTTAAGTAAGTATGAAGTATATTCATCTTTGCCACCTTGGGCAACCAATCAATTTCGGAGTTATTAAGTCCTCCTAACTCGCGCAATAGCTTGTAGTCCGCTCCGTGTGCAATCATTCTTTGACCGAATAAAGCCTCATATGGCGACATTGTCAAAGCTAAATGGACTGTCGTGCGTAAAGCACTACTAATAGATGACAAATGTACATCCCAGTTGGTTTGCTTCGGATCTACATATGATCTTATCGCTGCTAGTATGGACCTATTAACCCTTTCGCTGGCATTAGCTTGAGGTGCATAAATCGCCGTCTTATAATGTTTGACACCAAACATTTTCAACATTTCTTTAAAATCCTTAGAAATAAATTGCGATCCGTTATCGGATAGGATACTCTCAGGTACACCATATAAAAGAAAAATATCTTCACGTAAGAACTTGATAACTTCTGCAGCTGTGGCTCTCTTAAGGGGTTTAACAAACACAAACTTAGTGAGTTGGTCTAAGGCAATAACGATGAAAGCATTCCCATTCCTGGATCTTGGATAAGGACCAAGGAAATCCACATATAAATGCTGGAAGGGCCTTTCAACCTTAAAACTCTCTCCCATTTCAGCTCGTAAAGTCTGGTTAGAAGCTTTGGTTGTCTTGCATGTTTCGCAACGATCAACAAATTGTTTCACCTGTGAAAACATACCGGGCCAATACAATCTTTCCCTTAACCTATACAATGTCTTAACGACACCACCGTGAGAAGCTCTGGGTGGATTATGCGCCATGGAGATTACAGATTCTGTCATACTAGACGGTAACCATAATTTCCATGCCAGATCATCCAATAGAGGATTCCCCACTGCATGTTTTGTTCTCTTATATATGTATCCTTCAGATACCTTCAAGTCTGGTAAACGATCCTGCTCCTTGCTGATATGACTGATGAGTTGTGAATATTCTTCGGACTTGAATCCCGGATCGTCTAAGTCAATGTGGAGCACCTCCTCGGTTTCGACTTGTGCAACACTGGATATGTAGCTCTCTGCTGTTAAAGCATCGGCTTCGTACACTCTAGAAAGAGCGTCGGGTACCACGTTAAGTGTTCCTTTCCTGTGTTCAACCACAAAGTCGAACCCTTGAAGTCTCATACTCCACCTGGCCAGACGACCGGTAGGGTCCTTCATGTTCATCAGCCATTTCAGGCTTGAGTGATCAGTGATTACCTTGAATTTATATCCTTCGATATACGAACGGAATTTCTGAATTCCTAAAAACGCAGCGAGGCATTCGCGTTCGGTAACGGTGTAGTTCCTCTGCGCAGCATTCAACTTCTGAGAAAAATAGTAAATGGGGCGTTCAGCTCCGTTCTCATCTCGCTGGCAGAGTACACATCCGATACCGGACGCCGATGCATCGCATAAAATAATAAACTCCTTCTCGAAATCAGGGTTTATCAGAACAGGTGTAGATGTAAGTGCTTTCTTAATGTTTTCGAATGCTACTTGAGCTTCGGAATTGAAATCGAAAGCCTTACCTTTCTTAAGAGTGTCAGTGAGTGGGGCAGCCAAGGTTGAAAAATTTTCCACAAACCTCCGATACCAACCAGCCATTCCTAAGAAACGCCTAACTTGGCGAGTGGTTGTCGGCATCGGGAAGTTGATAATAGCAGCAACCTTATCAGGGTCTGCCTTCAAACATCCTTGTCCCACTTTGTATCCTAAGTATTGTAACTCTTCGAAACAAAATTTCGATTTTTCCACATTAATAGTGAGTCCTGCTCTATCCAACTCTCTACTAATGATCTTTAAAACTGCTAAATGTTCCTCGAAAGTTTTCGTCACCACCAAAAGGTCATCTAAATAAACGAAGACTCGGTCCTGCAACTCGCGTGGAACTACTAAATTCATCAAATATGTTAAGCTTTGAGCGGCGTTACAAAGACCGAAAGGCATCACATTGAATTGATACAATGGCCTTCCTGGAACCGTAAAGGCTGTCTTCTCCTTCGCGCTCTCCTCCAGTGGTATCTGCCAGTACGCATCTTTCAAATCCACGCTCGATATGAAACGTGTCTCTGAAAGACGTGACAACAGTCCCTCGATGTGCGCAATAGGACGCGCATCTTTCCTGGTAACCATATTGACTTTCCTAAAGTCCAAACAAAGTCGATCCTTGCCAGGCTTGCGTACAAGCACAACAGGTGAGGACCATGGACTATTACTTTCTTCAATTACCCCTAGTGAAAGCATGCGGTCTACTTCTGCGTACATCAGAGACTGCACCACTGGGGAGACCGGATAATACCTTTGCTTGATTGGAGGAGCATCCCCCGTATCAATACCGTGTTTTACCCAATCTGTTTTGCCTAAACCCTTTAGTGTGAATGACGGAAAACTTCGTATCACATCTTCGAGTTTAGCATTCTCTACATTCGTCAACTTACACTTATTGACTAACTTATCTTTAACTTCGACATCATGTTGAAATGACAAACTGGAAATTACGTTTGGTGCAATTTGGAATTTCGACCAAAAATCGACACCCAAGTATAAACGTTGTGCTAATGTCGGAACGACATAAAAACTCATGCTATGAGTAGCACCTTTATACTTAACATCAGTGGTAATTAATCCACAAATTTGTTGTTTCTGCCCGTCAGCGGTTGAAACACTTGAATTAACCTTTTTAACCTTAATATTTTTATTGGACAAGTAAGTTAAAACATCAGCGCCAAGGCAACTGATACTTGCGCCAGAGTCTAATAGACCTAATATCTTGTCTCCAAAAATTTCAACGTTGACATAAGGGCGAGGATCTCCAGATTCTCTTTCTAATGTCGTTGAAGCAATATTCTTATATAGTAGTCTTTTTTCCTTAAATCTGATTCGAGTTCGTCTAATACGATTAGACAATTCAGGATAATTCATTATTCGCTTACGGACTTCATAATAATTTCTAAGCCTTTCATGAAATGGCTTTCTCAACAATTCATTTTTCTTAATATTAGAATTCAAATAATTTGGTGTTGTTGCATTAACAACAAGTTTATTCAATGGTCTTAAAATAGTAACAGGAGTTTTGAGAGTAGAAGATTCTTCGGCACTTAAAACTCCGGGTTTATCTGTTCGGAGCGAACCCCCCCGGATATTGGGTTGTTCCTCCTTAAGTTTCCCTGACATTTTGGACACGTAGGAAAAATAACGTTCTCCAAACCACAACGGAAACAAAACTTCCTATCAACAAGTTTACTACATTCCCTGAACCCATGCCCTACACTTAAGCAATTCCAACACTTCCAAGTGTTCTTATCTCTATGTACGTTATGTACTGCTTCTACACTTGAAGTTAAAGCTACAGCTAAATCATTAGATTCTTCCACAACTTCGTTTACGAAACGTTTTGTCGGAATTCGGTGCGTGTTCGGCACAAAAGAGGGTCGCGTGCTCTCCTGTCGATCGAGAAACTTTTCGATTGTTCGGCATACATATGCCATCTGTCTAAGACTGTGAGTGCTAAAAGTAATGAGTAGCTCACCCATTCGTCTCTTCACATTTGTCTTAATAATCTCAATAAGTTCTCTCTCAGACTTCGGAATACGCATCCTCGAATTAATCAACATTAAAGCATCGTAAAAATCATTGAATGATTCATTCGACTGCTGCTTTCGGTCTGAAAGCTTTCGAGACAATTCGGAGTCTGTTTCGAGACTTCGGAATTGTTCGATCAAACCGGACTGAAGCGAACTCCAAGAAGTGTGTGGATTACTCTTCAAGTACATCCAGTACCATGACTCCGCTTGTCCTGCAACAAAATGATGAAAATTCACCGTCAGCTCATCCCATGGAACACCATAACTATACCTAACGCGTTCTAATCGAAATAGAAAATCGTCAACAGACATGTTGCGACCGTCAAATCTAATTCCCCACTTATGGTATTGTGGAAATTTGCTATAAGACGTTGCGTTAGAAGGTACTTGTCTCCTGGGTGATGAAGCTTCCGGAGAATTATCTAAATTAATCGCATTCATTTGCGTAAGAAAATCGTCTAGGTTAGAACCGTTAGCCATTTCTACTGGATGTCCTGAAGGAGCATTCCGAGTAAGACCTGGTTCATTGTTTGGGGTTGGATAGTTTTCCAAATCCCTATTAAAATTACTGTTTTGATTTGTAGGATTGTCGGTAGTTGTTCTGTTCGGAGCGTTAGCTATTCTAGCTCTATTTGTCGCTTGACTAACTGCCTGCCTGGGTGCGAGATTCTGTGAAGTAGAGGGTTGATTGCTTGAAGAAGGAGGTATGGTTTGAAATAAGTTTGTCAATTGCTCCAGAAGTTGAGCTTGACTTTGTCGTATTTCCTCTTTCATGACTCGCCTATCCTCTTCTCTGTGTAATTCAACTGTCGCTGTAATCATCTCTTGAAGAGTAAGAGAATCTTCAGTTACATTGCGTCTGTTGTCAAAACTATCGTTGACGACACGACCATTGACATTACCAAGAGGCATAGTACCATCATTAATACCTAAAGGACTAGATTCATCTTCAATTCGCATATCACCTCTTCTCTGACCTTCACCGCTACCTGCCGCTTGTGGGTCAGCCATAATTATAACGTCTAAAAACCTTGAATTATAAGTGCTCGGACGGATTAATCTCCTATTTCCACTACTCATTCAACTGTGATTAAGAAACTCTTGTATAAACACAAAACTAATGAAACACAATCGAAGTGACAAAAAAAAATTAAACAGTGCTTAAAATTAAAGTATTTGTAGTGAAACAGTTCACTTAATAATTCAAATCAAGAAAAATATAGTCCTACAAAGAGAAGGCTCCTTGTAGACTAGAAAAAGATCCTACAAAAAAAAAGTTTGACTCTTTAAGAAAATTCTTCAAGATTTCTTCAAAGTCAAAAAGTACTTAACAATATACTAACTATTATTTGTCTTGTTATTTCTGAACTGTAATTTAATTTCAAAAATTACTGACTCAAAATAATCTAAACCTATGTACTAAAAACTAAACTAACTTCTCAGGAGCTAACCTGAAAGTTACCAAACTTAAAAATAAGTAAATATTATTTGGGTGGCGACACCGCCTAAATTTTTAAACTATAAACTCTATCAAAAATTATCTCAAAAACTTGGGCAACACTGCCACTAAAATCTCAAAAAACTGCGACACCGCAAAAATTACCAGAATTTATCTTAGTTAACGTCTCTAAGACAAACTCCAAACTCACAAAAAACTCAGGATTTCCTTTTAGTTAACGTCTCTAAAAGAAAAATCCCTACCAAAACCCAGAATTCCTTTTTCAGTTACGTCCCTGAAAAATAATTCCAAAACTATACTCAAAATATCGAAAACTGCAAAACTTTTCTATAAATTCTGTAATAACTTCTTACAAAATTTATTTTATACTCAAAATTAATATTTTAAATCTCACAATAATTCATTCACGTTTGGGAGTGGACATCCCCCCGCGCGTAATGGATTAATAACATATCAAAAAAAAAGACGTTAGCTTGATTGTTTCATAACTATCAACTAACAAAAAAACTTAGTGTGTGTGTCTTTAAACTATTCGTGCTCAACACAAAAACTAAATCTGCTAAATTCAATAGACAGTGACTCCTCATTTCATTATGCTACTGCAGACGTGCGTAGGGACTATTGATCACCCACCACCGGTTAGCACTTCATAAAATGAATCCTCAACCATTCATCAAATCTAACCTTCAAAAATCTTCATAAAATTCTCTACAAAAAAAAGTAAAAAGTGGAAAATTGTTATTGGAGTAGAAAACATGGATTATTCAGTGACGATAAAGTAGCTTCTGCAGCTGACGTGCGTAGAGACTAAAATCATCCACCACCGGTCAAAAGACTCAATTATCTACCACTTCCTAACCCTTTCTATGCTATCGCTTTGAGCAAAGTGATCATTAGCAACAGTCAACCAAGAATAATAACTCTTCGGTCCGGACAAATGACTCAAATATACCTATCACGAGAGGTAGAGGAATAATAGTGAAGCTAACGCAACAGACAGAAGTCAGGAATCTATCGACCAACTTCCCGGACATATAGTCTTCATTACTAAACTCCGATGACGTTCCTCTAGCAAAAGAAAAGTACTACTTCCAAAAAAAAACTTCCTCAAAAACAAATTTCAAAAATGAAAAATTTCCAAAAGAGAAAATATTTTCCCCAAAAAAAATTTTCGAATCAACCTAATACAATACGACTTCTAAACTTTCAAAAACTAATCTCAAGACGTTCTTCAGGCCCCACGTTGGGCGCCATTCTGTAACGTAAAAATTAATAAAAATGGAGGAAACGAAACTTCAAACGATCTTATACAAGACCCCTCACAGAGGTCCCATATTAGACGCCATTCCGTGACGTAACCTAACATCCTGGAATGTAAAGAAATGCTACAAATGAGAAATGAAATATACCTTACCCTTTGTACCAACTGATGAGAGACCACGGCCTCTATCAGAAGACGACTGCAACGTTTATAAGAAGATGGATTTTAGAGGACCAATTCACTGCCTCCTATAGACAGTGTCCTTCAGCGTTGGGAGAAACTTACCGCAGTAGTTATCCTAGACCTCCCTGGTTTTCTGCCAGAGACCTGTGGCAGATATGCAATTCTACCAACAACTAGTCTATCTCCTTCTAAACATCGGCTCATTTCCTTTGCACTTCTCTCAATTCCCCCTTTCCACTTACAAAAACTTACTCTCTTCGATCTGTTCCATAAAATCTTACAAACCGTCAAGTAAAACCTACAGTCGCAAACTATAGATGAAACAGTTTGCTATGCTACCTTTGTATCTACAACATAACCCAAAGATAAAACCTAATAACTCACTACAATACCAAATTCTTTAAGAAATATGCACTGGTTCGGTCGCCTTGGACACTAGTCCCAATGTGATTCCTTAAAGAATCCAAAGTGGAAAGGCTGTATCTCTGTTCAAACCACAAGACTGTCTCATAGAGAACTCTCTCTATGACCACAGATCCACTTGGTAGAGACAGAGAAACAATTGGGTTGTGATCGACCTTCGCATCCGGTTCGCACGCACGCCCTCAACTAGCTCACAAGGGTCGTGCATTCTTGCTCAGGGATCGACAACGTTGTTACCTCTTTTAACCAGTGCGAACCTACTGAAGTTTTAGATGTTTGAAAACTCAGAAAAACTAATTTAAATATTCTTTGCTAGGGCCTGATCAACAAACGCTGAGACATAAGCAGTTCAGAAAGTATAATTGAGCTGGAAGGCCGACTCAACCTAGAAAAAGTAATGTAAAAGACGCAAGAGAGAACAGCACTAATAGTGAGCCGCTATACAATAAGTATCCCTAGATGTTCAAGGGTAAAAGCGCTATGGCTCAGTCAGCTTTATCAAGCGCAAACGATTGACGAATGAAACTGACCAGTGGAGTAGGTCAGCACCTACTCACACTCTTATAAACTGAGAAGGAGGAGAAGATGTTATAATTTCCTCCCTCTGGCTTCTGTACCCACCCATGAGGAATTGATTCATCATCTCGAATCATTTTCCACCATTGATCCACGGTGCCAAGCGATCATAGAACTATGTCACTATAAAAAGATTTAGGATCCCCATATATGATAAATGATAAGCAAAAGACTTGCTTACATCATCACACTATAACTCAATAACAACCTATTTGTTATCCAACCCCTTCAACCAAAATAAACTACACTACACTTCACACACATCCTGATATGTTAAACCATTATTCCATCCGCACAAGAAGTATGTCCACCCCTCCCAACGTACTTACTTAAATACCATATCTGAAATAAAGCTTAAGCTGCTAGATATCAAGAAAAAAGATCCACTGTCTACGCGACAGCATTAATAACACTATCAGATTTCTTTTTACCAAAACGTTATAAACCAGTTATTTTTATTCATAAATTTCTTAAAACTAACAAAGTGTTTAACTTGAACCTATACCAATAATAATGATGTTTATTACGAAAACAAGTTACTATTAAAAATGACTTTAGATCTTAAAGATTACTAATACTATAATGGGAAAGTCTAAAAGGAATTTCCTTAATATGAAAACAAAATATCTTATGAACCTATTCTTCTTGTATGTGAAGCAATATCTCTGCTTTATACAAGCCTAAAGTAAAGTTATCTTTTGTATATATAAAAAAAAATGATTCGCTTACGAAAAATGTACCATAGGTAACATCAATCTCAGCTCGATTCTTCACTCTCCTTGGAGTGGATAAAAAAAAAGTAAAAATAAGAACTTAGTCTTAATTATTTAATGTCTTTCTTTGAGTTTTCTTTAACTCTTGTAAACCAAATTGCTTTAACTCAAATGGTCATTGTAAAATAAACAATGATGAAATTGGACAAACCAAATTCGAAACGAAACACAGAAACTATTTTCACAAACGGATAGAAATGTAAACTTTACTAGAGAATCACAAATTCTAACGAATCTCAAAAGAACTAAAGAAATAAACCTCTGAATACGACGATATGGGACGTTAGCCCATGGGTTTATGCTTTGGAAGGAGACAGGGAGATAGTAGAAGAGAAAGAGTAATATGTAATATGATATAGATAGTAAATATGGTTATTTTATAAAATTCCAATATAGTTAAAGGATATAATATTATGCAGTCGTGATGGATCAGGAGAGCTCTCTGGATACCAGCCGCTGAAATGTTAAAAGTTAATAAAAGTATAAGCAACTCTACATAAGCAACCATAAATAATATCTTGTACATAAGATACTACTACTTGTCAGATCTCTTATTATTCTTTAAAAGAAGTAAAAACTATTCTTTTACTTGTCTCAGGATACTGTCTCAAAAAAAAGCAGACGTATCCCAAAGTGGAGTGTTTGATAATCTCACTAGATTATAAAAGTAATCAGGATTCTTTATTGTTATCCGCAACAAAAGTTGAGACAAATACACATACACAAATGAACGTATTAATGGACGCAGTAGGTCTGAGAGGAAGACCTGTAATCTCTATCCAGAGAAAAAGATTCTCTTTGGAGAGTGTAAACCAGGAAGCTTCAAAGGACTTCCAACTGGATACGAAACAAGTACCAAACTAAGTGATACTCAAAAGTGTGAACTAAAGAAGTTCGAAAATACAAACAAAAAAGTGTCTAGGGTTCTTGGAACAACACAGCTAGACAAGTGTAAATAACAAAAAAAAGGAAAGCTAAGGGAAGTGGTACCGTGTAGATACGTGTACAGGATAGTACAGACGAAAGAAACAAGCTTTTTAGAAAAGTGAGGGTCCTTACGGACAGTGATCTATTGTAACTTAGTACAGAAGTATAGTAAAGATACGTAAAGTATCGAAAAAAGGAACCGCTAAAAGGATTCTAAACCCAACGAATGAGTGTACTTTCCACCATGCGAAACGTTCTGTGAACTTTCGGGAACTTTGAGTAAATATACTCTAAGCGGTATGTTGAATCACTCAACCATACATAAATGTCGTTAAAACAGCGAAAAGCCAAGTAAAACTGGCTGACGGGAGCTCTAGAATTAGCTCAAACTCTCGAAAAATAGGTAAGACAAAACACATAAATTTCACACATACGAACAATTATTATTAAGTTTCACTTTTTCAAAAGATAAATTTTCATGAATAAAATAATCTCAAAACTACTCTCTATCTTATAATAATAGATATATATATATATATAGATATAAAGGATAATATAATAATAAGATACTGTGCTCTTATAGCAGGATAATTTGATGCAAATACTTTTATGATGCTCGACGTAATGCCGCTCCACCGTCCGTGGGCTGTGGCGTTATGTTGCAATGTGGCAACGAAAATAATCTTTCAACAAAATGTAGGTAGGTAGCTTGGAGTCGCTACAGGTAAGTACCATTCATGTAACTGCATAAAGTGTCTTTTAAGACATGGAGTATCCGTCTCGGATACCGAAGATTTCACGACGACAAATATATATATATATGTGGTTACCTGGTGGCCAATTATTTTAGGCATAATATATAGGGCATTTTCTTTCTTTTTGTGTTTTTTTATTTTTCAGGATGTGAAGGTACAAACGCAGAACGTACCGAGAATTGGACTCGGACTTTTATGAACCATGTGGTTCGATGACGAAGAAAACATGTGGCTTCACACAAAAGAAACGAAAAGCTGTTGCTCCCACGTTGGTAGCAAATGCTTCAGATGTACTATATACGTATAGTAATCTTACTTCACTTAAACTACATTAAATTTTAAAGATGATAATGCTGATTCCATATATGAATCCATGCGTTGGATCTCAGGGAAGAGATCGTCTTCAAAAAGCACCCTTCACGTGCTGCTATGGCCCTGAATGCCAAAGACAAAAATTATTTGTCAGATATGGGAACTATTTTGTCCCTGACCAAAAAACCCTAGTGGATAAATAAGAAAAATACTTATTAACACTAGTTTTAATAATAGGAAGCATGTCCTGAAACATTTAGGAAGCATGCTCGTCGAAACGTAAAGAATTTGTGTCGCGCACATTAAATATGGCCGACACGAAGAATAAAAAAAAATTATATCGCTTACCTCTTATGGGGTTAAATTCACGAAATCCGTGCTAATATTATATTGCCTCTGTGCAATTCTTTGTATTAATCCTTATTAATATTAAGGACATATAAATTTATTCTCACTCGCGAGCAAATTGGAAATAAAAAAAAAATTCAAGAATTTATTTCTGCTGCACATAAGAATTTTACTTTTCAAGAGAGATGTTAAACGTTTGAGGGATGATGACTTAATGAATGAGACACAGACAAATTACTTAGGCCCCGCCTATGTCTGGTTTCTTTATGGAAATAATGACTGGACGAATTTCTTGCGTTCTTAAAGTTAACAATAGGGTAGCGTTCTTTATTGTTAACATTACTTGATGTGTTAAGTGTTTAGTAGCCTTATAAGGTTATTTCACACTGACGATTATTGAAATGAATAAAACCTGTCAAATGACGTCATATAAGGTGTCCTGTCACTTTATTTCGATTGCTTGATGAATAATAATAGTTATTAAGTAATTTTGTGCCATCCTTTTGACCATATGTGACTGTTTTTGTTTCTGTCAAATTTTGACACTTGACATATTTTCTGTTAGAAATCAGTTCTAAACTGACACATATGTCAACTACAACAAGTGTTACTGAGGATATGACTTTTAATCCTGTTTTTAAGTTACTTAAAGACAACTTATGAACACAACTAACTGTCAATCACTAAGGTTAAGTCATTTTGATAAAGTCAATCGCTATGACATGTTGAAATCGACTAATAATTATCACAATCGGACTGCAAAGTGATTCTGACAGACAACTAAAGTATCTGTCTACATTTCTTACATATTCTGTCAGATAACTGACACGATCTGTCAAATTCAACTTAAACTTGATTTTGTCTAACAGACCCTAATTCACGTTCACATCGGAACGATTCCTAAGTTAACTCTGAACATACATTTTGTGTCATGTTCCAATTGGTTTTTCCAAGAAGTATCAGAGATATTGCGGGAAAGAGATACAAAGAAGCGTCTGGTTACGCGGATGGTTACAACAAAGAGGAGACGAAAATGCCGGAAGTGTCTGGCAGCCATAATCCTGTAGCGTCCTATCACGTCATGATAGAATGTGCTGGAAAGAGTGCGTCTGAGCTCTATAAGAATACATTCCTCTTAGAATTTTTCATTATAAGCTGAGTTCAGCGACACAATGGAAAATGTTCTGGATTTAGACAATTCTTTCGGAAATCCGTCACCTAGTGGTGAGACTGGGTAACTTTGGATGATTTCGAAAATTTTTAAAATTTCCTGTATTATGAAAGGAAATGTCATTAGGTATATTGTACGAGTAAAATAACCTGAAACTACCGCAAGGTGTCACTAGTGTTTGCGGTGACAAAGTTTTCCCTACAAGAGTATCATCGATACCAAATGCACGCATTTTCGATAAAAGAGCTTCATGCCTGCGTTGCTTGCAGGTCGAGTTCTATCTTCAAAATGACTTCCCCTTTGGTTTTTCTAGATCATATCTTTTTATTCCAGCCAACGCCCTAACTTCCAGTCTCATGTCTGCGTTCCAATGTTTGATCTGTTTATTTGTTGGCACAGTAGATGGCGTGTCAAAAATATACTTTAAGGGGTAATACTCACTGTGCACTTTTTCAGCTATGAGTAGTGGATTGTCGTCAAAAGTATGACAGATTGAATAGTTTGGATGGGAATGGCTGAGATAATGGTCTGGTTGCTTTGGACGTCAAAGTTAGATGTTAGACTGATTATATAATAGGAAAATTTTGTTCGTCGTAAAAGTTCATATTTTATTAATGTCACCATTGTATATGAAATCTATAGTAGTCTGGGGAACGAGTATGAGTTAACGGGGTTTGGAGGCACATAGATGTCGCTGATAACTATCACATATTTAAACCTTTCCACCTACATTTTCTCTCCAAAACGAGAAATTTGGAAAAAAAGGTTTGGAGGCTCACGGTGTCGCCACAGTCGATCCTTCTATCCATATTACTATAGATTTCATATACAATGATGTCACATGTGATAAAAACTCTAATGCTGTCATTTGTTACATCTCAGAATATTTTAATATCTGAATAATAGTACAATCTCATTTCATGGTCACATTCGGTGTAAACGTATGTCAGGTGGGTATTTAGGATCACATTTATGACATGTGAGCTCATGAAAATTTTCCTTCTCTTTACATCATATATCATACTGTCATCATGTATTCGCAAGTTCGAACGTATGGAATATCCACGGGAGAATGAGAATGGGTACCGTCTTACTTTTTCCAAAAGGACCAAGGGTTTATGTCACCCGCTTTTGATTGCGTTTCTTCCTTGGATTTTACATACTCGGCCTATTGAAATTTTAGGTTTACACTACTTCTCGAGTATTTTGGAACTGACGCTATTGAATTAAAGCAATAGCCTGAGAATACCAAGGGTAGGACAGAATTGGCAAGTGGAGATAATAAAATCGGCCGCATCGACTATTAAGTCCGTCTTGCTGCCTGACGGCTAGCTGTTATCATTTCAAAGTTCTGACATTCTTTACGTCACCCGTACATGTCAAATTTCATGTTTTGCTTAGTGTAAGCGATGTAAACAAGATCTTTGTTGTGAGCCAAATACAAATCGAGCAAGTGTGTGTTCGGTTTATTTTTTTGTGAAGGGAGGTACCCTGCCATTACACTCATTGGAGTGTGAACATTCTGGAAATCGATTTGCTTGGGGAAATGGTGGATTTTGACTTGGGAAAGGTGTTTAAACCCCAACAATTATATAATAAATTATTCGAAAACACCCTATCTAAATCTAGAACACCCTATTCCCAACTAAATACACATTAAATTCCCAATTCCATAATTCACACCAAAATGTAACTTCAGCACTTTATTCAGGTGCGCGATATAAAATATCTATCCTATTACAATTATTTTCTCACCAAATCGTAGTATTATTTTCCCACATTGTAAATATTGCTGACATGCATTTATGTAATTTAGTATAAATAAGCATACAATTTAAGAATAAAATCACTTTTCACTCAGAAGTCAAATCGTCGTACTGTTTTTATTTATGATTGCTACCCCCCACCCGAGGTAAGGAGCAATTTTAATTCAGTCCACCAAATAAGTTGGGATACCAAATATTTCCAACGACAACTTTAAAAAGGTTGAATCAAAGTCGAATTCAAAGGAGTTTTCGACTATAAACATTGGTGACCCCGACGTGATAAACACGTACAACATATCAGGCTCCGACGCAACCCGCTCACTGGCCTGCCGAGATCCAGGAATCAAGAGTTCCCGTGTTCCGGTGTCCCAAAGACTGAAAGCAGAAGACGTAGTCAACGTGTACCTGCTTCCTATCTGGTTGAACGAGCAGTCATCATCTCATCGTCTTCGTATTTGACACAGACAATTCACAGTTGCATCGAACCCGTGACGCAACTCATCTAAAATACAAAATGGATGAAATGGATGTATTCCGGATTATAGCTAGACAGAAGACTTTAACTGACGAACTATTAAAGTTAAAGTCCAATGTTGGCAAAGACAGTCCCGACCGAAAAACGGTCGAATATAAAGAAAACAAATTACTACGATCATTAGAAGCTCTCTGGCTAGAGTTTCACAACAATCATGATCAAGTAAAGGCGTATGTCAAGGCTGACACTCCGTATATGCAAGCTAACTCATACGAGGTAGTCAAAAGGGCATACGCTGATTTAAAGAAAATTCTGGAATCAATTGTGCCTAAAAAACTCGACGCTTCCGAGAAAGCAGTTGGGGCGGCTAGCTTAGCAGCTCCAGTACAAAAAGAAACCGAGGAAAACCAGCCAGTAGATATAAAAGTCCAAACTTCGGATATAGCTAGAATTATCAGAAGACAGAACACAACCACACAGTCTCTACAGCGGTTACTCTCTAGTATTAAAACCACTGCAGCAGACATTTGGAGTTCTACGTTTTGTAGCGTAAAATTAAACGCGCTGCAAAAATACTGGATGGAACTAGAAGAAACCCATCGTTTGATACATGAGCTCTCGGAAGACCCTATCCAAGATGGATACGACCTGAACAAATTTTTCCAGCTGGAAGACGAAGTCCAGCAATTCCTGATATCATTAACTGCCAAATTGGAAGAATTCACAACTCAAAGCTCATCATTATGTCGTCAAGCCAGGAATCTTACTCCAGTTAATACACCCAAGCATACCCTAGAATTACCGAAGGTAACATTGCCCAAATTTGATGGGAATTATACAAAATGGAAGCAGTATAATGATTTGTTCACCGAGCTTGTTGATAAACAAGATATAGCAAAATGCCAAAAGCTGTTTTACTTAAAAACAACATTAACCGGTGAAGCCGAAAATCTTATAAGGCATTTTACGACATCCGATACCAACTACGATGCAGCCTGGAAGGTAGTTAAAGATCGATATGACAACCCTCGACTTCTGGTATCAGCACAGGTGCAGAGATTACTAATGCAACCTGTAATCCAAAATGAAACTCCAAAGGCAATAAAAGCCTTACATGACACCACACAAGAATGCATGCTGAGTTTGAAGGGGCTTAATATTGACACCACCAATTGGGATCCTCTGCTTATGAGTATCCTGATCAAGAAACTTGATAGAAACACTTTAACCCTCTGGGAGCAGTCGCTTAAGAAACCGAAAGCATTACCATCCTTAAGCGAGTTTTTATCGTTCTTAGAGTTACGGTTCCAATCATTAGAAGCCATGGGACCAAAGGTAGTGAGATTGAGTTCAGAAGACTTTAGTAAAAGAACAAAAGTAGCTCTTGCTTCAACAAACGGAACAAACAAATGCAATGTTTGTGGACAGAAAAGACATGCCATGTTTTTGTGTCCCAAGCTTCTTCAACTCTCACCACAGGAAAGACTTAACACCATAAAATCGCTCAACCGCTGCATAAATTGCTTGCGCTTTGGGCACCAAGCTCCATCATGTCGAGAAATACATTGCACTAAATGCAACAAATCTCATCACACCTTGCTTCACTTAACGACAGACAATCAGAAGCAACAACCTCCAATGATTGACAACAGGACAAGCCTTTCAGCAACATCCAAGAGCACCAAACCATCCAAATACGTTTTGTTGGGAACAGCCATTGTAAACATTCTCAACCGTACAAACAAACCAGTTAAAGCAAGAGCCTTGCTCGACTCCGGTTCTCAAATGAGCTTCATAACAGAGAAGCTAGCTGCGAAATTACATCTTATTACAAAATACGAATCTAGAGGTCTCAGGAATGGGAAACAGACCAATCAAATTAAGCAAAAGTGTCGACGTATGCATTCAATCCCGTGTTAATGGTTATAATACACAAATTCAAGTTTTTGTGCTTGAGACGATAACCACCCAACAACCCAGTGATTTCATTGATACCAGTCATTGGGAAATGCCTCAGAACATAAAATTAGCTGACGAAAGCTTAAATCAACCGCAGGAGATTGATCTTCTTATTGGAGCCGAGCTCTACCCTGAACTTCTGTCAGTAGGCCAGATTAAACTTAATAACAGTGGGCCCACCTTACAAAACACCTTACTGGGATGGATAGTAATGGGAAAAATGGAAACGAATATTCCATCATCACTATTTTGTGGCATAGGAGTAAACACTTCATCTCCTAACTTGGAAAGTCTTGTCGAACGTTTTTGGAACTTGGAAGAAAACTTAGCTGCTCCTTCACAAACGACTCAAAAGATGCTTACCAGTGCTGAGCGCCAATGCGAAGAAATATTTCTAAAAACAACATCACGATTACAATCTGGACGTTACATCGTGGCTCTACCTTTTTCAAATGACCCTAAAAGTCTAGGGGAGTCAAGGGAAATAGCTGTGCGAAGATACCTTAGCCTGGAAAAAAGGTTACACAAAAATCCAGAAATTCATAAGCAATACATTGAATTCATGAGAGATTATATTGCCTTAAAACATATGGAAGAGATTAAAAACACTCTTCAAAGGCCGCACTATTTTCTTCCTCATCATTGCGTCCTGCGCCCAGAAAGTAGTTCAACAAAGTTAAGAGTGGTATTTGATGGATCATCAAAGACATCCACCAATATATCACTCAATCAAATACTGCACACTGGGCCAGCGTTACAAAATGACCTATTTTCCATTTTATTGCGGTTCCGGATTCACAAGTATGTGTTTACAGCCGATATTTCTAAAATGTATCGCCAAATACTTGTAAACGACTACAGTAAACGATTTCAGTGTATCGTTTGGCGAGAATACATTAAGGATCCTCTCAAGACATACCAATTAAATACTGTAACTTATGGTACCAAATCTGCACCCTACCTCGCTATAAGGTGATATTTATGCAGGAAGTATGGGCGCTGAAACTCAACTGGGATGCCGCATTACCAATGGAGATGAATACAAAGTGGAAAACCTTCCGAAAAGACCTTCTTAAATTGAGCAACTTGAAAATTCCACGACACATCATAATTAACAACGCAACATGTATTGAACTTCATGCGTTCTCAGATGCTTCCCAACGAGCCTATGGAGCGGTGGTTTACCTCAAATCAACAAATCTCAAAGGAGAAGTCAAGGTCCAGTTGGTGTGCTCAAAAACTCGAGTTGCACCAATAAAGCAACAAACGATTCCTCGTTTAGAACTATGTGATGCCAAACTATTGGTCCAGTTAGTAAAATTTGTGAAAGAAAGTCTTCCGATCAAATTTAAAGAAATAATGTACTGGACCGATTCACAAATAGTATTATCTTGGATAAATACAACATCTCCACTAAAGACCTTTGTGGCTAATCGTATAACAATGATCAAAGATGAAACCACAAAATCTCAATGGAAGTTTATAAACTCAGAACTTAATCCAGCTGACCTTCTATCTCGAGGGGTTTTTCCGGAACAACTTTTGAAGTCAACGGTTTGGTTCCAAGGTCCAGCATTTTTGAAGCAACCTAAGTCAGAATGGCCCAAACAACCATCAGGAAAAGAAGAAGGACAAATCTTAGAAATAAAAGTTATGAAAACTGTACTACTAGCAACACCGAACAGGAAGTACCATTTTATTGAACAGATTAATCACAAAAATTCTTTCAAATTTCTGCAAAAGGTTACAGCGTATGGTATACGATTCATAAGTAACTTAAAACGAGCCAAAAATTATCGACTTGTTGAACCAGTTCTTTCTCTACAAGAACTGAAATCAGCAACGTGCGCTATAGTAAAACATATTCAAGAAACGGCTTTCCCAGAAGACTTAAAGGCTCTTGCTAAACTTGGTTGTGTGTCTCAAAGTAGCCATCTAAATCCTCTCTCACCATTTCTGGACAAGAGAAATATAATCAGAGTAGGAGGACGATTAGATGCATCCCATCTACCATACGAAGCAAAGCATCAGATGATCCTTCCAAGTTCACATGTGTTTTCCAAACTATTGATGTCTGAATTACACAAGGAGAATAAGCACGCTGGACCTCAAGCTCTACTGTCAATTTCAAGGCAAGCTTATTGGATTATCGGAGGAAAACGATTGGCGCAGTCAATTGTAACTAACTGCATGAAATGCTTCAAGGCCAGACCAAAGAGTATTGAACAGTTAATGGGAAATTTACCACCAGAACGAGTTCAACACTCAAGACCATTTATGAATGTAGGCGTTGACTTCTTCGGGCCAGTCTACATTCACTATAGAATACGTGGTAAGCAATCAACAAAGGCATATGTTTCCGTCTTCGTATGCTTCTCAACAAAGGCAGTGCACCTAGAACTTGTAACCGATTTAACTACTCAGGCGTTTCTGGGAGCCCTGAAAAGATTTGTGGGAAGGCGAGGCTGTCCAGCTAAAATCTTTTCTGATAATGCTACAAACTTCGTAGGTGCTCGAAATGAATTAACCGAACTCAACTCAAAGGTTTTTTCTGAAGAAGGTTATCAATCAATTAAGAATTATTGCACTGGCAGAACCATTGACTGGAAACCTATTCCTCCTCGTTCTCCTCACTTCGGAGGTTTATGGGAAGCAGCAGTAAAATCTGCCAAGCACCATATGAAGCGGATATTTGCGAGTGCATCTCTAACCCAAGAAGAACTTACAACAGCTCTTGCACAAATAGAAGCAATCCTTAACTCAAGACCATTGACTCCAATATCCAATGATCCTAATGATCTTGAAGCCATCACACCTGGCCATTTTTTGATTGGAGCACCTTTGATTTCAATGGTGGATCCCGAAGCAGCAAAGGCTCCTCAACTTACTCATGTTGCTAGATGGAATCTAGTAACTTCTATTCATCGGGAGTTCTGGCGCAGATGGACAAGCGAATATTTACAAGAACTTCAACAAAGGTATAAATGGAAAAATCCTCAAGCGGATATACAACCAGGCACACTAGTTCTTATTAAAGAAGACAATTTGCCACCTCTCAAATGGTTAATGGGAAAAGTCTTAAGAACCATTCCCGGACCAGACAAATACACAAGAGTAGTAGATATTAAAACTGCTTCAGGGGAACTAAGACGATCCATTGCTAAGGTGTGTCCTCTTCCTACTGAGGTCCAACCAGACAAAAGAGACCAAATAAAGGAAACAGCTCTAGCATCTACTAGGGTTCAACTAACAGCACTTCCTGAAGCTACTAGTTGGCCGCCTCGTCTAAAAATCAAAAGTAAGGTTGAACACCCACTTAAAGGTCGTTTCATTCCAATACAAGAACGCTGCAATCGAAAACGAAGAAATCAAGAGCCATCTTCCGTGCCATCTCAAAAATTGAAAATAAGTCCAATCAAAACATTATTGGTTTGCTTATTTTTTCTGGCCACCGCATTAGGACAAACAACCAAACGAAGTGCAGTAGATGTTGAGCACTTTGACAATAGCCCTGGACTATATTTTGAAGATATTGGAGAAGCAAGACTCATAACTGATGAATGGAACCTCTTTATTTTCTTCAATATGACAAGTTATTGGAATGAATTCCAAGGACTACAAAAGGGCGTCGCCCAACTAAAGGCCAGATGCGAAGAACAACGGATTCAGAAGCCGAATAATCTCTGCAAGGCCATCATAAATCACTTAGAAATGCGTCTCCTGGAATCAGAAAACTTAAATGACATTCTAAACTACAGAAATGGTATCGCAATAAGAAAGAGAAGATCTCCATTTGACATCATAGGCACCGTCGCAAACAAATTATTCGGGGTACTTGACCAAGAATATGCGCAATATATTGAAGATAACATCAGGATGGCCCAAAATAATGAACAACACCTACTGGACTTAAGCAAAAATCAAACATCTATAATTGAATCAACAACAAATATTCTCAACAAGTCATTATCCTCAATAAAGGAACAGTTTAGTGAGGTGAAAGAGCAATTAATAATAGCTTATGATTCCATTGACATTCTTAATAAAACTGTACAGAGAACAGAAGTTCTCAACTACGTTACAATCTATGTCACTCAAATAATGGATAGTTTTCAACGAACTCAAATAGCAATCCTCGAAGCTATTTCAGACACTCATCAAGGAAGACTTAATGCTTTACTTCTTTCTCCAAGACAACTTTTGACAGAATTGGATAAAATTCGTACAATGATACCAAGTTCATTAACTCTTCCAGGATACGATGAACATAATCTTCCAAAATTGTACGAACTTCTTCGAGTCAAGGCACGAGTTACAAAATCAGCAATTGTATTTCTTGTAAAATTACCTTTAATAAATAGACAGATGTTCCAGCTATTCAAACTAATCCCATTACCAGTTCAGCAAAATATATCGTTCATCTTCATCCAGCCATCAACAGCGTTCTTAGCGGTGACTCAATTCAGAGATCAGCATTTCGCACTTTCACAAGCGGAATATCAGGACTGTATACATATCGATGACAAAAAATATCTATGTAAACAACGACATCCAATATTCAATACATACTCAGTTGAAAACCAATGCGAAATTCACATGCTCAATCATAATAAACAGCTCTCATCATATTGCGAACTAAGGTCTACTAATGTTGACAGGATGTGGATTCAACTTCATAATCCTAATTACTGGATTTTCGCCTTTCATCATGAAGAAATACTTTCGATAGTATGCGGTTCTGAGATAAAAACTACAAAACTACAAGGGGTAGGACTTATGAAGCTGGCAACCGACTGTGTCATTAAACAACCAACCATGACTATCAATGCTCATAATTTCTATACGTCAAAGTCAACTATGCCATTTTTGCCGACACATAACTTAAGTCTATTTTTCGATACATTTCCCATCGAGCCACTACAATCCGAAATCCAGAAGAAAAAAGAAATTATCATTCGAGGAGTAGATGACTTAGCATTACTTAAGAAGCGAATATCCTATCAAAAAACACAGGAGACATTGCCTAACAAAATCTCTCATCACGATATCCATCAATATGCTATTGGGTATCTGTCACTCTTAACTGGTTTGATCCTAGGCGCCGTATTTCTACTTCACCGAAGGCAGAAGAAGACAGCACCATCTCCGAACGATATAGGTTTTGAGCTCAAAGATCTCAAAGCCGGGGAGAATGTTTAAACCCCAACAATTATATAATAAATTATTCGAAAACACCCTATCTAAATCTAGAACACCCTATTCCCAACTAAATACACATTAAATTCCCAATTCCATAATTCACACCAAAATGTAACTTCAGCACTTTATTCAGGTGCGCGATATAAAATATCTATCCTATTACAATTATTTTCTCACCAAATCGTAGTATTATTTTCCCAAATTGTAAATATTGCTGACATGCATTTATGTAATTTAGTATAAATAAGCATACAATTTAAGAATAAAATCACTTTTCACTCAGAAGTCAAATCGTCGTACTGTTTTTATTTATGATTGCTACCCCCCACCCGAGGTAAGGAGCAATTTTAATTCAGTCCACCAAATAAGTTGGGATACCAAATATTTCCAACGACAACTTTAAAAAGGTTGAATCAAAGTCGAATTCAAAGGAGTTTTCGACTATAAACAAAAGGATTCTGAATTCATACAAAATGGATTCCTTTTCTTGTTGTGGAATCTCTTCAAACGTTGGAACTCAATGGGTGCGTTCGCGAGTAATACTACGGTCTCGCTGGTAGATGGCGGTAGTAGCGTTTGCTCATTGCCAATGACTGGCGAGAAAGTTTTCCCTACAAAGCTTGGAATTTCGACTAAGTCTACTTAGTCTAATTTCCAAGAGAAAGGACAACTTCTCGCAAAATAACTCTCTTGCATGTGGATCTCCCCCTCGTCATATCGTAAAGACACTGCGACTCTTTTACGTCTAGTCGGTCGAAGACCAAAAAATTGCAAGACATGTTGCCTGATGACATATGGGTACTCTACCGAATATCTGAAAATATCGAAGAAAAAAAAAGGAATTAAAAACAAAAAAAAATTTAACCCAAGAGTCTCATGCACAGCTGAGAGCCGGGCATACGTTATAGTTAATGGCAGGGTATTAAGTACTATAAGTACTTATATGTAAAGTCTGGTAAAAATGTTTAAGATTTCAAAAGATTGAAATAGTACACAAAAATTGTTTAAGTCAGGGATGTCTTTGTACTTCAAGTGTCTATCTTTTCAAGTCTTTGTAATGGTGACTTGCTCGCCAGTACTCACAATCATAGTACGCCAGTGGTGCCACCTACTCGAGCAAACATCTTAGTTACTCACCGTGTGCTGAACGCACTACTCACCATCCACCCTACAAAGAATCCACAATTGAAATCCAATTGCGTAAATGGAATCCACTTTCAAAATGAGATCCATCCTGTTCCAAAGTAAAAATAGATTTCCGAAACATGCCCAGCCCAGTCCACGATTCGCATGGAAGTATATTTGAAGCAACACCGAAACGGATATTTTTCAGCTCAGACTTTATGCCTTGTCAGCACCGCGTTATGTCAGACTGAGTTACACTAAAAGGGAAAACAGTCATTTCGCTGATAAAATTAAGAGGATGTCAGTCCTGCAGGCAACTGTCAGTCGCCTGTCAGACACATTCGCACATCAAAATAAGGAACATGAAAACCCTTTTCGGGTAACTTTATTTCGTATAACAGTTGAATTTTCGGTCAGTGTGACTTATTTTATTCTGAAACCACTCCAAACTCTACTTCTACACGTCAGAATGACATTTCTCCAATCGCCGCGAAATTCCGGACGAAAAGTACTGTCAGAGTAAGATGGAATAACTTTTCGCTGTTATGGTATGCAGGAGTATAACACTTACGCGTACTGACACATACTGTCAAATGCGAATACTATTCCAACCCATTACCTTATAACAATACCACCCGTAGGATATACCCATGACGTCAGGAGTGAAAAAGTCATTAGGCCCAATAGGAGTAGACCACGGACTAAGTTTGTTCCGACGTGATGAAAGCCCGACCCTAGACATGATCCGTCATATCACCACCAGGCAGGCATCATAGTGTCATTGTTGACATTTGACAGTGTTGTCCGAAAAAAAATATTTACCTACTATACTTACGCCACTATATCTGCCAGTTGTTTCATTTCTTTTGTATTCCCACTACTGGTGTCAATCATGAGGGCGCGAATGAGTCCCTTGAAGTCAGACGTATTCTCAATGCGAAACGTCACACTTGATGAATAATGTCCTTCACATAGTGTGATCATAGCATCAAGTCGAGTATTTCCATTCATTCATTTTTTTGTATTGTATTTTATTGAGTCTTTAAGAAAATTTTACAGTGTAGATATTATACTTATACAATTTGCCAATTATATTTAGAAAACGGCGGCTATAATGTATTGCCTGCACTGGAATTATAATGTTTTCCTCATGGATGTCAATTAATAATGTTTGTCCGCTCTTGCTCATGGAGCTATATACTGTTGCGCGTGACGTGTTGTCACATTTGAATATTTACATATATATACAAATAAATACTTAATCTAGCCTACGATAAACCTACAATAAACAACCAGAAAATATAAACTATATAGAATATATAGATTTGTTTCGTTTAAGTGGAAATTTTTAGAGCGAGTACGCTCTATATCTTATTGTATGGAAAATGAAATCACATTGAAAATACATGAAATAAAAGAATTGTCAAGTTTACAGAAAGTATTTTTTAGAGCAGGAACGCTCTATTGAGTTACGGGAATTGAATAAATCACATGAAATAATAACATGAAATCGCGAATAACGTTCACATAAAATCTTTTCTTTTAGACGATTACTTTACTATATAAATTAACAATCACTGGTTAGATTAAAAAGAAAATTTGTAAATGATTTCTATGTGAATAGAATACTTTAAGAAGCAAGTTGCTGCATAATGACTTTGCTGCTGTTTGCGGTTGTGGTGCTTGTTGCTCTCACATCAGTGTTGAATGTAGTGCCTTTTTAGAGTTGACGTGCTTTGGCTAAATCCTCCAGACAATGTACCTTGTAGTATTCTGTAGCCGATTTAAGATGATTTGCAGTTGCTGCTACAGGATACATTGTTCGACTTCGCCACCAAGATTGCGGTGGATGTTAAATCCGAAAGCTTACCGCTCAGCCTGTTACTTTAACTGTACACTCTCCCCAAAGTTACAGTTAATAACCGTGAAGTGACTTCTAGCGGTGCTCAAGGATAAGGGACTTTCGGATGACGAGTTGCTGGGCACTATTTGTGCCCTGGTTGTTTTTCGGTGGACCGATGAATTTTTTAAAATAAATTTACTCTGTTACTTTTTTTTATTCAAGATAACAAATGAAAATAGTTGTCAATGACACTTTTACTTTTTTTTTTTGCTTTAGATTAATGGACGGCAGTGCTTGGCACAGCATAACCGTCCTCTATCACGACCTCGACATCCTCCACTCATTCATGGACATTAATATATCTGTCAGGGAGTGAAGACTCTGTCCTAACGAAGTAGGTACAGAGAGCACTACTCCTTAGCACATACTTTACTACGCCACCTAACGGGTAGAAAAAGAAAGAAAAAAAAAATGACGACATGATACTGAAAGAGGCAGTAAAAACTGCGCGTTTATTTTATTTGTAAGGAAGTCAGAGAAACTGAAGAAGGAAATTGTCTGTGAATCGGACTTCATTTTGAAAAAGACAGCGAACGGGTGAACACCACCCCAACAGAACGAGTATTAAAAGTGATTTTTTTTTCTTTTATCGGGCCGTGGCCATTTTAAAACCTTTTTACTACTCACCGAATTAATCAAGGAAAATTCAATTAAGTGATTGAAAATACTTCATCACCAGGGTAAGATATTGTTTTCAACATTTCACCAAACCAGAAAAACCAACTTTTCCTTGGTTTTGGGAGACGTTTCATGGCCACGCCACATGGTCAAATTACTAATAGAATTTTTTTTATTAGGATCAGCCAGCTATACAATTTCATGGGCTAGCATTGCCCCCTTTTCACAACCAGAACAGGCAAGGCGGCCCAACCAGTTGCTCAGGGGTTGCCCGATAATATAGTTGAGTTTTGGGGACTCCTAGGTCCGCGGACAACCAAGGTCAACACTGAGAGAGTTGATTTTCGGTGTTGAATTGGGTGGGTTGAGAGACCAAGGGGGGTCGGTTTACATCTTAGATCCTCCCTCCCCTCAGAGTTAGTCACCTCTGCATCCACGATCAGCATTTCATCGTGGCAGCTGATCGTGTAGACGATAACCATTTGCCATGGCTGCCACCAAGACCTATGATCAGCTTTTGCATAAAACGCTTACGTGTCGCGTTCCTTGGGATAACATGATGATCCAAAACAGAATTCTTCTCTTTCGCTCTATGTTTTCTCTCTTTCCATTAAGAGGTGCAACCATGAATCGTCTTACCTTGCAATCAATTTCGGCATGATCTTTACTTCAAAGGTTATGAGGGCCCTTAAGCGATTCAACATTAATATTCGAGCTCAAACATCAGAACTCAACGGTCGGCAGGATAATAAGAGGTAACACCGGTTGTATAGATCCCGAAGCAAGTGCCCACGGCTTGGCTGAGCTAGTTGAGTCTTGGGTGATGCCGGCCACCGCGACGGTCGAAACATGCCCAGCCCAGTCCACGATTCGCATGGAAGTATATTTGAAGCAACACCGAAACGGATATTTTTCAGCTCAGACTTTATGCCTTGTCAGCACCGCGTTATGTCAGACTGAGTTACACTAAAAGGGAAAACAGTCATTTCGCTGATAAAATTAAGAGGATGTCAGTCCTGCAGGCAACTGTCAGTCGCCTATCAGACACATTCGCACATCAAAATAAGGAACATGAAAACCCTTTTCGGGTAACTTTATTTCGTATAACAGTTGAATTTTCGGTCAGTGTGACTTATTTTATTCTGAAACCACTCCAAACTCTACTTCTACACGTCAGAATGACATTTCTCCAATCGCCGCGAAATTCCGGACGAAAAGTACTGTCAGAGTAAGATGGAATAACTTTTCGCTGTTATGGTATGCAGGAGTATAACACTTACGCGTACTGACACATACTGTCAAATGCGAATACTATTCCAACCCATTACCTTATAACAATACCACCCGTAGGATATACCCATGACGTCAGGAGTGAAAAAGTCATTAGGCCCAATAGGAGTAGACCACGGACTAAGTTTGTTCCGACGTGATGAAAGCCCGACCCTAGACATGATCCGTCATATCACCACCAGGCAGGCATCATAGTGTCATTGTTGACATTTGACAGTGTTGTCCGAAAAAAAATATTTACCTACTATACTTACGCCACTATATCTGCCAGTTGTTTTATTTCTTTTGTATTCCCACTACTGGTGTCAATCATGAGGGCGCGAATGAGTCCCTTGAAGTCAGACGTATTTTCAATGCGAAACGTCACACTTGATGAATAATGTCCTTCACATAGTGTGATCATAGCATCAAGTCGAGTATTTCCATTCATTCATTTTTTTGTATTGTATTTTATTGAGTCTTTAAGAAAATTTTACAGTGTAGATATTATACTTATACAATTTGTCAATTATATTTAGAAAACGGCGGCTATAATGTATTGCCTGCACTGGAATTATAATGTTTTCCTCATGGATGTCAATTAATAATGTTTGTCCGCTCTTGCTCATGGAGCTATATACTGTTGCGCGTGACGTGTTGTCACATTTGAATATTTACATATATATACAAATAAATACTTAATCTAGCCTACGATAAACCTACAATAAACAACCAGAAAATATAAACTATATAGAATATATAGATTTGTTTCGTTTAAGTGGAAATTTTTAGAGCGAGTACGCTCTATATCTTATTGTATGGAAAATGAAATCACATTGAAAATACATGAAATAAAAGAATTGTCAAGTTTACAGAAAGTATTTTTTAGAGCAGGAACGCTCTATTGAGTTACGGGAATTGAATAAATCACATGAAATAATAACATGAAATCGCGAATAACGTTCACATAAAATCTTTTCTTTTAGACGATTACTTTACTATATAAATTAACAATCACTGGTTAGATTAAAAAGAAAATTTGTAAATGATTTCTATGTGAATAGAATACTTTAAGAAGCAAGTTGCTGCATAATGACTTTGCTGCTGTTTGCGGTTGTGGTGCTTGTTGCTCTCACATCAGTGTTGAATGTAGTGCCTTTTTAGAGTTGACGTGCTTTGGCTAAATCCTCCAGACAATGTACCTTGTAGTATTCTGTAGCCGATTTAAGATGATTTGCAGTTGCTGCTACAGGATACATTGTTCGACTTCGCCACCAAGATTGCGGTGGATGTTAAATCCGAAAGCTTACCGCTCAGCCTGTTACTTTAACTGTACACTCTCCCCAAAGTTACAGTTAATAACCGTGAAGTGACTTCTAGCGGTGCTCAAGGATAAGGGACTTTCGGATGACGAGTTGCTGGGCACTATTTGTGCCCTGGTTGTTTTTCGGTGGACCGATGAATTTTTTAAAATAAATTTACTCTGTTACTTTTTTTTATTCAAGATAACAAATGAAAATAGTTGTCAATGACACTTTTACTTTTTTTTTTTTGCTTTAGATTAATGGACGGCAGTGCTTGGCACAGCACAACCGTCCTCTATCACGACCTCGACATCCTCCACTCATTCATGGACATTAATATATCTGTCAGGGAGTGAAGACTCTGTCCTAACGAAGTAGGTACAGAGAGCACTACTCCTTAGCACATACTTTACTACGCCACCTAACGGGTAGAAAAAGAAAGAAAAAAAAAATGACGACATGATACTGAAAGAGGCAGTAAAAACTGCGCGTTTATTTTATTTGTAAGGAAGTCAGAGAAACTGAAGAAGGAAATTGTCTGTGAATCGGACTTCATTTTGAAAAAGACAGCGAACGGGTGAACACCACCCCAACAGAACGAGTATTAAAAGTGATTTTTTTTTCTTTTATCGGGCCGTGGCCATTTTAAAACCTTTTTACTACTCACCGAATTAATCAAGGAAAATTCAATTAAGTGATTGAAAATACTTCATCACCAGGGTAAGATATTGTTTTCAACATTTCACCAAACCAGAAAAACCAACTTTTTCTTGGTTTTGGGAGACGTTTCATGGCCACGCCACATGGTCAAATTACTAATAGAATTTTTTTTATTAGGATCAGCCAGCTATACAATTTCATGGGCTAGCATTGCCCCCTTTTCACAACCAGAACAGGCAAGGCGGCCCAACCAGTTGCTCAGGGGTTGCCCGATAATATAGTTGAGTTTTGGGGACTCCTAGGTCCGCGGACAACCAAGGTCAACACTGAGAGAGTTGATTTTCGGTGTTGAATTGGGTGGGTTGAGAGACCAAGGGGGGTCGGTTTACATCTTAGATCCTCCCTCCCCTCAGAGTTAGTCACCTCTGCATCCACGATCAGCATTTCATCGTGGCAGCTGATCGTGTAGACGATAACCATTTGCCATGGCTGCCACCAAGACCTATGATCAGCTTTTGCATAAAACGCTTACGTGTCGCGTTCCTTGGGATAACATGATGATCCAAAACAGAATTCTTCTCTTTCGCTCTATGTTTTCTCTCTTTCCATTAAGAGGTGCAACCATGAATCGTCTTACCTTGCAATCAATTTCGGCATGATCTTTACTTCAAAGGTTATGAGGGCCCTTAAGCGATTCAACATTAATATTCGAGCTCAAACATCAGAGCTCAACGGTCGGCAGGATAATAAGAGGTAACACCGGTTGTATAGATCCCGAAGTAAGTGCCCACGGCTTGGCTGAGCTAGTTGAGTCTTGGGTGATGCCGGCCACCGCGACGGTCGATCTCGACCACGACCCTGCGTTGTCGCATGCCGTTCCCGACAGCTATTTTTACCAAGTAGATGTTGAGAAAGGGGGCGTTGCCGGCATGGGGTTGCTTCCATCCCATTCACTCGGAGTCAGACGAAGGTAGCTAGACGTAGAGGTGCATATCGGAGTAGAATATCTGGTAGGTCTATTGAAGGTTTGTTGATAAGGGCACGATAGGTCTAGGTACTTTCGAAGGGATTAAAGTAGGGTCCTTGGTTTTCAGGTGTAGACTACCACACATGTGAGCTGCAAGCGGAACACCTAGCTCTTGCGGCGGATAGGCGTAAACATGCTGCCAGATACCCTCTAGGCTGTTCTACGGGGTTTTGTAGTCAGCACCTATGGTAGGCTGGTAGATGGTTTACGCCTTTGTGATGAGGATGGAGATGAAATTGGGAAAAATGGGAAGAGGAGCAGGGGGAACAAGGTACTGTGTTTGCGAAGTGTAAGTATGTCTTTTGCAGGGATACTGAATACAACGATACATGGTTGGTAGATGATGTGGTCGCTGTTCCTTGGTATAGGAGTCAAGGACGGATAGGGGTGCTTCTTCCTTCCGGCTTCCTCTTTGGCTTGTATTGTTGGTGGGCATAGGTTCGAACCTTAGGTGCTCATAGGGTATTTGGGTGGAGAAGTTGGTGTCTCAGGTGGCGTATATAAGGTCATATTTATTTTTCTTAATTTTCATTATTTTTACGTTACAGATGGCGCCCAACGTGGGGCCCGAATCAGCTTGAGAAATTAAGATTGGAATTGATCAGAGTTAGGTCGATTCAGAGAAACGTAGAAGAAAGTTGAGAATTTCCGTAGATTTCTGAAATTTTTTTTTGAAGATGTTGTTTGTTTGCGATCAAGATTCTTAGATGGAGGAATACCATCGAGATTAGTGGAGTAGGCACTATTTTGTCCAGTGGTTTGGTGAAGTTTTTCCTTAGTCAGTCTGTTGCATTAGGTCTACCCACTTCTCCTCTACCTCTTGTCACTTAGGTTTGTCTTCGATCTCTGTCCGGGTTGAGCAGGAGTATTGGCTTGATCGTCAGTAGCTGAGGTGTTGATTTTATCCTATTGGTGAAGTTTAAGATTCCGGTCGTGTGAGAGCAGGATGAGCAGGTCTTTTGACCGGTGGTTGGTGCTTTGTGTCTGACGCACGTCAGCTGCAGAAGCTGGTTGTTCACTCGAGCACGACCCAGGTTATTTCAACGACAAATTAATTAGCTTATCTTTTGTTTGAGTTTTTGTGCAACCCAATTTGTTTTAAGAGCCGAAGTCATTTTGATATTCGTTAGAAAGTGATGGTATGCGCCGAGACATGAAGCGCTAACCGGTAGTTGGTGTTTTTGTACCTGACGTACGTCTGCAGTAGCGTAATGTCGCCGTCGCATTCCTTATCAATCTGTTGAGTAGAAGAAATTGACTGTCCTTAACATTAGAACGCCGTAATGTGTTACCAAGTCCAAACACACAATTTTTTTTTTTGATTAACACTTTAAATTTTTTTTTTGAGTAAGTTCCAGAGTAGAACTAAAAATGTACACACCTTGTTCCAGAGAAGGGAGGGGTACCCTCTCCCGAATTTTTTTTATGAGAATTAAAACTTTATATTTGGAATAATGAACAGAATAGTTTTATGTTCTAGTACTCGCGATACGGTGCTTGAAGTGCCGTAGATAAATTAATATCAAATAATTGAAAACTTTAAATTTTTTTAAAAAAAGATTAGGATTTTGAAAAGATTTACAAGGTTTGTATACAAATATATTAGAGAATGACTTATAGAAATGCGAAAATTTTGGTTAAAAAGTTATTTGCAATTATTAAATAAGATGAACATCTCATGAAGTATTTCACATGATTAAAATGTTAATTATTTTCGAACTGTACTTTTGCCAATTCTAAAAACTATTAACATAATGTCAAGAGTCAATGTAAAATTTTCCACAAGAACTTTAAGAATTTTCAAAAGCCTAGTTAAAAAGTTTTGAGTAATTGTTTACAAAAGTGAACTTTAGTGAAGTATTTCATTTGATTAAAATGTTAATAACTTTCGAACTGCAATTTTGCAAATTCTAAAAACTATCAAAATATGTCAAGAGTCAATGTGAAATTTTCCACAGGAACTTTAAGAATTTGCAAAAGCTTAGTTAAAAAGTTATGAGTAATTGTTTACAAAAGTGAACTTCAGTGAAGTATTTCATTTCATTAAATTGGTAATAACTTTCGAACTGTACTTTTGCAAATTCCACTGATCTCTATAAACACTGGATAGCGTATCAATTCAAAATGGTGTGGCAATTTGAAGAGTTGTTATACTGGTAAACAAACCATTTTCGTTTGTTTATTAGTATACCAGTATAACAGTGTCTCAAATGTCGAAATGGGGGTTTGTTTACTTTTCGTAGAAAGGTTAAATGAGAGTTCGTGTTATAATTTTTTATATTTGATTAGCTTTAATTAAATTAAATGTATTAGTTTTATAATCAATAACACAAAAATTGTTTCTTAAGATCAGTGGGTTGCACCCATTGCATTATTTCAGCAGATGCTCTCATTACTGTGGAAGTGAACTTCATTAATTCAACAGCCGACACCGAACCATTGCAATAGCAAACATCAATTTTAATAATTTGGACATTATTATTATTTATTGAATTTTTGTTCAAACTAATAAAAATGACGATAGTTGAATTACTAAGTTTTGTTAATGGAATTGTTCTAAGTAGAAAGCAAAAGACTGCTGCCAGCAGACCATCACAAGATGAACCCGATAATGCTGCAAGTCCATAGAATTACTTCGACGAAATCAATTGCAACGTCAATTCACCGAAAATCGACTGGCAGCTTCAGCCACAATTGCCATCACATCAATTCGCACAGAAATCACCTTCGATTTCCATCGATTGAATGTGTTGGTCTTGCATGCCCTCAAACACGATTCATATCTTGTTGGTCGCAAAGTAAGTACCTTCACTATGAGTAAGGCAAAAATCTACGCTACACTCGGTCAAGAGATTTCCGTCGATGGTTTGTTGGGTCGCTTACAAATTTTGGACCATCAACGAATCTTTTCGGTTGCCATGGCAAGGAACTGAACTACTGAACAAAGCATGCGGTGAAGACATACGAATTATGAATCAATATCTTCGACAACAGTCTTTGCCAAGTTCACCTTTCACACAGCAGCAGAATTGTATCAAACCAACCTTATGATTTGCATACACCTTCAGCTTTCCAACCAACAACAACTGCTGATAGGCAAAAGCTGGCGTCATCATCTTGTCACAAGATCTTGTTGGAAAACTACATAGAAGCCTTTGGATCCGTTTCACAAATGGAGGAATTGCACGAAATAATACAAGATGAATGCTAAACAAATTTCAATCTGGAGGAGAACTCATACGAAGAGATGCAGTTGTACGAAGTTGAAGATGGTGAATTCTATGAAGATCCACACGGAGAAGAATGCAAATTAAAAAGTGTTTGCCTTTTTTAAAAGAACAGAGTTAATGTGCCGTGAACTGATGATACAAAAACAAGACAAAAATTCAATCAAAGAATAAAAACGACTATGACTGAAAACAAGGAAGAGAACCTTTATTTTTTAAGATTGCTTATCAGAACATAAAAAAAAGTTGCAAGATTCACATTTGTGTCCACATTGCTCAAAACTATGCCGCTATTTATGTATATCGCGTTGGTTGACTGAGCAGCGTCATCAATTTCCGCATTGCAGAGCTTCTTTCCATATTAAAGATTTGGTCAATTGTCGATGGCTGGAAGATGTTCCTCAGCAAATTGAGAATCTTCAGTCAATTTGTTCTAATATTCGGATATCAAATCGCCTGATTCAGTTAAAAGAACAGGACTTGTGTCCAAGTCATCAGGAAAAATTGAGTGTCTACTGTTGGACATGCAAGTGTTGCATTTGTTATCAGTGTGCATTATGGGGTGGCACTCATTCGGGACACACATTCAAGCAGTCGGGTAAGTTATTGAAAATGCAAAAAGAACTTATGGCAGAGAATAAGACTCTACGCGAAAAAGCAAGCAACGAAGAAACTAGTAATCAAGTTGTAAATTTAGAAGAAGAGGCTGACAACAAGCAACTGGAGGCTGCTGGAACTTCAAATAATGTATCCGACGAGACAAATATTCAAGCAACAACCCAAAATACAAGTCGTCTTGGTGGTTATAAGTCCTTGAGAAGTTAACGTTCTGAACAAAGCATAAGCAGTAGACCTAGTGAAACCGAAGATAGCTGTAAGAAGACCATTCGTAGTGATATCCAAAAAAGCGGTAACTTTTTTCTTATAAAATATATTTTAAATAGTTTCTGTTATACTTTCGTTTTAGTTGACGCTTCATTTTCTGGAATGCTGCAAGCTTTGGTCAGTGGTTCCTCTTCTGGCAACTACAACTCATCATCTCAAGAAGGTGCCACTGAAGGTGAAATGAAGCCGACCAATAGCGCAACACCTTTGAGTTGTAAGTTGATTCGGCATTTTTATTTTTGTTTTCAATTTAAATCCACATACGCCAGTGTCCCTTTAGTTAAGTTTCAAAAAAAAAACACTGCGACGAGCTATGACAACACCAGACAGTTTTCTGCGATGTGAAGACTCGTATTTACACTTTGTTAAACTTGTTCAGTCAATTTGAAAGAGGATGTGCCTTATTATATCGACACAATGAATGGCTTGTATGTAAAGTGAAATGAAGCAAAGGGAGAGGAAATGGAGTTGGGACGGTGTTAGGATTCAGGGAGTAGAGGAACCGGAAGCCATAGGCAGGATGAGGGGTCCGAGGGAAAGGAAAGCAGGATATGGAAGGGAAGGGGTTAGATTGTCCGCTACTGAGGCGATGGCATGCTGGCAAGGCACGGATTAGCTCGCCGGATTAGGGGGGGATCTTACCTCCGTAGCTAGACCTCGCTCCTTTCAAAAAAAACATAAAACATGCCAAAAATTGAACTTTATCCACCACTTAAATTGATCATGCTCACCTACTCTCATACTCTTCACTAACATGTACGCACTCCAACAAATTCTCATTCACGCTCACACACCCACAACCACTCACTCATCCACACTCACCTCCACCCACAGCCATTCACTCAGACACTCGCTTACATGCGCACTACCACCCACTCACAAATATTCACTCCTACGCACATACCTACTCACACTCACACTCACACGCATACCTACTCACACTCACCCTCATATTCACACACACACACACACACACCCACACACACACACACTTTGGGTTCTGCGGATGTCCTTGCAGAACGGACCACAGCCCACCCCACCTGGGATTCAATCGGTCCGATTGTTTAGAATCCCCCTTACGTCCTGGATTGGTTTGGTGTTAGGCCATACTTACTCACCACTCGAGGCTTGCATCCGCCTTACCGCACCCCCCTGAAATTACCTTACAATGCCATTGAGCTTAGTACAAGCTCAGAACAACGAATTTAAAAGCGATAGTTTCAACCTCATCGGCGTGATTTACAAACAGGATTTTATTTTCAAACTAAAAACTAACATTTGGAATGTTCTTAACATCTAACTATAGCTAAAATGCAAAAAAAAAAACTAAAGAATTGAAACAAGAACTTAAACTGAACTGAATCTTGAAACCAACATATAATGGGTTGAATCAATAAAAAAAATATCTATAAGATCATATAACGAGAAATATAGTTTAACTTAAAGGAGTTTAAAAAAAATAAATTTACAAATAAGACAATTTATTTAAACTATAGATAAAAAAGAAAGATCTATTGCGTGCATGAGGGCAAATGCAATTATTCACCTTTTGTATTTAAAAAAAAAACTACTGACTTGAATCAGGTTACCTAAGTTTTCAATGAGAGAAATCAAATTTTAAATAAAATGGAGATGGATAACGCCCCGTTTCAGGATGAAGAACCAACCCCCTTCTATCCCAATTGCCACGCGCACCACAAGAAACGGTATCTTCCTTCTTTTAGCGGTGTTATTTATAACGGCCAACCCTACCTACAAAGAGCTCTATGTGGGGATTAACCGGTACAACAAAATAGGATCTTGGGTAACAGGACGTGGTCCTAACCTGTTATATTGGGTCGTTCCCGACTCGGTTAAAAAAAAAGGTATTTATGAATATAGCACAATAATTTTATACCAAGGCGAAAAACTGAATTACCCCAAAAGCGCAAACAAAAGTATGATTTAAAAGAAAAACTTAAAACTAGTAGATTAAAAAAAAATGTAATGACTAAAAAAATAACAACTAACACTACATAAATGATAAAAAAAATAAAAATTAAATAAATATGAAAAATACCACGCCAAATTCAAACAATATATATAAAAAAAAATCTTGTATAAGTTTTAAGGCTAGAAGCCTTCTGCGGACCGGTCTCCTCGGCGTCTTTTCGGCGTCTTTGGAGTGACACCAATGTACAGTAAAAAGGTCCAAGGTGAGCCTTCGGGTTTTTCTTTTTTCTTTGATTTTTTTGTATATATATATATGTAATTATCACCCTCTCAAACGGGCCGCCAAAACAGGTACAACTAATATAAATTTGTATCAATTACTGGGAAGCCTGGGACTCCCACAGGCTTAATTCCGGGTTTTTGAATGTAACCTCCTTTTGTTCAATGGGTCCTTTGATAATTTCAGCGCACTGTACTAGGTACCCACTTTTGCTGATTAAAATCTTAAAGTCTGGCGGCCAAAACTTTTGTCCTCGCCGTTGACCGCCAAAATCTCACCCTTGGACACCCCTTCCTGTCGGAATTCTAAGAAGAATCCTATTTCTCTCAGGATTTGGTTCGCCGAACGTTGATCAAATTACACTTTCTTCAAGTTGGAGTTTCTTAAAGTTTATTTATAAGTTACACGGCACTTGTCTTCTTCAGATTTTATTCTTTCTTCTTTTTTTTTGTTACGATTGCTTTAAACACAAGAAAATACTCTGATTGCCAGTGTATCAAATTTGAAATCTGTCTTTGAAAGATACAAAAAAATCACTTCCAACGGTCGTTTCTTTTTTTTTTCACGGAAACTACCGATTTAATTTTATTTTTTTGGTATCGACTTTAAAATCTCCTCCACGACTGAAAATCTTGCTGATGACTTTGCACAATTTTAGCTAAAGCCGATCAGCGGTTTTACTTCTCCGTTTTATTTGCTTATCTCATGCAATTTTGTGCGTAGCTACATCAACCAAAGGTTCGTCGACCTCGACCTACATTTGGCTTACAGCTGACGGGATATTTATTTTTAAGCAACATTCGTACTTGAGAAATTCCCTTTCATCGATCCTAGACACAACCCCTTTTTTCTAGTAGTTTGTTACCCTGCAACACCATCAAACTTCGCGTTACAAAGTTTTTGGAGACCCAAACGTCAAACTTTTGCCTCGTTTTTCTTCATTTTCGTAATGCCTTTAACGTCAACGAGTTATTTTGAGGAATTGTTTCGTGCAAAAAAAATAATATAATTAAGGCAGAAACCCATTAAAAATATCCAGGAGAGACTCCAATAGAAGGAATAGCAGCAGCCACACATTAATTAACCCGTGTATACCCGGGAGGAGCGTTTTGGTTATCCTGCCTTACAAGCTAAGTTGTCTAAAATTTTACCAACCCCGGGTCCATTCGCCTATCAGGAATGCACCAGATAATGGCAAATGCTCCCGGGCTGGACTTCCATATCAAGTTCCCATCCCTAATACTTTCTTTTTTTTCTATTCGTAGGTACGACGACCGAGGATCATCGCACCTCCATGCCTGAGGGAATCATCAGACTAACAGACTAAAACAAGATGCTATTTTTATTCCGACATGAAATTTACATTATCCTAAAGACAATCAACTATAATTACAATTTACGAAAACTTTTTCCAACATATGTGTGTTCATATTTATCGGCAATTACGCGGTGCATGTTGCCTCCCAAGTGGGAGGTTAAATTACACTATCCTAAAGGACATAAATGACTACTTCAAATACGAAATTCGCGTATTGAAATTGGGATATGCATTTCGAACCGAACCATGTATTGAACGTTAAATTTTCACAATTTGGAAGCGTTGTTCAGACGTTAGTCTATTTATGTGGGAATGCCAAACCACCACTCTTGACCGCCGACAAACCTCGTCGTGTCCATCGTGCCTGTCTTTTTTTAAGAATTTGTATCTATACCAGAAATATTAAAAATACCATTTGATTATCGAGCCTAAATCAATTTCTTTATTATTTTAAGGTTGGAACTCGCAATTTATAGTTTTGATTGGGCTGGCAGGTGGCCGCAACAAAACACCGAATCTTGTGTTGATTCTAAACAACGATAAGAGGCGGTGGCCACGGATACCTGTAAGGAATTTATTGTGCTGAGGTTGGGGAAGAACCCACGTTTACAAAGCCGGGCATAATACGTTCTGGACTGGATATACTGGAGATTTGTTTAGAGGCAAGCCCTCCCAATAAGGTGGACGCTGGTTATGGACATCGGTCTATTATTACATGCAACGATTGGGTGAGCTAAGTTAGTTTCAAACTAATCCGTAGTTATTCTTTTAGGTTTGAATTATTTTTACACACTTTCCTTAGTCTTTAATTATTTAATTATAGTTTGAATATTACTAATAAAATCGTAGCGTAAGTTAGTCTTAAGATACTCTCAATTGAGTGAAATGCTCATAAATAAAGACGATTTAATCGTATTCCTGCCTGTTTCTACTTTTTTTCCATTATCCTTCTTCTTTCTCCCGTGTATTGAATCGTCGATTTTTTTTCTGAACGCGATCTTGTTTCCGCGACCGTTATTAAGTCGGTTTTCTGGAGTCGGTTAAAAAGAATGGAATTCATCTGTTTCTTCAAGTTTAAGTTCATGGTTTTTGGTCTTTCGAAAAGATTCTTTGGAATTGTATTTTTTTTTTTCTTTTTATAAAAGAGATGAAATCCGGGGGTTTCGACTAAGTCTTATCACAGATGTTTTTAAAGAATATTTCTAGTGGACGGAAACAGAACGACTGGGTGTTATCACAGGTTGTTTTAATAGAATAAATTACGACATTCAAAGCAGGTACATGTAACAGAGATATCACAGGCGTTTTCATTAAATCACTTTCTGAGCTGACTAGGCTTATCACAATTACTTGTCTCTATGAGATTGAATATTCCACTAGAAAACCCAAAAGCTTTGGTGCATGGTATACCTTACTAACACCAGCTTTTAAAAATAAACTCGGTGTAAAACCTGGGGGTATCTACAGGAGGATCTTTTGCCGATAAGCGTTTCGAAGAGTCACTCAAGATAAAGTTTCGTTTGAAAACTTCTTGGCCTGGCGTATACTTAATGTTTCTGGTACGAAGATTATACGTTTTTGCACTTTTTTCGTTTGCTATCTCTATTTTTTCTTTCAGCTGATCGCGTATCAGCTGCAACCGACTTTGTCTTGGGAGGGTGTATATCTCGCCATCCTCTAGCGCCTGCAACTTCTGTGCCAGCGTATAACCGCTACCGTGTGTCATCATATTTGATCCGTAAAGGGCGAATTATGGTGACACACCTATAGCAGAGTGTACTGAGGATCTTAGGGCGCATGCTATGTCGCTTAAGTGCATGTCCCAGTCGCGTTGGTCTTCTTTTAGATAAGATCTTATGGCGGCTAGCAAGGTCCTATTCACCCTCTCTGAGGCATTGGATTGTGGCGAATAGTTCGCCGTACGAAAATGTCTCACTCCATATTTCTGCAAAAATGTTTGAAACTCTTTTGCCAAGAATAATTGCTTACCATTATCAGAGTGGATAATTTGGGGAACCCCAAAACAGTTAAAAATCTCGTTTCTCAAAAACTTTATGACACTTAGTGAATTGGCTGATTTTAGTGGTTTCAAAAAGACAAATTTGGACATATGATCCAAAACTACAAACACAAATGAATTTCCGGCTTTGGATCTAGGATACGGGCCTATGAAATCCACATAAAGTTTTTGGAAAGGACGTTCTGTAAGAAAATTACTACTAATGGGTGGACGTTGGACTTGACTAGAGGATTTTGATTGCTTGCAAATATCACATTTAGCTACATACTGTCTGACTTGCACAGTCATATTCGGCCAGTAAAAGTACTGCCGAAGACGGTGTAGTGTTTTTGACATCCCCCCATGTGAAGACTGAGGAGGATTGTGAGCATTAGAAATCAGGCTTTCTGTCAGTCCGGATGAAATCCAGAGACGCCAATTGTGCTCAAGCAATGTTCCATCTTCGCTAACTGGTAGTGAACGCTTGTACACATATGTCTCCTCGATTCTCAAATCAGGCAACTCTTCGCTATGTTCTTGTATTGTTTTTATAAGGGTTGTGTATTCTTCAGAAGAAAATTTTTCAGAATTTAAGTCTACTATTGACACTACATCTTCCATTACCATCAAGCTATCCAAGTGTACCCGAGAAAGAGTGTCCGGTACCACATTCAAGGACCCTTTCCGGTGCTCTATGTTGAAGGCGTATGATTGTAATTCCAACGACCATCTAGCCAACCTACCGCTTAGGTCTTTCATGGTCATCAACCATTTTAGGCTAGAGTGGTCGGTGATGATGGTGAAATCCATCCCCTCTACATAGGGTCTAAACTTTTTGACTGCCATAACGGCTGCCATACACTCCTTCTCGGTCACACTATAGTTTCGTTGGCACGAATTCAACTTTTGTGAAAAGTAGGAGATTGGGAATTCGTCGCCTTCATCGTTTTTCTGAAATAGCACGGCGCCAATACCAGAATCTGATGCATCGCATTGCACATAGAACCTTTTTGAAAAATCTGGGTGCGTTAGCACAGGAGCGGTAGTCAGGGCTCTTTTTAAGTTCTCAAATGCGGTACTAGCTTCTTCGGTCATCACGAACTTAGCATTTCTTTTCTTCAATGTGTCCGTCAGAGGAGCAGTCAAGCTAGAAAAATCTTTGATAAATCTTCTATACCACCCTGCCAAACCAAGTAGCCTCCTCACCTGCCTAGCGTTTTTCGGTATTGGGAAGTTGAGGACCGCGTCTACCTTTGCAGGATCGGTTTTTAATTTCCCCCCACCAACTATAAAACCTAGATATTTTAGTTCTTTAAAGCAAAACTTAGACTTTTTGACGTTGATTGTTAGATTGGCTTGCCTCAGACATTCGGCTACTTCGTCTAGCAGAGCGATATGGGCTTCGAAGTCTGGCGCTATTATGAGCAGGTCGTCTAAATACACGAAGACGCGATCCCGCAGTCGTGCAGGGATCACCTTGTCCATTAGACGACATAGCCTTTGAGCTGCATTGCACAACCCAAAGGGCATGACTGTAAACTGGTACAAGGGTCTCCCCGGTACCGCAAACGCAGTTTTCTCTCGACACTCCTTCTCCAGCGGTATCTGCCAAAATGCTTCCTTAAGATCAACGCTACTTATAAAGTAGGTATCTGGTAGACGACTGAGGAGCCCGTCGATATGGGGAAGAGGGTTAGCATCCGTTTTGCTTAACGCGTTGACCTTACGCGAATCTAGGCAAAAACGATACTTGATGGTATTGTTTTCACCTACTTTCTTAATAAGAACCACAGGCGAGCACCAAGGGCTCTCACTCTCCTCAATAACGCCGAGCTTCAGCATTCTATCCAGTTCTTGGTACAAGATCGCCTGCACCGCTGGGGAAACAGGGTAGTGTCGCTGCTTCACCGGGACTGCGTCGCCGGTATCGATGACGTGCTCCATGAGCGACGTCTTTCCAAGCCCATGACGATCAAAATCCAGAAATTTCTGCTTCACTGCTTCTAATCTGGACATTTGATTTGGGGTAAGGTCGTGTACTTCTAACAAGTCGGCTTCTTCTAGCATGGATAAGGAACTTAAAATATTCGGAGCGATTTGAAACGCCTTCCAAAAATCCACTCCTAGATACAGAGTTTGATCTAGGTTCGGTACTAGAAAGAAGGTTATAAGTTTATTTTCGCCCTTGTATTCCACCATAGTTTGAATTTTTCCGATGATGGCTTGGCTTTTTCCATCTGCAGTTTTTACTCCAGACTTGTATGGTACGACTTGAATATTTAAATCATTAACAAAATCTAAACACCGCTTTCCGAGTATACTTACGCTGGCCCCGCTATCCAACAACCCTAAAACTTCGATGTTCGCTATGCGAACTTTGGCATATGGTCTGGGATCAGTGTTTGTATTTATAATAGTTGAAGACATGCTCATTCTTAATTGTTTCCTATTTTTATACCTTTCCCTAGTGCTAAGGATTCTTTTTGTGATTTCTGGTTTTTGGTTAAAAATTCTTTCTCGGGCTAGGTAGTACTCTTTTAATCTAACCTGTAACGGTTTTATTTTTGATTCGGTCTTGTTTTCCGTGACAGGTTCTATCTCCTCTTGTTCTCTTACCAATATTGTAATGTTTTTATCAGTGTTTGCAGTTTCGCTTATAGGTTGGGTTGCGGGGTCTGGTTCGAACATGACTCCCCCGAATAGGTCGCGTTCCGCACACGGTTTTCCGGGTTACACTGAGTGCATTTTGGAGTGATTACTCCTTCTTGTCCACACCGGTAGCAAAATATATTCCTTCTCGTAGAGGGACAGTTCATGAACGAATGACCGAGTTCTCTACAGTTCCAGCAAGTCCCTGGTCTACCATCTGCTTGACTTCGCATGGTTCTAGGCCGCAACCCTTGCTGTTGAAAGGCTTCAACACACTCGTCGTGATAGGGGTGCAACTCCGGCTCCCTTTCCAATTCATTGGCTACGAATCGCGCCGGTGGTCGTTGTTGTCTTGCCCCTTCTCTATCTCGGATCGGAAATGCATACTCCGTATCTTTACAGGATCTCCTCATTTGGTCCAGAGTGAAAATCGGTTGCGGATACACTAGTCTACCAATCCTCTCGTTAAGATTTCTTTTTAATATTCTCACGAGGTCTTCTTCTGGTATCGGCATTCTGAGTTGAGATCGTAATTTGTTCACGGCCCCAAAATACTCCTCGGTCGATTCCCAGTTACCTTGCCTGCGATCCATTATGTCCCGCATGATCTCGAAGTCCGATTTCGAGTTTTTAAACTGGCGCATCAGCGCATCTCTCAATACCGGCCAGTCGGGACGATAGCTAGACCGCTGGTGCTGCCAATACCAAACAACCGCGTCACCTGCTAATAGGAGATGGAAATCTCTGAGGACTTCCGTCCACGAGCACTCATAATGGCCCTGAAGGAATTCAATTCGAAAGATGAAGTCCTCAACCGACAGTTTTTCGGGTTTCCCATCAAAAATTATACCCCACTTGTCGATTCGGATGGGCTGTCTCGTGGGTCTACGCGGGCCCCATTGGGAGTTTTGATGGCATGATGGCTGTTGGTATCCTGGTTGATATTGGCTCGGGCTTTCATAAGGATTCTGCTGAAAACAGAGACGCGGACGAGGCGACGGACCTGGAGGCGGTCCTGATGGACGTTCCGTTGTATTCCCAGTTGGTTGACCTAGTGGAAGTTCCGATATAGGACCTGAAGGAGGTCCTGGTGGGGGATCTTGTAGGTGATTGGTCATCATTCCGTACGGATTCTGCTGAACTCCCATTACCGGAAGAAGCGCTGGACCTGGAGGCGGCGGACCCGGAGACGGTCCTGATCAACGTACTGATGGGTTTCCTAGAGGGAGTTCTGGCGGTAGCCCTGATATCGGACCTGAAGGGTGTCCTGGTGGAGGATCAGTAGGATGACCCAATAACAGCCTTGACGAGGTACCTTGATGGGGTGGTCCACGCCCTACCATTTGTTCCTCGTTCTGAGCTCCTCCGTTCTGAACCGAGTCGACCTCTTGGTTTCTCCCAGGGATTATTGACCTGCCTTGCGGTTCCGGTTCGGTTCCCACTGCAATTGCTGATGTCGTTGGCGGCGGATATGTAAATGACGTTGGCATCCCTCTCTGACGTTGCATCCTTTCTTCTATCGGTGGAGTGGTGCGTACGGTGTTGTTGATTTCTTTCAAAAAATCCAAAAACCCATTTCTAACTACCGCTTTTACGGACTCTGATATGTCTTCCTTCATAGACTCCCTATAGGAGTCGTACGCGTTTACCACGGCCAAACTAATTACCGTTCTTAGTTCAGCGGATACAGTTGGGGCTTCGACAGGTTGGCTCCTACCATTTCCGTCTAGACCGTTGTTTTCGTTTCCCTCACCATTGTCCATCATGCGATTTCTCTCGTCCCGACTTTGTTCGGCAGCCGCTTCCCTACTAAGGTTGCTGAATGTCGGTGTCTCGATTGATCCTGTTGAACTGCTCGACGTGTTTGAGTTCATCGACAATGGAGCTACTTCCCCTGCAGAACCCTGTGTTGTGGCTTGACCCCCTGCGGGAGGTACCGAGTCCGCAAGCGGCAGGTCGATCAGTAAGGGAGTCCCCGTATTCTTTGGATGTCCACTAGTCGGCGACCGTTGAAGAGGCATCTCAGCAGACGGCTCGTCGAAGTTTCTTCACAGGGAGCGTGTAACGGATCTATTCGCTAGCCTTTTCCTCAAAATACTTGCCTTTAGTTCTTCTTCGCAGGACAATTTATACCACATTCAACCAGCATACAAAAACCCAAATCCCAAGTCAATTGCGTCTTTTAAGACAGATGACAATGTTAATCTCACTGAATGAAAATATTAAAAAAAAAATGTTTCGGGACGGATAACCCAAGAAAATATCTGTGAATCAAGATTTTGATCTAAAGCATTCCGGTTTGATTTCTGACATATAATTTATCCAGAAAAGAATTTTTCAGAAAAAAAAACGATTTTGCTAAGACTTAAATAGATAAATAAATATGAATAATAAAAATGATAAATTTCAAAAAAAAAAAAGGTATAAGAACAAATACTAAACCTAAATATATACTAGCGAATAATGAATAGCTAATAAAACTATTGAACATAAAAATATAATAAAATCTAAAAATCTGATCTACTAGATCTTCCCACTAAATTTCTGAAAACGAATTTCTAAGAAATGTAAAAAAAACGGAAGTTAATATAAATTGACAAACTAAGAAAATGGTCTCTAAACTTTTTTTTTTTTTTTTCTGAAATACGGGGGTGTTTCGGGCAGATTCCTTCGGTGACTTGGCTGTTGTTCGAAGCTGTATGGCTCAACAACCAATCCATTTAACTTTTTTTTTTTTTTTTTTTTTTTTTTCAAAGTGTGTGCGAATACTAAACACGAGGATAACGACTGGGATACAACTCATACACTCCATTTATTTCGTTGTCGGACACTAACTTTCCTCGTCGCGATTGGATGGGCGTTCTTATGAGCGATCCCATCCAAGACATACGATTCGGTTTTGCATCTAACAACGAAATCCTTCCATCATACACACTCAATGTCTTCGCTGTTGAATTCGGGAAATCTTGTCGCTATTTACCTAGTACGTAAATACCTTCTAAGTAAAGACTTACAGGACACCGAATCGCCAACGAAGACCCACTATCAATTCACTTGGTTACTGCTTGTTGCTGTTGATCACATCCGGTCGCACCGTCGCAAGTGACCAAGCATTCTTACGAGCGATCTCGTTCACGACATACGTTGCGTCCGGATGCAGCCAGCAACACCAATCAGGAACCCTTCCACATCTGACACAAAACTGAAAACACACTACACGAATGGGCGCCATTTGAAATGAAGCAAAGGGAGAGGAAATGGAGTTGGGACGGTGTTAGGATTCAGGGAGTAGAGGAACCGGAAGCCATAGGCAGGATGAGGGGTCCGAGGGAAAGGAAAGCAGGATATGGAAGGGAAGGGGTTAGATTGTCCGCTACTGAGGCGATGGCATGCTGGCAAGGCACGGCTTAGCTCGCCGGATTAGGGGGGGATCTTACCTCCGTAGCTAGACCTCGCTCCTTTCAAAAAAAACATAAAACATGCCAAAAATTGAACTTTATCCACCACATGATCAATTTCATGCTCACCTACTCTCATACTCTTCACTAACATGTACGCACTCCAACAAATTCTCATTCACGCTCACACACCCACAACCACTCACTCATCCACACTCACCTCCACCCACAGCCATTCACTCAGACACTCGCTTACATGCGCACTACCACCCACTCACAAATATTCACTCCTACGCACATACCTACTCACACTCACACTCACACGCATACCTACTCACACTCACCCTCATATTTACACACACACACACACACACCCACACACACACACACTTTGGGTTCTGCGGATGTCCTTGCAGAACGGACCACAGCCCACCCCACCTGGGATTCAATCGGTCCGATTGTTTAGAATCCCCCTTACGTCCTGGATTGGTTTGGTGTTAGGCCATACTTACTCACCACTCGAGGCTTGCATCCGCCTTACCGCACCCCCCTGAAATTACCTTACAATGCCATTGAGCTTAGTACAAGCTCAGAACAACGAATTTAAAAGCGATAGTTTCAACCTCATCGGCGTGATTTACAAACAGGATTTTATTTTCAAACTAAAAACTAACATTTGGAATGTTCTTAACATCTAACTATAGCTAAAATGCAAAAAAAAAAAAACTAAAGAATTGAAACAAGAACTTAAACTGAACTGAATCTTGAAACCAACATATAATGGGTTGAATCAATAAAAAAAATATCTATAAGATCATATAACGAGAAATATAGTTTAACTTAAAGGAGTTTAAAAAAAATAAATTTACAAATAAGACAATTTATTTAAACTATAGATAAAAAAGAAAGATCTATTGCGAGCATGAGGGCAAATGCAATTATTCACCTTTTGTATTTAAAAAAAAAACTACTGACTTGAATCAGGTTACCTAAGTTTTCAATGAGAGAAATCAAATTTTAAATAAAATGGAGATGGATAACGCCCCGTTTCAGGATGAAGAACCAACCCCCTTCTATCCCAATTGCCACGCGCGCCACAAGAAACGGTATCTTCCTTCTTTTAGCGGTGTTATTTATAACGGCCAACCCTACCTACAAAGAGCTCTATGTGGGGATTAACCGGTACAACAAAATAGGATCTTGGGTAACAGGACGTGGTCCTAACCTGTTATATTGGGTCGTTCCCGACTCGGTTAAAAAAAAGGTATTTATGAATATAGCACAATAATTTTATACCAAGGCGAAAAACTGAATTACCCCAAAAGCGCAAACAAAAGTATGATTTAAAAGAAAAACTTAAAACTAGTAGATTAAAAAAAAAATGTAATGACTAAAAAAATAACAACTAACACTACATAAATGATAAAAAAAAATAAAAATTAAATAAATATGAAAAATACCACGCCAAATTCAAACAATATATATAAAAAAAAATCTTGTATAAGTTTTAAGGCTAGAAGCCTTCTGCGGACCGGTCTCCTCGGCGTCTTTTCGGCGTCTTTGGAGTGACACCAATGTACAGTAAAAAGGTCCAAGGTGAGCCTTCGGGTTTTTCTTTTTTCTTTGATTTTTTTGTATATATATATATGTAATTATCACCCTCTCAAACGGGCCGCCAAAACAGGTACAACTAATATAAATTTGTATCAATTACTGGGAAGCCTGGGACTCCCACAGGCTTAATTCCGGGTTTTTGAATGTAACCTCCTTTTGTTCAATGGGTCCTTTGATAATTTCAGCGCACTGTACTAGGTACCCACTTTTGCTGATTAAAATCTTAAAGTCTGGCGGCCAAAACTTTTGTCCTCGCCGTTGACCGCCAAAATCTCACCCTTGGACACCCCTTCCTGTCGGAATTCTAAGAAGAATCCTATTTCTCTCAGGATTTGGTTCGCCGAACGTTGATCAAATTACACTTTCTTCAAGTTGGAGTTTTTTAAAGTTTATTTATAAGTTACACGGCACTTGTCTTCTTCAGATTTTATTCTTTCTTCTTTTTTTTTTGTTACGATTGCTTTAAACACAAGAAAATACTCTGATTGCCAGTGTATCAAATTTGAAATCTGTCTTTGAAAGATAAAAAAAAATCACTTCCAACGGTCGTTTCTTTTTTTTTTCACGGAAACTACCGATTTAATTTTATTTTTTTGGTATCGACTTTAAAATCTCCTCCACGACTGAAAATCTTGCTGATGACCTTGCACAATTTTAGCTAAAGCCGATCAGCGGTTTTACTTCTCCGTTTTATTTGCTTATCTCATGCAATTTTGTGCGTAGCTGCATCAACCAAAGGTTCGTCGACCTCGACCTACATTTGGCTTACAGCTGACGGGATATTTATTTTTAAGCAACATTCGTACTTGAGAAATTCCCTTTCATCGATCCTAGACACAACCCCTTTTTTCTAGTAGTTTGTTACCCTGCAACACCATCAAACTTCGCGTTACAAAGTTTTTGGAGACCCAAACGTCAAACTTTTGCCTCGTTTTTCTTCATTTTCGTAATGCCTTTAACGTCAACGAGTTATTTTGAGGAATTGTTTCGTGCAAAAAAAATAATATAATTAAGGCAGAAACCCATTAAAAATATCCAGGAGAGACTCCAATAGAAGGAATAGCAGCAGCCACACATTAATTAACCCGTGTATACCCGGGAGGAGCGTTTTGGTTATCCTGCCTTACAAGCTAAGTTGTCTAAAATTTTACCAACCCCGGGTCCATTCGCCTATCAGGAATGCACCAGATAATGGCAAATGCTCCCGGGCTGGACTTCCATATCAAGTTCCCATCCCTAATACTTTCTTTTTTTTCTATTCGTAGGTACGACGACCGAGGATCATCGCACCTCCATGCCTGAGGGAATCATCAGACTAACAGACTAAAACAAGATGCTATTTTTATTTCGACATGAAATTTACATTATCCTAAAGACAATCAACTATAATTACAATTTACGAAAACTTTTTCCAACATATGTGTGTTCATATTTATCGGCAATTACGCGGTGCATGTTGCCTCCGAAGTGGTCAATCATTTCGTGCTGACAGGTGTATACCTGCGACTTCGCATATCCGCACAGAAAACGGACAAGCGACGTTAAATTACACTATCCTAAAGGACATAAATGACTACTTCAAATACGAAATTCGCGTATTGAAATTGGGATATGCATTTCGAACCGAACCATGTATTGAACGTTAAATTTTCACAATTTGGAAGCGTTGTTCAGACGTTAGTCTATTTATGTGGGAATGCCAAACCACCACTCTTGACCGCCGACAAACCTCGTCGTGTCCATCGTGCCTGTCTTTTTTTAAGAATTTGTATCTATACCAGAAATATTAAAAATACCATTTGATTATCGAGCCTAAATCAATTTCTTTATTATTTTAAGGTTGGAACTCGCAATTTATAGTTTTGATTGGGCTGGCAGGTGGCCGCAACAAAAGATGATGCTTGAATGTAAAGATGTTACAAGAATGTTGTCGAACTGATCATGGGTTCACACAAAGCTCGCAAGCAATACAGTTTTTGTTTGAAATATTGGCATCTTATGATTTTAATGAACAGCGTTTATTCTTGCAGTTTGTTACTGGTAGTCCTAGATTGCCTACTGGAGGATTTAAGTCTCTAACACCACCGCTAACAATCGTTCTGAAGACTTGATGCTGACCAAAATCAAAATGATTATCTTCCATCTTTGATGACTTGTGTTAATTACTTAAAATTGCCTGAATATTCGAATCGTGAGGTTATGAAGACTAAACTGAAGATGGATTCAACTGAGGGAACTATGTCTTTTCATCTGTCTTAAATAAAAATTATAATATATAAACTATTCATATCGAAAACAATAAATACATTTGCATCTGTGTAAAATGTGCATTGCACATGCAATACATAAATCTTATGGTGTTTTCTATTTCCATGACAATTTCAGATTTACTCTAGGTTTCACGATTTTTCTGGTTGCATGGAAACCGAAAAGGGATAAAGCTTTCGGATGAAGAAGGGGTTAAGTGACAATTTTGAATTTATCTGGTTTTTTCAACAATGAAGAGGTTAAATCTAGACTTTCAATTCTTTGATTCTCGTCTTTTAACGATCTCCCCTACAAAAAATAAATAAACAAAAGTGAAAGGTATAAGTGGAAAAAGGAAGATCACTTTAGCCTGTTCACACAATATAATAGAGACTGACGAGCCCAAAGTTGTGAATGTTGGAGACAAGGACCCCGATAGTAAAAAGGCTTATAGGTATATAGTTGTTATATTTTTTATTTACAGAAAATGATTTTCGAAATATGCTTCAGGCAATTAAAGACTTTAGATGGACATAGGTACCATCATGATTACTTCCGTCATGTACTCAATCTCTAATACACGTTTTTTTGCCAAGATCCATAATTTCTTGAATTGATCCTTGGACTCTCAAGTAAATGTGTCTATGGCAAATGAGGAATAGTCTTCCATAGATGTATATGTATGGAATCGAATCTTCAAAGACACTCAATTTTAGGTTGTTGAACTGACTATAGAACATGTAGTTTTCCTTGAAATTGCAACAACACAGTTCAACAAAGTTTAAATATTCTAGACTTAGATCTTCGCAGTTGTCCATTATGAACACACAAACAACTTGATGTTGTTACGCTTTATATAATTCTCAAAGAGTAAGAGATTGAGGTATGATAAAGTGTAGGACAAGGGCACATAATCCCAGCTGACCATCCACAATTAAGTGCTTTACAACAAAATGGATCCCCCAGTAGTTGTTCAAAGGTTTGTAAAGCTTTTCATATTTCTCCTGGGTAATATCATCTAGGTTTCTGGTCCATATGGGTTATGTATTGATTAACTCCTCGTCTTCTATGACTTTTCTTATTATTCCCTAGAAAGTATAAGAAGTATATAAAAGTGTATATATAAAAATAAAAAAAAAATACTTTATTTATTTTAAATCAATAATAATTACAATATTTTGAATTATAAATTACCTATTACAATATCTTGCCAAAAAATTTTACTTTGATTTAATTTCTTTTTTTTTTTTTTTGAAAGCAGCTGTCAAACTGGTAAACAACCTCCAAATACAGAGGAATTGTCATCTTCAATTTGCCACACAAAAACTGTTATACTTTCTAGGGAATACGCTATCCAGTGTTTATAGAGATCAGTGGCAAATTCTTAAAACTGTGTGCATATGTCAAGAGTCAATGTAAAATTTTGCAAAAGCTTAGTTAAAAAGATAATAACATTGTTTGCTAACTGCAAATTTCATGAAGTATTTTACACTTGATTAAAATGTTAATAACTTTCGAACTGTACTTTTGCAAAATCTAAAATGTATCTTATTATGTCAAAAGTCATTGTAGAATTTTCCACAAGAACTTTTAGAATTTGCAAAAGCTTAGTTAAAAAGTAATTTACAATATGTAATATACACTTCATGAACGATTTCTTAATGCTATACTATAACATGCAATTATTAATACTACAATCAAACGGAACTTTGCTTCGTAACGTAACGTATTGACTGAAAGGATGGGATAAGGTGGTATAGAAACAAACAAAGCTTTGTCCCAAATATTGACAACTTAATCTGTCATGTTTATTATGTCACATAAAAAAAAACCTAGGTATGTAGATAGATACAGAACAAAATATAAAAACAAAAACACAATTTAAACAAAGAAACATTTTCCAAATCTTTTACAGATTGCCTATAGGCGAATAAATGTCGAAAGACGTCGTGGTGACTTTGAGAAATGCAAAGAACTATATCAACACTATATTGAAACGGCCAAAAATAAGAACATTTCCGGAAGCTTGGCCATCAAATATGCTAGGTTTTTTAATAAAATTTGCGGAGATTTAGACAAAGCAATTCAAATTTTGCAACAAGCGTTAGACAAAGGTCCAGCTAATACTAGGGTCGCTCTTCAAATGATCGATATTGCTCTGCAAAGACCGACTCTTGATGAACAAGAGGTTGTTTCTATAATGGACAAATTTATGTCACGAGAAAATGTCGAGCTGGAGCAAAGGGTGCTTTTCGCTCAAAGAAAAGTTGAGTTTTTGGAGGACTTTGGCAGCAAGGCAAGTGGTCTTCTCGACGCACAAAGAGCTCTGCAGGTCGCACTCAGCAAAGTGAACGAGGCTAAGAAGAGTGAAACTAGTCCAAATAAGAAATCATCCTCGTCATCTAGTAGTAAATAATCCGGTGCTGCTGAAAATCAAGCGCAAGCTGCAGCTGCGTACAATAACAGCGGTTCTGTAGCAGCGAATTACAATTACGGTTCGGGCACAAATTCCAGCTACTACAGCCAGGGCCAAGCATACCAGCAACAGCAGTACGATGGTTATTACAATCACTGGCAGTACGGTTCTGGTTACAGTGGATATGTCCAATGGAGTGGCTATGGAAATTATTATTAAGGTTTTAGATAGTTAATAATTTCAATTTCGTTTGCAAGTTCTTTACCACCTTATTATATTTTACATTTGTACTAATATATCGTGTGTATTTTTATGCTGCTTGTTTTTTTGATATTAAATATGAGCCTAAAAAAATAAAAAGAACAAAAACGATTTCATCAACGCTCTGTGCTTCTTGGCCAACCGATACTTGTGCGTCGCCTATGGTCCATCCATTAAGACCTAGAATTCGGCATGAAAGAAGATCGTTGAAGAGCTCCGCCCAGATGGTGTCGCCAACAGCACCAAAGTATTTTTTCGTTAATATCCCATATTCTTATACCACACCATTGTTAGTTTGCAATGTACAACCTCTGGAAAATATGTATACCAATCAGCTACATTCAAACATTAAAAAATGTTAATGTAAAATATACATAAAATATTTATTATACTAAAAATAAAGCAAATTTATAAGATTGAAACGAAAAATATATGCACATTCATTTAATTCTGTTGGTGCTTGTTTGATAACCTCAACTTTAAACGAAATTTTTCCCAGAATTTTTGAAAACATGAATTCGACGACTTTTCGGATTTGCCCTCAGGTTGTATCTAGATTTGACGATTTTTCCGGTTGCATAGAAAATAAAATGAGATTGATTTTGTTTTTGTTATTTGGTGTGTGTCATAAACAGCTGAAATGATAGTCCACTTCTTCGTTTGATTGATATGCAACAACATCTTTAACAAATTTACAGTTTTGAAAAACTCTCCATCTCCATCATCGGATGATATTGAAATATAACTAATAATTGCTGCTCCACTTTTAAAAAATAATAAAATAGCTATTATTTTGCAAATAAAACACAAAACCACAATGAGAAAAACAAATTTCCATCTGATAACATTAAGGAATGTCAATTTGTTTGTGTGTGCAGGTATGTGTAAATCTGGCTCTGAATCGAGATTCGCAAAAAACGATCTAGATTCAATATGAGATCGAATCTAGATTATTTTTTGTCTTCATGGAAAATGAAAAGTGCTCGAGATCGAATTGAGAGTCGTTTTTTGGTTTCATGGAATTCAATATTAATTTCAAAAAAATTATTGTTTTTGGAATTTTTTGTCTGCAGTGTCCTCAATGGAAAATTTCATAAACTGAGTGAGTAAGCGCTGTAACACTGCAAAACGTCAATTGAATTGACAAATAATTTTGAATTTAGGACAAAAGTAGTTACGTTACGTAGCGGAGTCTGGATTTGTTTATACTTTTTCAATTGTTTATAGGAGCTGTCAAACTTTACTATTTGTTAAATATTTACTAAACGAAGGTTTTCCAAATTCTAAAAAGGGTTTCCCAAATTTGTCCAAATTGACTATTTCTATTTTCGTTTTCATGTGCTGCTAACTATAGGCCAAAGTTTAAATTGTTAATAACTAATAAACCATTGTTTTCCAAATTCTAAAAATGGTTTCCCAAATTTGTCCAAATTTTTTCCAAATTATTTGCATCAAGAAAATCGAAATTCGTGAGATCGTGCTGCTAACTGTACGCCGGTCATTTATAAAGCTAATTTCTTAGCTAAAACGTGACCGCTAGATAAAGATTGAATTTGAAAATAAGTTAGTTTATTGAAATATTTCAATTGTTAAAATAAGTCAAATTGTATAAAATAAATTGTTCGCTGCGAGATACAAAGTGATTGCTACGAACTGTCAAACTCTATTCGCATTCCACATACCATCCACAACGCAACGAATAAATTATTCGTACGCGACTAACCTCAAAATCTCACTGTTCAATTATGATATACGGACATGACGTTCGTTGTTCGCAACGTGCATGTGAATGAAACGTCAAAATGGACGAATGTTCGTTCATTCGTTGGTCGTTCTCATGTGAATAGTCCCTTAGATCAAAAAATATTGATCTAACGTGACCATTATTTTTTTTTTGACAACTCAGGCCCTGTTGACATGCACTGCACTATCGACTTCCTTAACCAGTCCAATAAAATGTTTTTCTCGTTCGCACTTCACTCGTAGACTCACTTTCTGATCTAAAATTACCTCTGTTCGCGTACCCAAATGAAACAGTTTGCATTCGATTTCATACGTTTACATTAACACAAAAAGCGTTCGCGTACTGAGAGATGAACGAAAGATGAACGAAAGAAAATAACAGCTGTTTTATTCTTTCGTTCATTTATTTGCAAGTTTTTGCCCACTGAAATTTCATCTGGTAAAAACTTGAACTCTGTCAAAATCGAATGACGTAAACATTTGTTGTTGCAGATGACCCTTACCGCGAAGAGCTAACCAATCAAAAAATTCGAATTTGACGTTTTTCAAGTTTTTACACAAAAAGCGTTCGTGTACTTTTCGGTAAGTGAGAGAAATTTTTCTCTCATTTGAGAAATTTTGACAGTTTTCATTTTTTGGCACAAAATGTACGCGAACAGAGGTATTAACAAATTTGCAAAATAATTATTTAATTTTAATTCTTAATTGTTTTAAAAGAAAAACCTTACAATGGCGGAAGTTGTTGGTTGTCACCAGGAACCGACAATTCCTGAATACGAATTGATTCGGAAGTATCAAATAATGTCAGAAGAAAGATTAAGGTGAGAAAATCTTAAAATATAATAATTGCAACTATACTAGACAAAAATTGATTTCTTTTCGCAGGGTTCTTATTCGAACAAGAGAAGCCTATCAATACAAGCTCAGCAAAAGTTCAAAAACTCTCGGGGATTATGGCGCATTTGTTATTTATACGAAAAAAAGATACACGAAATGATCAAAACGATTGAAATTTCTCGAAATCAAAAATTCCCCACTGCTATGTCAAATCGTATTTTCCGGCCGTACAAGGAAATGCTAATTTAAAATTCCATGTCATTTAAAACGACCGCGAAAAAGTCCATGAAATCTTCCGGGAAGCGACAAGTGTGCTTGGAACAAATTCTTTTCCTATATGGAAGCCCACAATGCAAATCTATGTATGTGACTGTACGAAGATAAAGGAGCACTATTGCAAGTAATGAGGGAAGCATGTGCATTTGACAATCCCCAGTTTTTGGCATTTCGGCCCCTGTGTTTGGAATGGTCAGTTGTGAATCGGCCGTGTTCAGTGACTCGTGCGTTATATGAAGAACTGAAGGTTATTAACTTTTTATTTTTGTTTAGCTAAAACCTGATATTGAAAAAAATCAGATACTCCCCCCTATCATGGTATCCGGATCGGAGGAGAAATAAAAATGCGTACCAACGCGCACACATGGCATAAGGAAAAGAAAAAACAAATTAAGTATGAACATCTTTTGAAGTGGAATAATCCTGCACAGCACAGCAGTATTTTTAAGGCATGAAATATATTAATACAAGCAGAGGACCTCAAATAAAGAAAAGAGAATCACAAAACAAATACACAAGAAAATAAATACTTTTGTCTTTCCTTTTTATTTGAAAATATGTATTTTTTATTACCATCCGACAAAGTTCCACATGTGATTTGCTGTAAGAGAGAATAGGAAGAAACACCAATCACATAGACGCATTTGATCGCATGAATTCAATGTGCGTCGCAGTGATTTTGAAATTTTAACGCATACTTCAATTTTTTTCTGAAGAATGTCCGATTAATCAATCGGAACGGCTACCATGATACAAAATTCGAACATTTCGTCCGAATCTGAGGAAATTTCTCTCCGATCGGGATCGGTTACCATGATAGGGGGGACTGTTACGAGAACGCCCTTTTAGATTTTGGAAATAACCGCTCCAATATCTGGATTGATTATATCAAACTTGAACGTGACGAAGGCGAACCCAAGCGAGTGTGTCTACGTTATGCGAAAGAGCAAAGAACATTCTTTTGCCATTAATTGTTGACAATTTTAACAGAACACTATCTTATCGTTGGAACTTATAAATAAAAGCAATCATCATCTCAATTCAAAATTGGTTTTAATTTTACTAACAAAAGAAATTCAGTTAGTTATTGTTGTATAAATAAAAATAAACAATCAAACCACACTATTCACGACCCTAAAATGTAAAATGTTAATCTTGTTTTCAAACTTAAATAATTCACAGAAATGTTATTTTCGGTTGAACGAATAAAAATTCACGAATACGAAACTAAGTACATAATTGCCATTTTACAAGAGACTTTTGAAAGGGTATTCTTGGAATCAATTGATTGTGAAATGGACAAGTGGCAGTTTGGGAGAACAAAACTAACTTAATTCAAAGCTCGGTATTAATTTTCTACTTGATTGTATTTAGTGCAGTTCGCCTATCCTAGCCCATATTAGAACCTGTGTAAAGTCAAACTTGTTGAACAACATAAACTTACGTAAACTAACTATAAAAAGGCTGTTTTCGAAAATCTGGACTGAAATTGCAGTCTTTCGAAACTCCGACTCTGTACGAAATGTTGAAAGTATTTGTGTGTTGTGTATTTGAAAAATCGGATTTTTGCTGCCAAAAGTTTGAAAGTACAATTTCATTCTGAAGCTTTGTTATCATGATTAAATGGATAATAACAGCTCCGTGCCTAGTTGCCTTTTGGTTTCCTTCGCCACTTAAACAGATTGTCGAAAAAATTGGTCAGTTACTCCGATAAGTTTCTCAATCACCTTGTTTAAACATAATTAATAGCTTGTTCCGCGCTTAGAGATCCACAATTTACTTACCCTTTTTTTAAGCTATTAGAAAGCAAGAAATAGAGAAACCATAATCTTATTCTAAAGGTGCTTCCAGAACATAAAACAAGACCGAATACACAAATTATTTGGTGCATAGATAATTTATTCGACTTCTTCCTTGAGAACACTTTCTGGTACAGTCTTAGCTACTTTTCTTAACTCCTTAACTAGTGTTTCGGGGCATTGCATTTCGATCCAGCTCACTGACGAACACCTTCTTTTCTTTAAATTCCCCTGAATATGGAAAAAGATGATGCTTTTATTGAATTTAATATTTGCTGTGTCTAATAGCCTATTCACACCGCACTCGTTTTGGCTATTCGTTTACCAAAACGAGTAGAGCGTTCACACCGAACATTTACTCGTTTTTGTTTGACATTTTAATTGTTTGAAATTGAAAATAAAAAAATTCAAATTAAATTAAATTGAAATCTAAACCTTTGGTACGTGGTACAAAGATAGTTTTGTATTTTGTATATAATGAGGACCAGAGGTAATATTTGGAGGAAAGCAAGATCAAGGATATCGTCAACAAGCACTCTCAGTTCATTGGCTACCCAATGAAGTTGCTCGTCGAGAAAGAGCCCGACTAGGAAGTCAAGTGACGAAGAGTGAAATGGAAACCGACGAGCCTAAAATTTAAGATGCCGGCTAGGATGATGACACCGATAAGAAAAATACTGTTAAAATAAAACTATGTTTATTTGTTTCTTCATATAAAATGATTTCTGAACTTCGCTTTGTCTTCCTCGCGTTTTTTTTTTCTCCCCTCGTCTTGAGGCAAATCCAATCCGTCCTGGGTCACAAATACCAGCCTTTATATTTCTTGAGGTGCTATCGCTAGCTGTCATAATCATGCTTCACAACCAATTTAGTGGTCCTTCCATTCGTTTGTACCTTATTATTATATAAAAATAACAATGATATAAAAGTATTTCTTAAAAATATTAGGTACTTACCGCTGCCAAGAATGTTTTCAAATCGTCGAAATATTGGATTTGTTTTGACAGCAGCCGTCAGCTGTTCTTTTTTTTTTAGTCTATTCACAATAACATCACAAAAAAATCTGTTCGTGTAGTTCATCTTCAAATTGCAATTCGTTTTCAAGTCGTTTTGCGGAAAACGAGTCGTTTTGCAAAACGAGTTGGGTATGGAAAATGTATGGGAAAACGAGTCGTTTTGGGTAGTCGTTTTGCGAAAAACGAGTAAATGCTCGTTTTTGGTTTGGTGTGAATAGGCTATAACCTTACCTATAGTTCCTTTCTAAAATATGATCTCCAATGCAGATTTGTAATGTCGATTTTTATTGGTCACGTTAGATCAATCTCGTCAGATTGATTTTTTTCCCAGATTTTACTGTCAAGATTGATTTTTCTTGTGAAATGAAAAACAGAAACGAGATTGATTTTTTTGTAATTGTGTGTGTGTGTCAAAATGACAATGTCGCAACAAAAGTGAAATTATTTGTTTCCAAATTCCAATTCATGATGTCGGAAAATATTAATGAGGACGAATTAATTAATTATTCCGTTGTTTATGTGGGAAATGAATTGGTTTATTTGAGTTTATTTCAACAGATAGTCCTCAAATAATAAAACCACCTGGAGATGATCTACTGGATTCAACTGAGGCTGCTAAAAAATCAGCAGACGCAGCAGCTGAAAAAGAAAAGGAAGCATCACAGTCCCAGTGTCCGACGATCAAAACTACAAGATCTACGGCTATTGCAGGCGTGTTTTGCCTGAAAATTCGGATACATGTCTTCCGCTATGTTACTGTATTAAAAGCGAATGTAAAGCTCTGGGACTTTATCAGAAGCTACTAAAGGAAGTTGAGTCCCGACATGGACAGACAGAGACTGAAATGAATTCAGAATATTCAGTAATCTACAGAGCTGATATTCCACCCGCTGGCAAGTGCTTACACATAAAGATTCCACTTTTCTCACGTCCTGTGATCTACTCCACAAAGCATATGAGTTTGGAGCAAATTCCAAGGGTATAAAGGAGTCGGCGACACTAGAATCTCTATCAGAGGGTTCATCAGCAACTCTCCAAGATAGTAGAAGAAGTTTAGTTCTTGCGAATGAGAGCCAAGGGAAGCCATATGACCCGTTGGTTAGTCGAAACCTAATCAGTGATCCCCGCTATGATGAAATATTTATCCGGCGACCGACTGACTTGCGCCTGGAGAATACGGAATAAAGTGAACTGCTCATCTGCCTAGGTCCTGAACTGCTAATTGATGTCTTGAACGAAAGGTTATCCTACAGAGTTGTAATATTTCTCTGCTCTCAAAAGCAATTCTGGCCCGGCAGACAATGCTGTATCCATTTCAGTGGCCTTACATTATTGTGACTATTGACACTATTGCCTGTAGGCCCGCTACTTTCTGCATCTCTCCCGTTAAACAAACACTACCGACAAATTAAACCTACGCCACTTCTTTCACATCTCATGGACATTTTGATAAATCTATTCAATTCCATATACTTCTTTAATGAAAATATAATAATCATAAACAATTAAAAAGAATTTTCTTTACCAAAAGAATTGAATTCTCGCAATAACAAAAACAAAACTTCACTTTATAATTAGAAAGAATTTTATTTTGCCAAAAATAATTGAGCTCTCGCAATGCCAAGAACAAAACTTCACTTTATAATTAAAATAATTCTTTTATCAAAAACAAAACTTTATTTTATAATTAAAAACAATTTTCCTAACACCAACAAATTTAATTTTCACAATGTCGCAATGCCAAAAACAAAACTTCAAAAACAGCTGTTCGAGAGTATTGTGATGGTATGCGTTAAATCTCGAAAAAAAATGAGATTTAACATATTGATTTCAGATCGAAAAAAAAATTGATTTCTTGACCAACATAACAAAAAAATCTAGCTGTCAGATCGAAAAAATCGATCTAGATCGAGAAAGATTGATCTCACGTGACCAATAAAAATCGACATAAGGAAAATTAATTTTTGCATGCCACCATCTACATTTACACTAACCTGCAAAAATACCACCACCTCTATTTTTTTTTGTTATACTTAACCACAAAACAAAACGACATCTCCTACCGCCTCAATAGAACGACACTCGTTCTAACCTACACGTCATAATCATCCATCTAACCACACAACATATGTCCTGCAGAAAAAAAAAACTTTCGGTTTCAAAATAAATTATTGATCCTGTGAGTAGAATACCTACCTGTCAATAAATTCTAAAATCCTACACGGAAATAATAGCAAAGCGCCAAGAATAATTCATATTATTCTTGCTACATGCAGAATGAAACTTGATTTTTGCACCCATCTCTAGCTCACCACAATTTTGAAATGATTGACACGCATTTACTTTACGTTTGTTGCAAACGAGTAAATACATACACTACCTTACCTACCTAGTTATTTTCTGAGCGCACCCTAATTGTGGTTTTTGCCAACACAACTAGCACCAACTTCGCTGATTTTGTCATCAGCAATAAGCCAGCATGGCTGGCCTCCCCACTAAAATGTTTTTTTTTATAAGCAATTGTGGCCAAATTACTAAAAGAAAGGCCCCACCGAAGTTTCTTGGGACTGGCGACGGATGTGCCAATTCCTTTTCCGTTCACCAGCCACACCAAGAACATCGGCCCCCTCAAAAATTTTGGTGACGCCAGCAGCTTAACCATACATGGAATATATCCAAGGTGAGTGAAATTTTTTTTTGGAAATGAAAAAGTGTCCTGTGTGAAAATAGTTTTGTGGAATAAAAAAAGGTATGGCGAATGTGCAAACAAAGCGTTTTAAAGCGTCATTTCTTTGGAGTAACATAAATCTTTTACCCCCCCTTTAGATCGATCCCTTTCCGGAGACACGCCGATTTTTATAATTTTCATATATTTATGCATTTTCATGTGGTTTCGTAAAATAAATTTACATATATATATTTGTATATTTCTTCTGAGGAAAGATTTCTTCTCAACATCATTGTCGTATACGAGAGATTGCGCATTCTTTTGCGAATAATTGTAACGAAGATTTTATTAATATATTACAGAAAAAAAAAAAAGTTTTTATATTAACATCAATAACAAAATTCTATTATTCCAGAAAAAGGAATAAATATTGTTTTGTTATTGTTGTTATTGTTGTTGTGGGAAATTATGAATTCTTTTCGTTGCGTATCTCCACTTGGGCATATGCGAAAGCAAAAAGGACCAAACTTTACTGCTTCACAATGTGACTTAGTGTGTTTTGAGATAGTAGATGGAATTTTTATTGGTTATGAGTTTCTCCTTTAATATATATATATATATATAAATATATATATCTTTCCCACTTTGTAAAGAGGAGAAATTCGATGGTTGTTTTTGTATGGAGAAGAAATATAAAATATACGATAGTAATTAACATATTGTAGCGGCTTGCCGCCGACTAGATCTTCTCTAGAATATTTAGGTGTACGCATATTCTTACCACAACAACGTCTCTTCGATTGTGTATGCTTGCTCTTACCATACTTATGAACTGTAACTGGAACCGAAATATTGAAACTCTTCGCGAGAATAACCTGAAGTACGCCTTCAGTCAATAAAAAGGTGCCAACGCTAAACCCTAATCTCAACTATAACCTCATACTGCAAGCATTCAATCTACTTTTACCAATATTAAAGAATTTCTGTACCTCAAATCCTCTTGAATCTTCGGACACCTCTCTCCACCACTTAGGTACGAGGACTACCTCCATCCCCTGGCATGGCTAGGCATCTTACGATTCAAGTGTCGACGACTCTCCCACCGCGTCGGTTGACAGCAGCTGGCCTTGGCTCACTCAGGAGCAGGCGTGGGATCTTGCTGTGGGCTCGCGACTGTGTTACGTTGGTTATTTAACCTGCCAACCTGTGAACCTGGTCTTGTGATTCCATTTTACTTCTGGGGAGGCCCGAGCCGAGGAAAGAGTAAGGCCCTAAAAAGTGACACGGCGTGCCACGCCGCATGTAGAGGATAGAACAATTATCTGTAGTGCACCTGTCTGAATACCTTAACCATTAAAATCTAGTTTTCATCCCAAATCTTAGCGTACCGAGCACTAACTATAGAGTGGAGTGGTAAATATAGGTGGTCGTATTTACTTGGAACTCTAATCACTAACCCTCTCTTTACGTTCCTGACTGTCTCATCCAGAGAGTTAGGAAGGTGACTGACTCGTGGTGGGAAGTCTAAGATGGCATTTGACCCCCAGTTGCCTCAATACCCGCCCATCAGGGAGTGTACTCGACCTGATCCATGGTTTCTAATTGGCAAAAAAAACTATTCTTAAGAAACCCCTAATTGTGGTTGACTTGACTAGGTGGTATTTGTCAACCAGTGCCTCAAAACCCTCCCTATGTAAGGAGTCAGAACTCACTTACGCCTATGGTTCCTGTTCGGCAAACTACTGTACAAGAACCCCAACTTAATAAGCTAAACTAACCTAAGTCTGAACTTCTGAAACTGATTCGGGACACCACGGCCACTGTGAATCTTACTAAATCCCTAACCTGGGCGACACCGCCAATAAACTACTTAACTACTCCATTGATTCCGGACGACACCGCCACTGTGAATCCCTACTATTCTACCCTACCTATTTTTGTATGATTCCGTACCTAACACAAGAAAAAAAAAGTCAATCATCTCTGACCCGTTCATCGTCGATCCAAGGAGCTCATATATAATGGAGGTCAATCAACTCTGACCCTCATCTTCATCCGAGGAAACAATCTCCATCCTTATGCTTTGCATGTCCAGGGTAGGGAGCGATCCAACCCCCTCCGAACCTATGCTTTAGCAATCCATTATAGAGAAAAATCTATATATCTACAAATTCCAAATTATTCTGACCTCAAAATAATTTCAATCAGAAGACCACTACTAAGATTTCACTTGATTTTCATTTTTATTTATTGACTAAAACAAACAAAACATCTTAAAACAACTAACCTTTAAATATATATATCTATATGTCTTAAATAGATCTTATCAGGTAAAAATTTCTTATAAAACTACTAAATACTAGCTATGGGTACCTTTTTATTTACGATCTTAATGCAAATAAAAAATTCAAATCTTATTTGTAAAAAATCTAATAATGCAAATAGAGACACAATTCGCGCTCTAGGTTAGTATTACGACTACAAACAATCAATTTTACCTCAATATTAATTACGCTTAGATGTCGTACTGTGGTTGATATTAAATTAATTCAAATTTGTATACGGTTGTCGTTCATCAACGATGTAACGTTTTCAACCTCGCTTAGTTTATTCTTGACTTTTACTGTTTATATATTTTTATCTGAAGTGCATTAATTTCGCACCTCACTGTGATGCTCAGATAAATTATGTACGATTCTTAGTATTCGCTTTCATCTATATCTGTGTACTCAAGAGGGTACACCTAACATATACTTCGCAGGTAGGTATATCTCAAAAGACAATAAAGGATCTTGATTTGATTATCTATTTACCAGCTATTTTTGGTTTGGCTACTGTACAAGTATAGTAATAATGTGTTTAAATCAATTTCAAGTTATTCCTTTACACACTTTAAAATAATCACGAGATCAAATTTGAAGTATTTCTAACAATACAGTTGTTATTGTATGTATTCTATATGTATTTATCTATCAACAATGTAAATCTTCTTCTACTTCATTCAAATCGGTGAGTATTCACTCAAATCGGACGGGAGGTAGGTATGTATATCTATGTATATATATAGGACACTGTCGAATGACAAAAAAAAAGGATTCAAAAATGTGTATATACACGAAGGGTAAGTCTGGTAGGTATGTTAATAGCGTACAGCTATATGTATATAGTGAACTAACGCACTATGGAAATTATTAGGGTAGGTCGCGTATAGCAAACTTTACATGGATACGCTCTTTGGATGATCGAGCATGGGGTTGATTTCTTTAAGAAAAAAAATCAAGAAAGTATACTGATATGGTAGGTATAAATATAAATTATTCAATTAAAGAAAACGGAATTACTGAAATGTCGAGTAATTAGTGCCGGGAGGGCGGAGTGTTCTCCAATAAATGTTTCTAAGAATTGTGCCGAGAGGGCAGGGTGATCCCTATTCATATGGTAGGTATAGACACCTGAAAGATAAGTTAGTAACGGAGCGATAGACCGACTCCAAATCAAAATTTAACAAAATAATCTGTGAGAAGAAAGTGTGGAGTACTATTTGTCTCCAATGGTGTACAAAAAAAAAAATTAATGGAGCTGTCCGAGGACCAGCCAAACGATACGATAAAAAAATTATTTGGAATGATTTTTATACCTGATATTAGTATGGACTATTGTTGGGATTTTAAAGATAGATACCTATTTCGTTTGTGACTTTAGCAAATGGTAAATTTCATATCATTACAAAATAACAATATAGTTTGAAAGAAAAATTTACTTACCACAACTATTACGCCGGCTGGAGTGCACTTCTGCCTTTGTGTATTACGTTGTCGTTATTACAGGATATCGATGCTATTGTAAATGATCATTAAAATTTACTTTCGCTTTCTTTGGTCACTTAGTTGATATTTTCAGACGGGGGGGGGGGACAAAGGGGTTGAATGAACTAAATCTTCACTTTGGTTGATTCTAATATTTTGATTTGTGGGATTGGGTGGGCTTATTCCACCATATCTCACGATTCACTTCAGAGACTTGGGTAAGGACAAAGGATAAATGACACTACTATTTTCTTTTTTTCTTTAAATTATTTTTCTTTTCTTATCAGATTTTTTTTTTTTTTTCCAGATTTTCTTCACTATATGGACATGGGCTCTTTTAGGTAAGTTACTCTTTTAGACTTTTACGCAAAACACTTTCACTTGTACTATATCTTTTTCAAAACTTTACTTTCATTTCAGATAAACTCTTTAAGACACTTTGGTACTGGACGTTATTCTTTCAGGATTCAACCACATTACATTATCGGCTTATTCGATTGGTACCCCAGCTAGATGAAAAATACAATTATATTAGTTATCTAGAATACTTAAATTTTTTCTTAAATAAATTTCATAAATTATAAATGATACCTAATCTCCTGGCTGGTTCTTTTTATGTGGGTGTCTGTAGATGTGCAGTTTTCTTCCAATTGTTATGCCGCACGTGGCAAATACCGATTGGCTTCAATTTTCTAGGAATGTTTTCCTGGTGGCTATGCCCCAAGACATTCAAAATTGAGCGATTTTGTTGCGATTCGTCACAACAGATGTAATTATCTGGCGATGTGTGGTTGGACTGGGATTCGGGTCTCTCTTCCTCCTTTGGAGTTAGATGACGGCCCTCGAGTTCTGTGTCCTTTATCCACGAAGTAAAATAAATGTGTTTTAGTGTGTTTTAGGTATCGCAGTTCGTTGCAATGACTCGTCGCACGCCGAAAATTTCCAACACGTGGATCTTTTGGGCATGTGGTGTTGAGAAAAATTCTCAAAAAAAATTATTCTTTCAGAAAAAAAATCTCGAAGCAGTATATAATTCGAAGATTATTCGTCGGGATTTGTTTTATTTAATCGAAAAACAAGAAAACTTGATGTGTGGTACAGCACATGGAATGACTGTACTTCTTTATTGGTGGCGTCGCTTTTGTGCGTTGTCTGCGTAGAAACTCCTCGATGCTTCTCTATACGGATGGCGTCGGTTGCGTTTCAGCACGTGCACAACAAATTTGTATGTAGCGTACGTACATATATCTCCTCGTGCACAGATTTTCCTATTGGAAAACATGCTGGGATTAGTTTTTTTTTTTTTTTTTGGCAGAAGAAGTAACAAAAACTGCTTCCACATTAGTGCGTACATGTAGCACTTACCTTTTTAATACAATTTCAGGGATTCCCTCTTGTCGCTACAGATTTTTCGTTTCTGTTATCCTCTTTTATGGTGAACAAAATTGCTGCGCGGCACGAATAGCAGCCGGCGTCAGACAAATTCAATTTGCGCAACACAATAACTCTTTTTTTTTTTGTTCTCGTCGCCACACAAAAAAACAATGTGGCCAACGCAAATTCGTTGTTCGCTGTGAATCCAGCGACTTCTCTTATATTTTTTTTTTTTTCCAAATCCACTTTATTTTAATTAATTTTACTTTTATTTCTATTTTAAATTTACTTTGACAACTTTTTCTTTACTTCTAGAATATTTCTTCAAGCACAAACTTATAAATTTTTTTATTTATTTTTTTTTTTTTTTTTATTCTCTTGTAGGAACTTACTTTTGGCGATGTTCACTGGATGGTGGTTCGTGATAGAAAAGACGGAAACTCGTGAGAGATTTCCTATCTATCTGTCATGGATTCTTCAAATTCGCCCTGTTTATCATCTACGGTCTCTTTTCAGTTTTAGGTATGTTCGATGCCGTTGCCTTAAGTTCATTGTATAACAGTTTGGTTGAGGTTGATAATTGATGACACTGATTTTACAAAAAGTGTTCAATTAGCAATTCCTCGCCAAGAATATTGTTCGTGAAGAACTTTATAATGAGTTATATTGAAATTTAAGGTACTGTGACACTTTGTATTTGGACTAAGTCCGACAGTATTCTCATAAAGAAAAATGACACAATCTACTCGTGTGAACGAATAAAAAAAGTGTTCTGCAATTTGCATAAATTTTGCGGAACGTTCAGTTCGCTGTTTCTTTTCTGCATTCTGTCAGGCATATTGCGTGTGAATCATGCAGAACTTTATACTTCGCACGTGGAGTGCTTATTGATGGACGTATATCCAATCTTTTCCTGTGTACGTAAAGTACTTCCTTTTGCTTGTATGCACAAATTAGATGGGAATTTTAAATGACATCTGATATGTCATGTGATAAGAGTGTAGGTAGTATGTGATGTGGGAATTTTTGAAATTCCTTGGGAATTCGATGGACTGTAGTGGTGGTGGTGCATTTCCACTACTGGTGTGTTGATCAGTGTAATTGTGTCATGCCATGAAATGTCATCCTTACACAGCTTGTGCGTTTGTGACAAGTCACTACTGTTGCAAACGTACAAGAAACGATGATATTTCTCTTGTCGACTGTTACAGTTGAGAACCCACGACCATAGGCTTAAAAATACTTATACAAAAACAACAAAAAAATATACATATATATTTCTATACTTATAGGTATACGGTATACTTATAAAAATAATTTATAATTTCTAAAAAAAAACTTAAAATAGTATCTAATATACTCAAATTTATAATCAGACAAAAAGAGTCTCATGCACAGCTGTGCCAGCCGGGCAGAGAAAGAAAACGGGTTTCCTCATCTTATCAGTCTATTCTTTACTAATACTTAAATAAATTCTCCAAACTAGTTATCACAGATAATACTACCTTTCTTACTTCTTCAAGTCCTTAGTGTGCGACGTCGTTGTGTAGCCTTTGCTATCCATTACATCATACAAATTGTTACCTCTGATTTTTGTGATTGTTACCTTAACGAATTTTGGGCATAGCTTGGCATTAAAATGCTTACTGGCGTCGCTCAATACTATATTCCTTTTGAATACCTCATCACCTACCTTGAAATCTACTATGCGACTTCTCAAGTTATAAACTTTTGCATTCTCGTCGTGCGCTTTTTCAAGTGTTGCCTTTAAATAGGTATGAAGGATATTCATCTGTGCGACCTTAGGAAGCCAATCAATCTCGGAGTGGTTGAGTCCACCCAACTCTCTCAACAACTTGTAATCAGCCCCATGTTCGATCATACGCTGGCCAAAAAGGGCCTCATAGGGTGACATAGTGAGAGATGAGTGCACGGTTGTGCGTAAAGCACTACTGATTGATGAGAGATGTGCATCCCAATTGGTCTGCTTCGGATTTATATACGAACGTATCGCTGCTAGAATAGAACGATTTACTCGTTCGCTCGCGTTCGCTTGCGGTGAGTATACCGCTGTCTTATAATGTTTAATGCCGAATGCATCTAAACACTTCTGGAACTCTTTACTGGTGAATTGTGTGCCGTTGTCTGACAACACACTTTCAGGAACACCATATATTAGGAAAACATCCTCACGAAGAAACTTTACAACATGGGCGGCTGTGGCTTTCCGAAGAGGTTTTATAAAGACAAACTTTGTCAGTTGGTCCACGACGATGACAATGTAGCAGTTTACGCTACTTGATCTTGGGTAGGGTCCCAAAAAGTCAACATATAAATGTTGGAACGGACGCTCTACTTGGAAACTTTTACCCATCTCCGCGCGGAGAACAGTATTTGCAGCTTTGGTGGTTTTGCATGTCTCACAAGCGTCAATGAAGTTTTTGACTTGCGAGAACATACTTGGCCAATAAAACTGTTGTCTTAATCAGTAAAGTGTCTTGGCTATACCGCCATGAGATGCTCTTGGAGGAGAATGCGCTAATATAATCAAGGAATTTGTCACTTCGGTTGGAACCCACAATTTCCACGTTAGGTCATCGGCTAGAGGAGGGCCTACAGAATGTTTTGTCCGTTTGTAGACGTATCCTTCCGAAATCTTTAGGTCGGGTAATCGCTCCTTCTCCAGTTTGATATGATCAATGAGACTCAAGTATCCCTCTGACTTGAATGACGGATCATCCAGATCCAGGTGAAGCACCGCCTCCTCCGCTTCGACTTGACCTAAACACGAAAGGTATGCCTCGACTGTTAAGTCATCGTTTTCATAGGCGCGTGACAGCGCATCTGGCACAACATTTAAAGTTCCCTTCCTATGCTCAACCTCAAAATCGAAGTTTTGGAGCCGCATGCTCCATCTGGCTAATCTGCCAGTGGGGTCTTTTAAACTCATCAACCATTTCAAACTGGAATGGTCCGTAATAACACGGAAGCGATAACCTTCCACATATGACCTAAACTTTTGGATACCAAGAAAAGCAGCAAGGCATTCACGCTCGGTAACGGAGTAATTTCTTTGCGCAGCATTTAATTTCTGGGAGAAGTAATATATCGGGCGTTCAGCCCCGTCTCCATCTCGCTGGCAAAGAACACACCCGATACCGGACGCGGATGCATCGCATACAATTATGAACTCCTTCGTGAAGTCAGGATTTACCAAAACAGGAGCAGACGTCAATGCCTGTTTGATGGATTGAAAAGCTTCGAGAGCTTTCTGGTTAAGCTCGAACGCTTTACCTTTCTTCAGCACATCTGTTAAGGGAGAAGCAAGTGTTGAAAAATCTTTTATGAATCTCCGATACCACCCGGCCATTCCTAAGAATCGTCGGACTTGTCGAGTGGTAGTTGGCACCGGAAAATCCACAATAGCTGCGATTTTGTCAGTGTCAGCTTTCAAACACCCTTGCCCCACACGGTAACCTAAGTACTGAAGCTCATCAAAACAGAATTTGGATTTCTCCACATTGATGGTCAGCCCTGCCTTTGATAAATTCTCACTCACGATCTTCAGAATCCCAATGTGTTCGTCGAATGTCGCCGACACGACCAAGAGGTCATCGAGATAAACAAAAACTCGATCGCGCAACTCAGAAGGAACTACCTTAGACATAAGATAGCTCAAACTTTGTGCAGCATTACATAGCCCAAATGGCATGACCTTAAAATGGTACAAAGGTCGCCCCGGCACTGTAAAGGCCGTTTTCTCCCGAGAACTTTTCTCCAGTGGTATCTGCCAGAATGCGTCTTTCAGATCGATACTAGAAATATAGCGCGTTTCTGAAAGGCGGGCTAGCAGGCCTTCTATATGACCAATTGGTCTCGCATCCTTCTTTGTGACTGAGTTCACTTTCCGAAAGTCCAGACACAATCGGTTCTTACCAGGCGTACGAACAAGTACTACTGGGGAACTCCATGCGCTGGAACTTTCTTCAATGACCCCCAAAGACAACATACGATCCAATTCGTCATACATCAAGGATTGTATCACTGGGGAAACGGGATAGTACCGTTGCTTAATGGGTATTGCATCACCTGTATCTATGTAATGCTCCATGAGGTTTGTTTTCCCGAGCCCCTTGCTCGTGAAAGACGGAAAACTACGGACAACATTATGGAGTCTGGCGGACTCTTCACAACTAAGCTTACATTGGTTTGTAGAAATCCCTTCCGGAGAGATTCCCGAAATACTCGAGATTACGTTTGGTGCGATTTTAAATTTCCGCCAAAAGTCAACTCCTAAATATAGTCGCTGAGCTAGTGACGGTACTATATAAAAGTCCATTCTCTGAACCATGTCTTTGTATTTGACGTCAGTCGTAATCATTCCCACTATCTTTTGTTTGAGTCCGTCAGCCGTGGATACGGTAGACTCTACCTTTCTCACTTTAATGTTCTTAACCTGCAAAAACTCTGTCATGTCTGAACCTAGACAACTGATGCTGGCTCCTGAATCTAAAAGACCTAAGAAGTTTTTCCCAAGCATCTCGATGGAAACATAAGGTCGTGGGTCACTTGACTCACGCCCTAGAGTAGCAGAAGCAACATTTCGGTAATTAATCCGCTTCTGACGGAAACGTTCGCGAGTTCTTCGTACGCGTTTGGACAGTTCAGGAAAGGTTACAATACGTTTTCTAACCTCATAATAATTTTGTAATCTCTCGTGGAACGGTTTCCTATACAATGCATTCTTATTCAATTCATTTCTATTCATTTCAGTAAGTTTCTTTTCAAGTGGTTTAGATACGGTAACTTCAGGTTTCGTATCATAAAAATCGCGTTTCAATAATGTAATTGGAGTTTCAAGCTGAAGGTCTTTATTAGGGCTTGAAGCTCCGGGTTTTACTTGTGAAAAGGACGGCTCCCCCCGGATGAAGGATGGGTCCTTTGGCAGTTTTCCGCACACCTTGGACATGTACGCGCGTAAGCACTTTCCAGACCGCAACGATAACAGAATATTGTTGGCGGTGTGAGACAATTGCCCCATAAATGACCGGTTTCTTTGCAATTCCAACAGACAAATTTTGGAGATTGCGCTCCTCGCAAGCTCCGGAATCATACAAAAAAATGAAAAATTTACTTAACCTAAGGGATTTGGTCAAATCTCTACTGGCTCTAGACTTGTTTTACTCAAACTTTTGTAGGGTTCACTCAGGATCTCCGTATCTCATTACGCTACTGCTGACGTGCATCGGGCCAATCCCCAACCACCGGTTAGCGCTTCATGAGAGTACTGATACCCATCATGAATTACCTACTACTAAATTATCTTCAAACATACTTCTAAATTGGGTGCGATTGGTTTATTATTTGTAAAAATTACAATCTATACTCTAAGAAACTTTGATTTGATTGAGTGGAGAAAATCTCGATAAGTCAGTCAATAGCTTCTGCAACAGACGTGCATCAGGTAAATTCCCCAATCACCGGTCAAAAGGTCTACTGGCTAACTTACTAAATTTCAATTTCTGCTAAACGATTTACTTCGACTTCAATATCCTAGCAACAGACGAGTGGACAGAACTTCCGTCCAAACCGGACAAGGCTTACTGAAATTGTCTCTGAAAATCTAGGGATGAGAATTTAGAATAAGGCCCAATGCAACAGACGAAAGTCGGGGACCTGTCCACCAACTTCCCGGACAAAATGGAAACTTAACTCTAAACCTCGATGATATTTCCCCAGCGGAAATAACTCAAAAATCACATTCAAAAATTACTCAAAAAAAATTTGAACAAAAAACTTCTGTTCTTACGCTTAAAACTGATTCTTCTAGCTAAGTCTTCCTACTATCGTTCTATCTCTTCTCTTTTCCGACTCGGGCCCCACACGTTGGGCGCCATTCTGTAACGAAGATTTTATTAATATATTACAGAAAAAAAAAAAAATTTTATATTAACATCAATAACAAAATTCTATTATTCCAGAAAAAGGAATAAATATTGTTTTGTTATTGTTGTTATTGTTGTTGTGGGAAATTATGAATTCTTTTCGTTGCGTATCTCCACTTGGGCATATGCGAAAGCAAAAAGGACCAAACTTTACTGCTTCACAATGTGACTTAGTGTGTTTTGAGATAGTAGATGGAATTTTTATTGGTTATGAGTTTCTCCTTTAATATATATATATATATATAAATATATATATCTTTCCCACTTTGTAAAGAGGAGAAATTCGATGGTTGTTTTTGTATGGAAAGAATTCATATATGAGAAGAAATATAAAATATACGATAGTAATTAACATATTGTAGCGGCTTGCCGCCGACTAGATCTTCTCTAGAATATTTAGGTGTACGCATATTCTTACCACAACAACGTCTCTTCGATTGTGTATGCTTGCTCTTACCATACTTATGAACTGTAACTGGAACCGAAATATTGAAACTCTTCGCGAGAATAACCTGAAGTACGCCTTCAGTCAATAAAAAGGTGCCAACGCTAAACCCTAATCTCAACTATAACCTCATACTGCAAGCATTCAATCTACTTTTACCAATATTAAAGAATTTCTGTACCTCAAATCCTCTTGAATCTTCGGACACCTCTCTCCACCACTTAGGTACGAGGACTACCTCCATCCCCTGGCATGGCTAGGCATCTTACGATTCAAGTGTCGACGACTCTCCCACCGCGTCGGTTGACAGCAGCTGGCCTTGGCTCACTCAGGAGCAGGCGTGGGATCTTGCTGTGGGCTCGCGACTGTGTTACGTTGGTTATTTAACCTGCCGACCTGTGAACCTGGTCTTGTGATTCCATTTTACTTCTGGGGAGGCCCGAGCCGAGGAAAGAGTAAGGCCCTAAAAAGTGACACGGCGTGCCACGCCGCATGTAGAGGATAGAACAATTATCTGTAGTGCACCTGTCTGAATACCTTAACCATTAAAATCTAGTTTTCATCCCAAATCTTAGCGTACCGAGCACTAACTATAGAGTGGAGTGGTAAATATAGGTGGTCGTATTTACTTGGAACTCTAATCACTAACCCTCTCTTTACGTTCCTGACTGTCTCATCCAGAGAGTTAGGAAGGTGACTGACTCGTGGTGGGAAGTCTAAGATGGCATTTGACCCCCAGTTGCCTCAATACCCGCCCATCAGGGAGTGTACTCGACCTGATCCATGGTTCCTAATTGGCAAAAAAAACTATTCTTAAGAAACCCCTAATTGTGGTTGACTTGACTAGGTGGTATTTGTCAACCAGTGCCTCAAAACCCTCCCTATGTAAGGAGTCAGAACTCACTTACGCCTATGGTTCCTGTTCGGCAAACTACTGTACAAGAACCCCAACTTAATAAGCTAAACTAACCTAAGTCTGAACTTCTGAAACTGATTCGGGACACCACGGCCACTGTGAATCTTACTAAATCCCTAACCTGGGCGACACCGCCAATAAACTACTTAACTACTCCATTGATTCCGGACGACACCGCCACTGTGAATCCCTACTATTCTACCCTACCTATTTTTGTATGATTCCGTACCTAACACAAGAAAAAAAAAAGTCAATCATCTCTGACCCGTTCATCGTCGATCCAAGGAGCTCATATATAATGGAGGTCAATCAACTCTGACCCTCATCTTCATCCGAGGAAACAATCTCCATCCTTATGCTTTGCATGTCCAGGGTAGGGAGCGATCCAACCCCCTCCGAACCTATGCTTTAGCAATCCATTATAGAGAAAAATCTATATATCTACAAATTCCAAATTATTCTGACCTCAAAATAATTTCAATCAGAAGACCACTACTAAGATTTCACTTGATTTTCATTTTTATTTATTGACTAAAACAAACAAGACATCTTAAAACAACTAACCTTTAAATATATATATCTATATGTCTTAAATAGATCTTATCAGGTAAAAATTTCTTATAAAACTACTAAATACTAGCTATGGGTACCTTTTTATTTACGATCTTAATGCAAATAAAAAATTCAAATCTTATTTGTAAAAAATCTAATAATGCAAATAGAGACACAATTCGCGCTCTAGGTTAGTATTACGACTACAAACAATCAATTTTACCTCAATATTAATTACGCTTAGATGTCGTACTGTGGTTGATATTAAATTAATTCAAATTTGTATACGGTTGTCGTTCATCAACGATGTAACGTTTTCAACCTCGCTTAGTTTATTCTTGACTTTTACTGTTTATATATTTTTATCTGAAGTGCATTAATTTCGCACCTCACTGTGATGCTCAGATAAATTATGTACGATTCTTAGTATTCGCTTTCATCTATATCTGTGTACTCAAGAGGGTACACCTAACATATACTTCACAGGTAGGTATATCTCAAAAGACAATAAAGGATCTTGATTTGATTATCTATTTACCAGCTATTTTTGGTTTGGCTACTGTACAAGTATAGTAATAATGTGTTTAAATCAATTTCAAGTTATTCCTTTACACACTTTAAAATAATCACGAGATCAAATTTGAAGTATTTCTAACAATACAGTTGTTATTGTATGTATTCTATATGTATTTATCTATCAACAATGTAAATCTTCTTCTACTTCATTCAAATCGGTGAGTATTCACTCAAATCGGACGGGAGGTAGGTATGTATATCTATGTATATATATAGGACACTGTCGAATGACAAAAAAAAGGATTCAAAAATGTGTATATACACGAAGGGTAAGTCTGGTAGGTATGTTAATAGCGTACAGCTATATGTATATAGTGAACTAACGCACTATGGAAATTATTAGGGTAGGTCGCGTAAAGCAAACTTTACATGGATACGCTCTTTGGATGATCGAGCATGGGGTTGATTTCTTTAAGAAAAAAAAATCAAGAAAGTATACTGATATGGTAGGTATAAATATAAATTATTCAATTAAAGAAAACGGAATTACTGAAATGTCGAGTAATTAGTGCCGGGAGGGCGGAGTGTTCTCCAATAAATGTTTCTAAGAATTGTGCCGAGAGGGCAGGGTGATCCCTATTCATATGGTAGGTATAGACACCTGAAAGATAAGTTAGTAACGGAGCGATAGACCGACTCCAAATCAAAATTTAACAAAATAATCTGTGAGAAGAAAGTGTGGAGTACTATTTGTCTCCAATGGTGTACAAAAAAAAAATTAATGGAGCTGTCCGAGGACCAGCCAAACGATACGATAAAAAAATTATTTGGAATGATTTTTATACCTGATATTAGTATGGACTATTGTTGGGATTTTAAAGATAGATACCTATTTCGTTTGTGACTTTAGCAAATGGTAAATTTCATATCATTACAAAATAACAATATAGTTTGAAAGAAAAATTTACTTACCACAACTATTACGCCGGCTGGAGTGCACTTCTGCCTTTGTGTATTACGTTGTCGTTATTACAGGATATCGATGCTATTGTAAATGATCATTAAAATTTACTTTCGCTTTCTTTGGTCACTTAGTTGATATTTTCAGACGGGGGGGGGGACAAAGGGGTTGAATGAACTAAATCTTCACTTTGGTTGATTCTAATATTTTGATTTGTGGGATTGGGTGGGCTTATTCCACCATATCTCACGATTCACTTCAGAGACTTGGGTAAGGACAAAGGATAAATGACACTACTATTTTCTTTTTTTCTTTAAATTATTTTTCTTTTCTTATCAGATTTTTTTTTTTTTTTTTCCAGATTTTCTTCACTATATGGACATGGGCTCTTTTAGGTAAGTTACTCTTTTAGACTTTTACGCAAAACACTTTCACTTGTACTATATCTTTTTCAAAACTTTACTTTCATTTCAGATAAACTCTTTAAGACACTTTGGTACTGGACGTTATTCTTTCAGGATTCAACCACATTACATTATCGGCTTATTCGATTGGTACCCCAGCTAGATGAAAAATACAATTATATTAGTTATCTAGAATACTTAAATTTTTTCTTAAATAAATTTCATAAATTATAAATGATACTTAATCTCCTGGCTGGTTCTTTTTATGTGGGTGTCTGTAGATGTGCAGTTTTCTTCCAATTGTTATGCCGCACGTGGCAAATACCGATTGGCTTCAATTTTCTAGGAATGTTTTCCTGGTGGCTATGCCCCAAGACATTCAAAATTGAGCGATTTTGTTGCGATTCGTCACAACAGATGTAATTATCTGGCGATGTGTGGTTGGACTGGGATTCGGGTCTCTCTTCCTCCTTTGGAGTTAGATGACGGCCCTCGAGTTCTGTGTCCTTTATCCACGAAGTAAAATAAATGTGTTTTAGTGTGTTTTAGGTATCGCAGTTCGTTGCAATGACTCGTCGCACGCCGAAAATTTCCAACACGTGGATCTTTTGGGCATGTGGTGTTGAGAAAAATTCTCAAAAAAAATTATTCTTTCAGAAAAAAAATCTCGAAGCAGTATATAATTCGAAGATTATTCGTCGGGATTTGTTTTATTTAATCGAAAAACAAGAAAACTTGATGTGTGGTACAGCACATGGAATGACTGTACTTCTTTATTGGTGGCGTCGCTTTTGTGCGTTGTCTGCGTAGAAACTCCTCGATGCTTCTCTATACGGATGGCGTCGGTTGCGTTTCAGCACGTGCACAACAAATTTGTATGTAGCGTACGTACATATATCTCCTCGTGCACAGATTTTCCTATTGGAAAACATGCTGGGATTAGTTTTTTTTTTTTTTTTTTTTTTTTTTTTTTTGGCAGAAGAAGTAACAAAAACTGCTTCCACATTAGTGCGTACATGTAGCACTTACCTTTTTAATACAATTTCAGGGATTCCCTCTTGTCGCTACAGATTTTTCGTTTCTGTAATCCTCTTTTATGGTGAACAAAATTGCTGCGCGGCACGAATAGCAGCCGGCGTCAGACAAATTCAATTTGCGCAACACAATAACTCTTTTTTTTTTTGTTCTCGTCGCCACACAAAAAAACAATGTGGCCAACGCAAATTCGTTGTTCGCTGTGAATCCAGCGACTTCTCTTATATTTTTTTTTTTCCAAATCCACTTTATTTTAATTAATTTTACTTTTATTTCTATTTTAAATTTACTTTGACAACTTTTTCTTTACTTCTAGAATATTTCTTCAAGCACAAACTTATAAATTTTTTTATTTATTTTTTTTTTTTTTTTTTTATTCTCTTGTAGGAACTTACTTTTGGCGATGTTCACTGGATGGTGATTCGTGATAGAAGAGACGGAAACTCGTGAGAGATTTCCTATCTATCTGTCATGGATTCTTCAAATTCGCCCTGTTTATCATCTACGGTCTCTTTTCAGTTTTAGGTATGTTCGATGCCGTTGCCTTAAGTTCATTGTATAACAGTTTGGTTGAGGTTGATAATTGATGACACTGATTTTACAAAAAGTGTTCAATTAGCAATTCCTCGCCAAGAATATTGTTCGTGAAGAACTTTATAATGAGTTATATTGAAATTTAAGGTACTGTGACACTTTGTATTTGGACTAAGTCCGACAGTATTCTCATAAAGAAAAATGACACAATCTACTCGTGTGAACGAATAAAAAAAGTGTTCTGCAATTTGCATAAATTTTGCGGAACGTTCAGTTCGCTGTTTCTTTTCTGCATTCTGTCAGGCATATTGCGTGTGAATCATGCAGAACTTTATACTTCGCACGTGGAGTGCTTATTGATGGACGTATATCCAATCTTTTCCTGTGTACGTAAAGTACTTCCTTTTGCTTGTATGCACAAATTAGATGGGAATTTTAAATGACATCTGATATGTCACAGAATATCCTAAGAAGAGTGTAGGTAGTATGTGATGTGGGAATTTTTGAAATTCCTTGGGAATTCGATGGACTGTAGTGGTGGTGGTGCATTTCCACTACTGGTGTGTTGATCAGTGTAATTGTGTCATGCCATGAAATGTCATCCTTACATAATTACGAAGTAAAGATTTGGTACCACATTGGATTTGTTGCGTCCTTCCTCCTACCATCATCAGACAAGATTTGTGCCAGGTTTCGGTTGCACCAATCTACAGTTTTTATCGTATGACCACGGTCTTATACGACTTTAACGTTCAACGTTTTGGATCACGTGTCGCCAGACAAACACGTGCCTGGAACGCTCAAGCATCTCAGCTCATGTGGAGATATACCTACAACAACATCGACACGCGGTTCCTTGGTGATAATACTGGAGCAAACTAAGTAGCGGCGCTTAGTTCGGTCCAGCATTCAACCTTCCAAAACATCTTACCAGCATCGTCATCGTCAGCAACACCAATTTATATCTATGTACCTTATTATATCGATAAGTATTTTAGATCATAATATACGATTGTAGATGGTAGTGAACTGAGTAGATTTTTGATAAATTTTTGGAATTTCTTTTGTAGATTAGGTATACTAGTCATTGGTTAAAATATTCCCAAGTTCCAGGTTTATTGAGCGAGTGTTCTTAACAAAGGTAGAGCAGTGTAAACCAAAAACCTAACGAAGCAGATGAGTTAAGCAAACATAATTTTCGAGATTGATAAAGAGACACCAAAGGGGATAAGAAAGCAAACACACCAGTAACACACTATCAAAGAAAATCAGTGAAAAACCATTCAATTAAAGTGTAACGTAATTCAAGATACTGGTCTTTACCATAGTCCAGTTTGAAGTTTTTTTTTTTGTAATCAGTTAAACAGTATACTTTTAACCTTGTTTTTTGGAAAGCCAGTAAGGCAATAACGTAGAGTCAGTGAAAATCTTAACAAGCAAACATCATCAAATTCTGTCAAAGTGATATATATTTTTCTACCATCAAGCTACAGATACACAGTTCCAGCTTTACCTGTCGGAGTGCACTTCAGCGGCAAAGTTTTGGGTGAGTTCGTTCCTATCTATTATATTGCAAATTATATATATATCAATTTTGGCTAAATATTTGTTGATGAGTGTACGAAAATAAGTCAAATCAGAGAGTTAGTTTTTTTTTACGTTGCGATTACATACTTAAAATTAACATTACAATCCATCAAGAAGAATTACAAACAGCGTCAAGATCAAGCGAGACTGAGTTCAGTGAAAACATTCCTGAACAGTCGTACATTTTTTTTATTGAATTTTTACTGTTTTCAACGAGATTTGTCCTGAATCAGATTTGGGATAGATGTAGCATACTCCGCTTGAGAGTTATCAAGTGTTTTTCAAGAGTTTTCAAAAGAAGAGTTATATCTGTGGCGACGAATTAATAAAATTCAAAGAATATTAAATTTACCAACTACGGTGTGTGAAGATTTAACGAATTGCTTGATTATCAGAGTTAGAAACACGCAATTGAATATAACATATTGGTGTGAACAAAAGTTTATTTTTATTGGTTTAGTGTTGAGCATTAAAGAGAATCCAATACTGGTATGAATAGGAATTTGAAGCTTTAGATTTAAGTTTAAGATAATTTTAAGATATACAACAAGTTTTGAGTAAGTTGATTTTTTTGATTAAAGAATTTTTATAACGATTTCCGAAAAATTTTTATGTGTCATTATTTGTGATTGAATGAGGGATATGCTAAATCCCTGTGAAGTATTTTCGATTTTTGGTGATGCATAAGAGCATCGTTATGTGTTTGTAAGGTTTCAGGTTTATGGAGAGTTGGCAGGAGCCGAAGCGCAGCAGCAGACATGGAAGTCCAATTTTCCGTACGGTGAACATTTTGAGTTCGAGTTTTGAGTTTAGAGTTTTGAGTTTTGAGATTCGAGTTTTGAGTTTTGAGATTTGAGTTTTGAGTTTTGAGTTTTGAGTTTTGAGATTTGAGTTTAGAGTTATGCGTCCAGTACGGTAACGTCATTTAGCATGAAGTAAGGAGTTTTCCTTACGTTCTGTTAATTTTGGGGGATTCGCCAAATATTTCATATAAGCCAATGCGAATCCGCAGGAACGAGCATGGATTTTGCCGTGCTCTGTTCATGGGAGGGTAATAGAAGGCTTGAGAGACATCGACACCTTGTTCCCTCCCCCTTTTGTTCTGAGTTTCTACGCTTCTATATAGAGTAATTGAGTAAAAGTAGATTCTATAGAAGCCTTTTCTTGGTTTGATTTTTATATATACTCAGGGGCCACGATAACCTATGGTCCCCTCACTTCTTCTCCTTGACAGGTTTTTAAACAGCTACGTACATACATCGGTTTCGATTGCGAGACAGATGATCCAATAATCCAAATACAACTTGCTATAGCTCTCTGAATACTTCGGGCCCCAGCTCAACTAAAATATCCCCCCAAGGTCAAGACCACCCTGGCCGTAGATCCGTTATTTAAACATGTAACACAAGCCTTTCTTCCTGTAGCAAGGACCACTCCCCACCCGGCGAGCGTAAGCGATGGCACCCCACAACGGATCGATGCGACTGTGGAAGAGTAGGCACCGTCAAGGCGTTTATGGCTTGGACGCGCCAGAGGGTAATTATACCTCTGGTGCTAAAAGTCATAATAGCCTTGGCGGCAGAAGGAGACATTTTCATTTCGAAGGAAGAATTCATATGGCTTAACCTCTGGTAACCCTGAACATATTCCAGGGAAGGCGAGTAACATCGGCTTGGATAAGCATAAAAGTGGTTGGTAGTTGTTGGTAATTCTTCCGTAAGGTTGTGAATGGTACACATCCCGTTTGAGTTAGTTCTGATCAGTTTAGTTTGTGACTTAGTATATATTGAGTTTGAGTTTGTTTGTCGGAAGAGTTGACGATTCAACTTCCGAGTTCTGGATATTTGAGTTACAGTTAGTTACTTTGAGAATGATTTGCTTTGGGTTTGTTTCGTTCCGTATAGTTTTGTGTTGGCGATTCGGTATATATGAACACCTGCGTGTACCAAACCTTTTTTTTAAACAATTACACGTATCACAGGGGTACAAAGCTGAGAGATGACACATTATTCCTGGACCTGCTGAGTATAGCTGTTAGGTGGAATGTGTGTGCTGTCAGTGGAGTGCGACTGTGATGCGTGTGAGCTGTGATGGAGATGAAAGTAGGATGGTTTGTAGGGACGAGTAATAGGAATATTTGTGACGATGTCTCGGTTTGACGTGTCACGGATATTGTTGTTTTCTGGTTTCGAATTATCTACAAATCATTTATTTTTAATAATTTATTTATCATTCTTTTTGATGAATTGAATATTATGCAGTAATATAATATTATAATCAAAAAGAGATGAATGATAAATAAATTATTTCTTACTTCAACGTTACAGATTATGGAAAACTTCGCAAATCTTTGGTTTGCCTGTTAAATTCGTGCTGTTATATCATTTCCATTAATTATAGTTTGGTTTCCAACGCATTTTACTTTAACAAATTTATTTTCATCAGAGAGACAGTCTCTGACCAGACCAGGCAGACAAATTAAATTAATTTTACCAGATAAACAAATTTTTAAAATAAGTTTAGAAGAAAACACGGTATGAAATGAAATAAAAATAAATTAATATTTGTAAATATGTCAAACCAATCCAAACAAATGTCATTAAATAGATTTTTTTACCATTTCACACTACCTGACCAGCTCTCGTGGCAAACCGTCCGTTTTGGCGAACCGGCGGTGGTGAACTGGCGGTGGTGAACTAGCGGTGGTGAACCGGCGGCGGTGGTGAACAGTCCTGCTTCGTCCGTACCTGTGCTTTTTCGTATCAGTTGAAAACATTTTAAATTTTAAAAATAAATTTGCAGAAAAACTATATTTCGTCGTTAAAAATCTCAATACCTAATACTTTATTTATATAAATGTATTTACAAAAACTAACTGCATAAACCTACAAAACAATTACATTGGTACTTTGTTTCTAAGAATCCAACTAGTAATTAAAAGTAGTAAAAGAAAAGCAAGGCGAGATATAAGATACACAAATAAAATGTCTTAATCTAAGCTGAAAAAAAAACACTATCCGTAGACACAGACAACCATTAAAGCATTAATTATTCCGTAGACCTCAGACAACCATTCGGTTTGACAAATTTAGGTGCACTGCTAAAAAAAATTTCAATCAACCCTCAAATCCTCAAACTTAAACAGTAGTTGAGTTGTGTATTGTGTTTCCTTGATCGTGGTTCCAGTTCCACTCCACCACTCCACCCTCCACCGTGCCGTGGACCGTGGTTCGTATTCGTATTGGTAGGACTAGGATAGGAACTGGTTTCTTGGTATGGAGGTATGGTATGATAATGGTATGTTTAATTTTTTCGAAGGATGTCAATTTTTCGTACATGTTTGAGTATTAGGTATGCTAGCTTTCGATTTTGTTACGCTAGCTCTGAATTTTTTTTTGAACATGCTTTTGTTCTACTATTCTACATCTGTATATTTCTTTTGACTGTGACAGCAGTCACATAATTATTCAAAAATTGCCACTGTTTTGACACTGGCAACCATACATTCCGTTTCGCGAATTTAAATAGAACTTATAGCGACACCTTCTGGGATTTTCAATAACCTTAGCACATTTTATGCCAGACCAGAACCAATAAAAGACGTTCCAGTTAGAGTCACTCGTGAGTATTGAAGCGCTGCGGCGGGTTTAGTTGGAAGCAATAAAAGTTCATTCTTTATTCCAATTCTTTATTTGAGTGATTTATTTATGTGCTGAAGTTTTTCATTTATTTTTAAGAGTGGCTTCAAGTACTTTGAATCATAAACTGTATATAATATATATTTTCCAATAAAAATAAAATTAAAATAAACATCATCTGTCAAAAGTGTCACTTAACACTACCTTACCTGAACTCGATCAACTGAATAAATTTACGCTACAAATTGTAGACTTTTCATTAAACCGCAATAAACTTCACTCATAATTCAAATCATTTATAATTTTGAAGCGCAAATGTCTGTTGTTTGTTTGGAATTTGTTAAAAACTTTTGATTTGTTTTGTTTAAAATAGTTTGTTTTTTTACTTTTCATTTAAAATATCGTGAGATTTCCAATTGAATTTACCATGGAAGTAGACGAAGTTGACGAGCGCCTTCCCAATATGGCCGGAAAAATAAAATCCATTTGAGTCAAGAATTTTGTGTAAAAAAAAATTAACTACGTTTTCAAGTGTTTGTTATCAGTTATTTATTTGTTGTATTTGTTACAGAACTTATGCACCCAACGGAGTACCTCAACATAATCATCGGTCCCAATGGCACTGGCAAGCCAACACTTGTTGCTGCGATTGTTCTCGGAATGGGCGGCAGTGCGAAGCTCTTATCTCGAGCTTCGGCTATCCAGGAATACATAAAGAATGGCATGACCGAGGATTCTATAAGCATTAAGATATATGTAGAAAATCAGAGAGAAACAAAACAATACGAGAGGCACTTTGATTCGGATGGAAAATCGGAATTTAAGGTGAGTTCCAGAGATTTGTAACTTTGTAATGATCTTTCTATTTTTAAGATAAATGGAGTTATAGTGACTCACAAAGGTTACATGCGAAGCATCGCAGAATTTAATATTCAACTTGATAACTGGATCGTGTCCAGGTGAGTTTTTTTTTGTTTTCTGTCAAATAAATTTCTATTTGAATGCGATACAACGCTTTCAATCTTAAACACATCCTTCCTTCTTGTTGTTGACATAACACGAATGAGATGTCGTCTAATCGTTCCTGTGCCCCAAAACAAGCAGTTATCATCGTAGTCAAATGTTCGCTTATCAATCGTTGCCCACTTCCATGTCTAAACTGTTCCTGCGGTTCCAGTTACAACGTCTGCTATTGCCTTTTGATCTATATTTGCCGTAGTTCGTTTGGTTCTTAAGATCAACTTTTTTTTTTGGTAAATTCACAACGACACCACCCTGAAATATGTTTCTTTCTGATAGCCTAAACTCTAAACAAGAGGCTTTGCTTCCAGTTTTCCTTTCTTCTGTTCGAGATCTGCTTTTAGAAACTAGGTACCTATGTCATGTAGTCGCTTTATTTGCTGCATCATCTCTACTGATGGGAAACCTTCGCATGTATAGAAGTTGGGGATTTATATTGCATGCTAGATCTACGGTCGTCCAGATAAAGCCCTTTGGCATGTTTCGGTCGGTAAAACATTGTTCGACTATGTTTTCAGGCTGAAAGACAAAAGCCCAGGTCGTTTTTCTAATTTGACTAGGTTGAAGTGTATCGCCATCTTCCAGCACGGGTTAGCTAATCTATTCAGCTTCTGGAGAAGTCGTTTGCGAATTGCAAGTACGCTGAGTATACTGTGTTGTGTCTTCTTATGAGACAGTGTCCTGGGAGGATACTTAGAACAATCCATCTTTGGTCAAACCTGTTTTGTCGCTAAACGAGTGTTACCACTTGTCCAGTTAAGCATCGTGCTTTAGCAAATGCTTGGATATTGCGATGGGAATACCCAGTCATGTCTGGCAAGTTCTTCGGCACTGAAAAAACTTGACCATGGCATAACAGAGCTGAATGTTAATCTCTTGTACCATACCCCTGAGAGTTGATTGACAGTCGAAAGTTATTTTGGAGTTAGTTGAGTTCAGATTGAGGGTTCAGGTGGGTGGGTGGGTGGGTGGGTAGGTGGGTGGGTGGGTGGGTGGGTGGGTGGGTGGTTTGATTTTTATATATACTCAGGGGCCACGACCACCTATGGTCCCCTCACTTCTTCTCCTTGACAGGTTTTTAAACAGCTACGTACATACATCGGTTTCGATTGCGAGACAGATGATCCAATAATCCAAATACAACTTGCTATAGCTCTCTGAATACTTCGGGCCCCAGCTCAACTAAAATATCCCCCCAAGGTCAAGACCACCCTGGCCGTAGATCCGTTATTTAAACATGTAACACAAGCCTATCTTCCTGTAGCAAGGACCACTCCCCACCCGGCGAGCGTAAGCGATGGCACCCCACAACGGATCGATGCGACTGTGGAAGAGTAGGCACCGTCAAGGCGTTTATGGCTTGGACGCGCCAGAGGGTAATTATACCTCTGGTGCTAAAAGTCATAATAGCCTTGGCGGCAGAAGGAGACATTTTCATCTCGAAGGAAGAATTCATATGGCTTAACCTCTGGTAACCCTGAACATATTCCAGGGAAGGCGAGTAACATCGGCTTGGATAAGCATAAAAGTGGTTGGTAGTTGTTGTTAATTCTTCCGTAAGGTTGTGAATGGTACACATCCCGTTTGAGTTAGTTCTGATCAGTTTAGTTTGTGACTTAGTATATATTGAGTTTGAGTCTGTTTGTCGGAAGAGTTGACGATTCAACTTCCGAGTTCTGGATATTTGAGTTACAGTTAGTTACTTTGAGAATGGTTTGCTTTGGGTTTGTTTCGTTCCGTATAGTTTTGTGTTGGCGATTCGGTATATATGAACACCTGCGTGTACCAAACCTTTTTTTTAAACAATTACACGTATCACAGGGGTACAAAGCTGAGAGATGACACATTATTCCTGGACCTGCTGAGTATAGCTGTTAGGTGGAATGTGTGTGCTGTCAGTGGAGTGCGACTGTGATGCGTGTGAGCTGTGATGGAGATGAAAGTAGGATGGTTTGTAGGGACGAGTAATAGGAATATTTGTGACGATGTCTCGGTTTGACGTGTCACGGATATTGTTGTTTTCTGGTTTCGAATTATCTACAAATCATTTATTTTTAATAATTTATTTATCATTCTTTTTGATGAATTGAATATTATGCAGTAATATAATATTATAATCAAAAAGAGATGAATGATAAATAAATTATTTCTTACTTCAACGTTACAGATTATGGAAAACTTCGCAAATCTTTGGTTTGCCTGTTAAATTCGTGCTGTTATATCATTTCCATTAATTATAGTTTGGTTTCCAACGCATTTTACTTTAACAAATTTATTTTCATCAGAGAGACAGTCTCTGACCAGACCAGGCAGACAAATTAAATTAATTTTACCAGATAAACTAATTTTTAAAATAAGTTTAGAAGAAAACACGGTATGAAATGAACCAAAAATAAATTTATATTTGTAAATATGTCAAACCAATCCAAACAAATGTCATTAAATAGATTTTTTTACCATTTCACACTACCTGACCAGCTCTCGTGGCAAACCGTCCGTTTTGGCGAACCGGCGGTGGTGAACTGGCGGTGGTGAACTGGCGGTGGTGAACCGGCGGCGGTGGTGAACAGTCCTGCTTCGTCCGTACCTGTGCTTTTTCGCATCAGTTGAAAACATTTTAAATTTTAAAAATAAATTTGCAGAAAAACTATATTTCGTCGTTAAAAATCTCAATACCTAATACTTTATTTATATAAATGTATTTTCAAAAACTAACTGCATAAACCTACAAAACAAATACATTGGTACTTTGTTTCTAAGAATCCAACTAGTAATTAAAAGTAGTAAAAGAAAAGCAAGGCGAGATATAAGATACACAAATAAAATGTCTTAATCTAAGCTGAAAAAAAACACTATCCGTAGACACAGACAACCATTAAAGCATTAATTATTCCGTAGACCTCAGACAACCATTCGGTTTGACAAATTTAGGTGCACTGCTAAACAAAATTTCAATCAACCCTCAAATCCTCAAACTTAAACAGTAGTTGAGTTGTGTATTGTGTTTCCTTGATCGTGGTTCCAGTTCCACTCCACCACTCTACCCTCCACCGTGCCGTGGACCGTGGTTCGTATTCGTATTGGTAGGACTAGGATAGGAACTGGTTTCTTGGTATGGAGGTATGGTATGATAATGGTATGTTTAATTTTTTCGAAGGATGTCAATTTTTCGTACATGTTTGAGTATTAGGTATGCTAGCTTTCGATTTTGTTACGCTAGCTCTGAATTTTTTTTTTGAACATGCTTTTGTTCTACTATTCTACATCTGTATATTTCTTTTGACTGTGACAGCAGTCACATAATTATTCAAAAATTGCCACTGTTTTGACACTGGCAACCATACATTCCGTTTCGCGAATTTAAATAGAACTTATAGCGACACCTTCTGGGATTTTCAATAACCTTAGCACATTTTATGCCAGACCAGAACCAATAAAAGACGTTCCAGTTTGAGTCACTCGTGAGTATTGAAGCGCTGCGGCGGGTTTAGTTGGAAGCAATAAAAGTTCATTCTTTATTCCAATTCTTTATTTGAGTGATTTATTTATGAGCTGAAGTTTTTCATTTATTTTTAAGAGTGGCTTCAAGTACTTTGAATCATAAACTGTATATAATATATATTTTCCAATAAAAATAAAATTAAAATAAACATCATCTGTCAAAAGTGTCACTTAACACTACCTTACCTGAACTCGATCAACTGAATAAATTTACGCTACAAATTGTAGACTTTTCATTAAACCGCAATAAACTTCACTCATAATTCAAATCATTTATAATTTTGAAGCGCAAATGTCTGTTGTTTGTTTGGAATTTGTTAAAAACTTTTGATTTGTTTTCTTTAAAATAGTTTGTTTTTTTACTTTTCATTTAAAATATCGTGAGATTTCCAATTGAATTTACCATGGAAGTAGACGAAGTTGACGAGCGCCTTCCCAATATGGCCGGAAAAATAAAATCCATTTGGGTCAAGAATTTTGTGTAAAAAAAAATTAACTACGTTTTCAAGTGTTTGTTATCAGTTATTTATTTGTTGTATTTGTTACAGAACTTATGCACCCAACGGAGTACCTCAACATAATCATCGGTCCCAATGGCACTGGCAAGCCAACACTTGTTGCTGCGATTGTTCTCGGAATGGGCGGCAGTGCGAAGCTCTTATCTCGAGCTTCGGCTATCCAGGAATACATAAAGAATGGCATGACCGAGGATTCTATAAGCATTAAGATATATGTAGAAAATCAGAGAGAAACAAAACAATACGAGAGGCACTTTGATTCGGATGGAAAATCGGAATTTAAGGTGAGTTCCAGAGATTTGTAACTTTGTAATGATCTTTCTATTTTTAAGATAAATGGAGTTATAGTGACTCACAAAGGTTACATGCGAAGCATCGCAGAATTTAATATTCAACTTGATAACTGGATCGTGTCCAGGTGAGTTTTTTTTTGTTTTCTGTCAAATAAATTTCTAGTTGAATGCGATACAACGCTTTCAATCTTAAACACATCCTTCCTTCTTGTTGTTGACATAACACGAATGAGATGTCGTCTAATCGTTCCTGTGCCCCAAAACAAGCAGTTATCATCGTAGTCAAATGTTCGCTTATCAATCGTTGCCCACTTCCATGTCTAAACTGTTCCTGCGGTTCCAGTTACAACGTCTGCTATTGCCTTTTGATCTATATTTGCCGTAGTTCGTTTGGTTCTTAAGATCAACTTTTTTTTTTTGGTAAATTCACAACGACACCACCCTGAAATATGTTTCTTTCTGATAGCCTAAACTCTAAACAAGAGGCTTTGCTTCCAGTTTTCCTTTCTTCTGTTCGAGATCTGCTTTTAGAAACTAGGTACCTATGTCATGTAGTCGCTTTATTTGCTGCATCATCTCTACTGATGGGAAACCTTCGCATGTATAGAAGTTGGGGATTTATATTGCATGCTAGATCTACGGTCGTCCAGATAAAGCCCTTTGGCATGTTTCGGTCGGTAAAACATTGTTCGACTATGTTTTCAGGCTGAAAGACAAAAGCCCAGGTCGTTTTTCTAATTTGACTAGGTTGAAGTGTATCGCCATCTTCCAGCACGGGTTAGCTAATCTATTCAGCTTCTGGAGAAGTCGTTTGCGAATTGCAAGTACGCTGAGTATACTGTGTTGTGTCTTCTTATGAGACAGTGTCCTGGGAGGATACTTAGAACAATCCATCTTTGGTCAAACCTGTTTTGTCGCTAAACGAGTGTTACCACTTGTCCAGTTAAGCATCGTGCTTTAGCAAATGCTTGGATATTGCGATGGGAATACCCAGTCATGTCTGGCAAGTTCTTCGGCACTGAAAAAACTTGACCATGGCATAACAGAGCTGAATGTTAATCTCTTGTACCATACCCCTGAGAGTTGATTGACAGTCGAAAGTTATTTTGGAGTTAGTTGAGTTCAGATCGAGGGTTTTCAGCGCAGCTTGGCAATTAGAGAAAATGATGATCCTCTTGGCAGATATTTCTTTAAGCCCCAAACCTCCATACTCGCAATTAATTTATTCCAATTACACACAACAATGGTACTACGATGGAAGGTGAAAAAGACTAGTCTGTTGGAGTAAGCCTCTCCTCCACCCCCATTATTATTTGTTTTGGAACCATAGGTGAAAAACTGAACTTCTTCCATAACAAAGAAAACAATTTCCTCCTAGGGTGATATTGAGGGTACTGATTTGGAAGTGGGTGGGTGGGTGGTTGGGTGGGTGGGTGGGTGGGTGGGTGGGTGGGTGGGTGGGTGGGTGGGTGGGTGGGTGGGTGAGTGGGTGGGTGGTTTGATTTTTATATATACTCAGGGGCCACGACCACCTATGGTCCCCTCACTTCTTCTCCTTGACAGGTTTTTAAACAGCTACGTACATACATCGGTTTCGATTGCGAGACAGATGATCCAATAATCCAAATACAACTTGCTATAGCTCTCTGAATACTTCGGGCCCCAGCTCAACTAAAATATCCCCCCAAGGTCAAGACCACCCTGGCCGTAGATCCGTTATTTAAACATGTAACACAAGCCTATCTTCCTGTAGCAAGGACCACTCCCCACCCGGCGAGCGTAAGCGATGGCACCCCACAACGGATCGATGCGACTGTGGAAGAGTAGGCACCGTCAAGGCGTTTATGGCTTGGACGCGCCAGAGGGTAATTATACCTCTGGTGCTAAAAGTCATAATAGCCTTGGCGGCAGAAGGAGACATTTTCATCTCGAAGGAAGAATTCATATGGCTTAACCTCTGGTAACCCTGAACATATTCCAGGGAAGGCGAGTAACATCGGCTTGGATAAGCATAAAAGTGGTTGGTAGTTGTTGGTAATTCTTCCGTAAGGTTGTGAATGGTACACATCCCGTTTGAGTTAGTTCTGATCAGTTTAGTTTGTGACTTAGTATATATTGAGTTTGAGTTTGTTTGTCGGAAGAGTTGACGATTCAACTTCCGAGTTCTGGATATTTGAGTTACAGTTAGTTACTTTGAGAATGATTTGCTTTGGGTTTGTTTCGTTCCGTATAGTTTTGTGTTGGCGATTCGGTATATATGAACACCTGCGTGTACCAAACCTTTTTTTTAAACAATTACACGTATCACAGGGGTACAAAGCTGAGAGATGACACATTATTCCTGGACCTGCTGAGTATAGCTGTTAGGTGGAATGTGTGTGCTGTCAGTGGAGTGCGACTATGATGCGTGTGAGCTGTGATGGAGATGAAAGTAGGATGGTTTGTAGGGACGAGTAATAGGAATATTTGTGACGATGTCTCGGTTTGACGTGTCACGGATATTGTTGTTTTCTGGTTTCGAATTATCTACAAATCATTTATTTTTAATAATTTATTTATCATTCTTTTTGATGAATTGAATATTATGCAGTAATATAATATTATAATCAAAAAGAGATGAATGATAAATAAATTATTTCTTACTTCAACGTTACAGATTATGGAAAACTTCGCAAATCTTTGGTTTGCCTGTTAAATTCGTGCTGTTATATCATTTCCATTAATTATAGTTTGGTTTCCAACGCATTTTACTTTAACAAATTTATTTTCATCAGAGAGACAGTCTCTGACCAGACCAGGCAGACAAATTAAATTAATTTTACCAGATAAACTAATTTTTAAAATATGTTTAGAAGAAAACACGGTATGAAATGAACCAAAAATAAATTTATATTTGTAAATATGTCAAACCAATCCAAACAAATGTCATTAAATAGATTTTTTTACCATTTCACACTACCTGACCAGCTCTCGTGGCAAACCGTCCGTTTTGGCGAACCGGCGGTGGTGAACTGGCGGTGGTGAACTGGCGGTGGTGAACCGGCGGCGGTGGTGAACAGTCCTGCTTCGTCCGTACCTGTGCTTTTTCGTATCAGTTGAAAACATTTTAAATTTTAAAAATAAATTTGCAGAAAAACTATATTTCGTCGTTAAAAATCTCAATACCTAATACTTTATTTATATAAATGTATTTACAAAAACTAACTGCATAAACCTACAAAACAAATACATTGGTACTTTGTTTCTAAGAATCCAACTAGTAATTAAAAGTAGTAAAAGAAAAGCAAGGCGAGATATAAGATACACAAATAAAATGTCTTAATCTAAGCTGAAAAAAAACACTATCCGTAGACACAGACAACCATTAAAGCATTAATTATTCCGTAGACCTCAGACAACCATTCGGTTTGACAAATTTAGGTGCACTGCTAAACAAAATTTCAATCAACCCTCAAATCCTCAAACTTAAACAGTAGTTGAGTTGTGTATTGTGTTTCCTTGATCGTGGTTCCAGTTCCACTCCACCACTCTACCCTCCACCGTGCCGTGGACCGTGGTTCGTATTCGTATTGGTAGGACTAGGATAGGAACTGGTTTCTTGGTATGGAGGTATGGTATGATAATGGTATGTTTAATTTTTTCGAAGGATGTCAATTTTTCGTACATGTTTGAGTATTAGGTATGCTAGCTTTCGATTTTGTTACGCTAGCTCTGAATTTTTTTTTTGAACATGCTTTTGTTCTACTATTCTACATCTGTATATTTCTTTTGACTGTGACAGCAGTCACATAATTATTCAAAAATTGCCACTGTTTTGACACTGGCAACCATACATTCCGTTTCGCGAATTTAAATAGAACTTATAGCGACACCTTCTGGGATTTTCAATAACCTTAGCACATTTTATGCCAGACCAGAACCAATAAAAGACGTTCCAGTTTGAGTCACTCGTGAGTATTGAAGCGCTGCGGCGGGTTTAGTTGGAAGCAATAAAAGTTCATTCTTTATTCCAATTCTTTATTTGAGTGATTTATTTATGAGCTGAAGTTTTTCATTTATTTTTAAGAGTGGCTTCAAGTACTTTGAATCATAAACTGTATATAATATATATTTTCCAATAAAAATAAAATTAAAATAAACATCATCTGTCAAAAGTGTCACTTAACACTACCTTACCTGAACTCGATCAACTGAATAAATTTACGCTACAAATTGTAGACTTTTCATTAAACCGCAATAAACTTCACTCATAATTCAAATCATTTATAATTTTGAAGCGCAAATGTCTGTTGTTTGTTTGGAATTTGTTAAAAACTTTTGATTTGTTTTCTTTAAAATAGTTTGTTTTTTTACTTTTCATTTAAAATATCGTGAGATTTCCAATTGAATTTACCATGGAAGTAGACGAAGTTGACGAGCGCCTTCCCAATATGGCCGGAAAAATAAAATCCATTTGGGTCAAGAATTTTGTGTAAAAAAAAATTAACTACGTTTTCAAGTGTTTGTTATCAGTTATTTATTTGTTGTATTTGTTACAGAACTTATGCACCCAACGGAGTACCTCAACATAATCATCGGTCCCAATGGCACTGGCAAGCCAACACTTGTTGCTGCGATTGTTCTCGGAATGGGCGGCAGTGCGAAGCTCTTATCTCGAGCTTCGGCTATCCAGGAATACATAAAGAATGGCATGACCGAGGATTCTATAAGCATTAAGATATATGTAGAAAATCAGAGAGAAACAAAACAATACGAGAGGCACTTTGATTCGGATGGAAAATCGGAATTTAAGGTGAGTTCCAGAGATTTGTAACTTTGTAATGATCTTTCTATTTTTAAGATAAATGGAGTTATAGTGACTCACAAAGGTTACATGCGAAGCATCGCAGAATTTAATATTCAACTTGATAACTGGATCGTGTCCAGGTGAGTTTTTTTTTGTTTTCTGTCAAATAAATTTCTAGTTGAATGCGATACAACGCTTTCAATCTTAAACACATCCTTCCTTCTTGTTGTTGACATAACACGAATGAGATGTCGTCTAATCGTTCCTGTGCCCCAAAACAAGCAGTTATCATCGTAGTCAAATGTTCGCTTATCAATCGTTGCCCACTTCCATGTCTAAACTGTTCCTGCGGTTCCAGTTACAACGTCTGCTATTGCCTTTTGATCTATATTTGCCGTAGTTCGTTTGGTTCTTAAGATCAACTTTTTTTTTTTGGTAAATTCACAACGACACCACCCTGAAATATGTTTCTTTCTGATAGCCTAAACTCTAAACAAGAGGCTTTGCTTCCAGTTTTCCTTTCTTCTGTTCGAGATCTGCTTTTAGAAACTAGGTACCTATGTCATGTAGTCGCTTTATTTGCTGCATCATCTCTACTGATGGGAAACCTTCGCATGTATAGAAGTTGGGGATTTATATTGCATGCTAGATCTACGGTCGTCCAGATAAAGCCCTTTGGCATGTTTCGGTCGGTAAAACATTGTTCGACTATGTTTTCAGGCTGAAAGACAAAAGCCCAGGTCGTTTTTCTAATTTGACTAGGTTGAAGTGTATCGCCATCTTCCAGCACGGGTTAGCTAATCTATTCAGCTTCTGGAGAAGTCGTTTGCGAATTGCAAGTACGCTGAGTATACTGTGTTGTGTCTTCTTATGAGACAGTGTCCTGGGAGGATACTTAGAACAATCCATCTTTGGTCAAACCTGTTTTGTCGCTAAACGAGTGTTACCACTTGTCCAGTTAAGCATCGTGCTTTAGCAAATGCTTGGATATTGCGATGGGAATACCCAGTCATGTCTGGCAAGTTCTTCGGCACTGAAAAAACTTGACCATGGCATAACAGAGCTGAATGTTAATCTCTTGTACCATACCCCTGAGAGTTGATTGACAGTCGAAAGTTATTTTGGAGTTAGTTGAGTTCAGATCGAGGGTTTTCAGCGCAGCTTGGCAATTAGAGAAAATGATGATCCTCTTGGCAGATATTTCTTTAAGCCCCAAACCTCCATACTCGCAATTAATTTATTCCAATTACACACAACAATGGTACTACGATGGAAGGTGAAAAAGACTAGTCTGTTGGAGTAAGCCTCTCCTCCACCCCCATTATTATTTGTTTTGGAACCATAGGTGAAAAACTGAACTTCTTCCATAACAAAGAAAACAATTTCCTCCTAGGGTGATATTGAGGGTACTGATTTGGAAGTGGGTGGGTGGGTGGGTGAGTGGGTGGGTGGTTTGATTTTTATATATACTCAGGGGCCACGACCACCTATGGTCCCCTCACTTCTTCTCCTTGACAGGTTTTTAAACAGCTACGTACATACATCGGTTTCGATTGCGAGACAGATGATCCAATAATCCAAATACAACTTGCTATAGCTCTCTGAATACTTCGGGCCCCAGCTCAACTAAAATATCCCCCCAAGGTCAAGACCACCCTGGCCGTAGATCCGTTATTTAAACATGTAACACAAGCCTATCTTCCTGTAGCAAGGACCACTCCCCACCCGGCGAGCGTAAGCGATGGCACCCCACAACGGATCGATGCGACTGTGGAAGAGTAGGCACCGTCAAGGCGTTTATGGCTTGGACGCGCCAGAGGGTAATTATACCTCTGGTGCTAAAAGTCATAATAGCCTTGGCGGCAGAAGGAGACATTTTCATCTCGAAGGAAGAATTCATATGGCTTAACCTCTGGTAACCCTGAACATATTCCAGGGAAGGCGAGTAACATCGGCTTGGATAAGCATAAAAGTGGTTGGTAGTTGTTGGTAATTCTTCCGTAAGGTTGTGAATGGTACACATCCCGTTTGAGTTAGTTCTGATCAGTTTAGTTTGTGACTTAGTATATATTGAGTTTGAGTTTGTTTGTCGGAAGAGTTGACGATTCAACTTCCGAGTTCTGGATATTTGAGTTACAGTTAGTTACTTTGAGAATGATTTGCTTTGGGTTTGTTTCGTTCCGTATAGTTTTGTGTTGGCGATTCGGTATATATGAACACCTGCGTGTACCAAACCTTTTTTTTAAACAATTACACGTATCACAGGGGTACAAAGCTGAGAGATGACACATTATTCCTGGACCTGCTGAGTATAGCTGTTAGGTGGAATGTGTGTGCTGTCAGTGGAGTGCGACTGTGATGCGTGTGAGCTGTGATGGAGATGAAAGTAGGATGGTTTGTAGGGACGAGTAATAGGAATATTTGTGACGATGTCTCGGTTTGACGTGTCACGGATATTGTTGTTTTCTGGTTTCGAATTATCTACAAATCATTTATTTTTAATAATTTATTTATCATTCTTTTTGATGAATTGAATATTATGCAGTAATATAATATTATAATCAAAAAGAGATGAATGATAAATAAATTATTTCTTACTTCAACGTTACAGATTATGGAAAACTTCGCAAATCTTTGGTTTGCCTGTTAAATTCGTGCTGTTATATCATTTCCATTAATTATAGTTTGGTTTCCAACGCATTTTACTTTAACAAATTTATTTTCATCAGAGAGACAGTCTCTGACCAGACCAGGCAGACAAATTAAATTAATTTTACCAGATAAACTAATTTTTAAAATAAGTTTAGAAGAAAACACGGTATGAAATGAACCAAAAATAAATTTATATTTGTAAATATGTCAAACCAATCCAAACAAATGTCATTAAATAGATTTTTTTACCATTTCACACTACCTGACCAGCTCTCGTGGCAAACCGTCCGTTTTGGCGAACCGGCGGTGGTGAACTGGCGGTGGTGAACTGGCGGTGGTGAACCGGCGGCGGTGGTGAACAGTCCTGCTTCGTCCGTACCTGTGCTTTTTCGTATCAGTTGAAAACATTTTAAATTTTAAAAATAAATTTGCAGAAAAACTATATTTCGTCGTTAAAAATCTCAATACCTAATACTTTATTTATATAAATGTATTTACAAAAACTAACTGCATAAACCTACAAAACAAATACATTGGTACTTTGTTTCTAAGAATCCAACTAGTAATTAAAAGTAGTAAAAGAAAAGCAAGGCGAGATATAAGATACACAAATAAAATGTCTTAATCTAAGCTGAAAAAAAACACTATCCGTAGACACAGACAACCATTAAAGCATTAATTATTCCGTAGACCTCAGACAACCATTCGGTTTGACAAATTTAGGTGCACTGCTAAACAAAATTTCAATCAACCCTCAAATCCTCAAACTTAAACAGTAGTTGAGTTGTGTATTGTGTTTCCTTGATCGTGGTTCCAGTTCCACTCCACCACTCTACCCTCCACCGTGCCGTGGACCGTGGTTCGTATTCGTATTGGTAGGACTAGGATAGGAACTGGTTTCTTGGTATGGAGGTATGGTATGATAATGGTATGTTTAATTTTTTCGAAGGATGTCAATTTTTCGTACATGTTTGAGTATTAGGTATGCTAGCTTTCGATTTTGTTACGCTAGCTCTGAATTTTTTTTTTGAACATGCTTTTGTTCTACTATTCTACATCTGTATATTTCTTTTGACTGTGACAGCAGTCACATAATTATTCAAAAATTGCCACTGTTTTGACACTGGCAACCATACATTCCGTTTCGCGAATTTAAATAGAACTTATAGCGACACCTTCTGGGATTTTCAATAACCTTAGCACATTTTATGCCAGACCAGAACCAATAAAAGACGTTCCAGTTTGAGTCACTCGTGAGTATTGAAGCGCTGCGGCGGGTTTAGTTGGAAGCAATAAAAGTTCATTCTTTATTCCAATTCTTTATTTGAGTGATTTATTTATGAGCTGAAGTTTTTCATTTATTTTTAAGAGTGGCTTCAAGTACTTTGAATCATAAACTGTATATAATATATATTTTCCAATAAAAATAAAATTAAAATAAACATCATCTGTCAAAAGTGTCACTTAACACTACCTTACCTGAACTCGATCAACTGAATAAATTTACGCTACAAATTGTAGACTTTTCATTAAACCGCAATAAACTTCACTCATAATTCAAATCATTTATAATTTTGAAGCGCAAATGTCTGTTGTTTGTTTGGAATTTGTTAAAAACTTTTGATTTGTTTTCTTTAAAATAGTTTGTTTTTTTACTTTTCATTTAAAATATCGTGAGATTTCCAATTGAATTTACCATGGAAGTAGACGAAGTTGACGAGCGCCTTCCCAATATGGCCGGAAAAATAAAATCCATTTGGGTCAAGAATTTTGTGTAAAAAAAAATGAACTACGTTTTCAAGTGTTTGTTATCAGTTATTTATTTGTTGTATTTGTTACAGAACTTATGCACCCAACGGAGTACCTCAACATAATCATCGGTCCCAATGGCACTGGCAAGCCAACACTTGTTGCTGCGATTGTTCTCGGAATGGGCGGCAGTGCGAAGCTCTTATCTCGAGCTTCGGCTATCCAGGAATACATAAAGAATGGCATGACCGAGGATTCTATAAGCATTAAGATATATGTAGAAAATCAGAGAGAAACAAAACAATACGAGAGGCACTTTGATTCGGATGGAAAATCGGAATTTAAGGTGAGTTCCAGAGATTTGTAACTTTGTAATGATCTTTCTATTTTTAAGATAAATGGAGTTATAGTGACTCACAAAGGTTACATGCGAAGCATCGCAGAATTTAATATTCAACTTGATAACTGGATCGTGTCCAGGTGAGTTTTTTTTTGTTTTCTGTCAAATAAATTTCTAGTTGAATGCGATACAACGCTTTCAATCTTAAACACATCCTTCCTTCTTGTTGTTGACATAACACGAATGAGATGTCGTCTAATCGTTCCTGTGCCCCAAAACAAGCAGTTATCATCGTAGTCAAATGTTCGCTTATCAATCGTTGCCCACTTCCATGTCTAAACTGTTCCTGCGGTTCCAGTTACAACGTCTGCTATTGCCTTTTGATCTATATTTGCCGTAGTTCGTTTGGTTCTTAAGATCAACTTTTTTTTTTTGGTAAATTCACAACGACACCACCCTGAAATATGTTTCTTTCTGATAGCCTAAACTCTAAACAAGAGGCTTTGCTTCCAGTTTTCCTTTCTTCTGTTCGAGATCTGCTTTTAGAAACTAGGTACCTATGTCATGTAGTCGCTTTATTTGCTGCATCATCTCTACTGATGGGAAACCTTCGCATGTATAGAAGTTGGGGATTTATATTGCATGCTAGATCTACGGTCGTCCAGATAAAGCCCTTTGGCATGTTTCGGTCGGTAAAACATTGTTCGACTATGTTTTCAGGCTGAAAGACAAAAGCCCAGGTCGTTTTTCTAATTTGACTAGGTTGAAGTGTATCGCCATCTTCCAGCACGGGTTAGCTAATCTATTCAGCTTCTGGAGAAGTCGTTTGCGAATTGCAAGTACGCTGAGTATACTGTGTTGTGTCTTCTTATGAGACAGTGTCCTGGGAGGATACTTAGAACAATCCATCTTTGGTCAAACCTGTTTTGTCGCTAAACGAGTGTTACCACTTGTCCAGTTAAGCATCGTGCTTTAGCAAATGCTTGGATATTGCGATGGGAATACCCAGTCATGTCTGGCAAGTTCTTCGGCACTGAAAAAACTTGACCATGGCATAACAGAGCTGAATGTTAATCTCTTGTACCATACCCCTGAGAGTTGATTGACAGTCGAAAGTTATTTTGGAGTTAGTTGAGTTCAGATCGAGGGTTTTCAGCGCAGCTTGGCAATTAGAGAAAATGATGATCCTCTTGGCAGATATTTCTTTAAGCCCCAAACCTCCATACTCGCAATTAATTTATTCCAATTACACACAACAATGGTACTACGATGGAAGGTGAAAAAGACTAGTCTGTTGGAGTAAGCCTCTCCTCCACCCCCATTATTATTTGTTTTGGAACCATAGGTGAAAAACTGAACTTCTTCCATAACAAAGAAAACAATTTCCTCCTAGGGTGATATTGAGGGTACTGATTTGGAAGTGGGTGGGTGGGTGGGTGAGTGGGTGGGTGGTTTGATTTTTATATATACTCAGGGGCCACGACCACCTATGGTCCCCTCACTTCTTCTCCTTGACAGGTTTTTAAACAGCTACGTACATACATCGGTTTCGATTGCGAGACAGATGATCCAATAATCCAAATACAACTTGCTATAGCTCTCTGAATACTTCGGGCCCCAGCTCAACTAAAATATCCCCCCAAGGTCAAGACCACCCTGGCCGTAGATCCGTTATTTAAACATGTAACACAAGCCTATCTTCCTGTAGCAAGGACCACTCCCCACCCGGCGAGCGTAAGCGATGGCACCCCACAACGGATCGATGCGACTGTGGAAGAGTAGGCACCGTCAAGGCGTTTATGGCTTGGACGCGCCAGAGGGTAATTATACCTCTGGTGCTAAAAGTCATAATAGCCTTGGCGGCAGAAGGAGACATTTTCATCTCGAAGGAAGAATTCATATGGCTTAACCTCTGGTAACCCTGAACATATTCCAGGGAAGGCGAGTAACATCGGCTTGGATAAGCATAAAAGTGGTTGGTAGTTGTTGGTAATTCTTCCGTAAGGTTGTGAATGGTACACATCCCGTTTGAGTTAGTTCTGATCAGTTTAGTTTGTGACTTAGTATATATTGAGTTTGAGTTTGTTTGTCGGAAGAGTTGACGATTCAACTTCCGAGTTCTGGATATTTGAGTTACAGTTAGTTACTTTGAGAATGATTTGCTTTGGGTTTGTTTCGTTCCGTATAGTTTTGTGTTGGCGATTCGGTATATATGAACACCTGCGTGTACCAAACCTTTTTTTTAAACAATTACACGTATCACAGGGGTACAAAGCTGAGAGATGACACATTATTCCTGGACCTGCTGAGTATAGCTGTTAGGTGGAATGTGTGTGCTGTCAGTGGAGTGCGACTGTGATGCGTGTGAGCTGTGATGGAGATGAAAGTAGGATGGTTTGTAGGGACGAGTAATAGGAATATTTGTGACGATGTCTCGGTTTGACGTGTCACGGATATTGTTGTTTTCTGGTTTCGAATTATCTACAAATCATTTATTTTTAATAATTTATTTATCATTCTTTTTGATGAATTGAATATTATGCAGTAATATAATATTATAATCAAAAAGAGATGAATGATAAATAAATTATTTCTTACTTCAACGTTACAGATTATGGAAAACTTCGCAAATCTTTGGTTTGCCTGTTAAATTCGTGCTGTTATATCATTTCCATTAATTATAGTTTGGTTTCCAACGCATTTTACTTTAACAAATTTATTTTCATCAGAGAGACAGTCTCTGACCAGACCAGGCAGACAAATTAAATTAATTTTACCAGATAAACTAATTTTTAAAATAAGTTTAGAAGAAAACACGGTATGAAATGAACCAAAAATAAATTTATATTTGTAAATATGTCAAACCAATCCAAACAAATGTCATTAAATAGATTTTTTTACCATTTCACACTACCTGACCAGCTCTCGTGGCAAACCGTCCGTTTTGGCGAACCGGCGGTGGTGAACTGGCGGTGGTGAACTGGCGGTGGTGAACCGGCGGCGGTGGTGAACAGTCCTGCTTCGTCCGTACCTGTGCTTTTTCGTATCAGTTGAAAACATTTTAAATTTTAAAAATAAATTTGCAGAAAAACTATATTTCGTCGTTAAAAATCTCAATACCTAATACTTTATTTATATAAATGTATTTACAAAAACTAACTGCATAAACCTACAAAACAAATACATTGGTACTTTGTTTCTAAGAATCCAACTAGTAATTAAAAGTAGTAAAAGAAAAGCAAGGCGAGATATAAGATACACAAATAAAATGTCTTAATCTAAGCTGAAAAAAAACACTATCCGTAGACACAGACAACCATTAAAGCATTAATTATTCCGTAGACCTCAGACAACCATTCGGTTTGACAAATTTAGGTGCACTGCTAAACAAAATTTCAATCAACCCTCAAATCCTCAAACTTAAACAGTAGTTGAGTTGTGTATTGTGTTTCCTTGATCGTGGTTCCAGTTCCACTCCACCACTCTACCCTCCACCGTGCCGTGGACCGTGGTTCGTATTCGTATTGGTAGGACTAGGATAGGAACTGGTTTCTTGGTATGGAGGTATGGTATGATAATGGTATGTTTAATTTTTTCGAAGGATGTCAATTTTTCGT